>JAJJWX010002036.1:262500-511327 GCA_023529315.1 Papaver bracteatum | reverse complement strand
TTAAATCATTATCCTTTTCTCTTTGTATACTTGATGCCAAAATCCTTTGTTCCCTTGATATATCGAAGAATTCTCTGCGGCGACATAGTGTAACTTGCTTGGCTCGCTCATAAACCGAGAAACAATCTTGGTTGCATTGGCGATGTACGGCCTTGTATTTGTTAAGTAGATCAGTGGTCCGACTAGACTTACGAATAAGGTTGGATCCACTTTAGTTCAGCTCCATCATTTTTTACTCAACTTCTCATTGGCACCCATTGGAGTTGCAATTGGTTTGCAATCCATCATGTTGAACCTTTTCAGTATGAAATCTTACATATTTTTCTTGGAAATATGAATATTTCTGTGGAGATTGTTTACTTGAATCCCAAGAAAATATAGCGTAAGTCCTAAGTCGGTCATCTCATATTCTTTCATCATCTCCTTCTTAAATTTTCTGCCGCTCATCTCTTGTTGCAGTCTGGCATAAATTAAATCATCAACATAGAGACAGGACGATTAAATCCATACCTTGTCTTCTTATGTAGAGGATGGCTCACTGGACTTTTCTCAAATCCGTTATCTCGGAAGTACTTGTCGATTTTGCTGTTCCATGCTAGCGATTGCTTGTTTGAGACCATATAGTGCTTTGCAGAGACGATAAACCATTTTTCTTTTCCTTTTCGGACATATCCTTGAGGTTGTTCAACATGCACCTCTTCTTCCAGTTCTCAGTTTAGGACGCAGACTTTCGTCCAATTGGTAGACCTTCATTTTGAGTTGAGCTGCCAAGCTAACACCATCGAATTGTTTCCATGCGAGCGACTGAGGAAAATGTTTCGGTGTAGTCAATTCTGGTTCTTGAGAATATCGCTTTTGCAACTATCCTTGCCTTGTGCTTTTGAATCGACCCATCTTCATTATATTTTGTCTTGTAGACCCACTTGAGACCAATTATTTCTTTGTCCATTGGCTGATTTACAAGCTCCCATGTCTTATTTTCTCGATTACTCGCATTTCTTCATCCATGGCATGTCTCCATTTTTCTTCTTTTGCTGCTTCCTCATATTTGTGAGGTTCTAGTGCTATAAATGCACAATTAGATGTATTATAAATATCTACTAGGGACGCACCTTTCTAGGTGTGGGACATTTCTGATGAACTTGGAGGTGTGGCACTTGCTTTTGATGAACTTGGACTTTGTTGTGTTGGACTTGGAGATTTCGGGCTACTGGTGGAGTTCTTTCATCTGGCGTGGCGATGTGGCTCGTCTTCAATGAGTAGTGGCAACTCAGTGGTTGTCTGTTCATCATTCCAATCCCATGATTTGAATTCATCAAAGATAACATCTCTGAAATTACCAGCTCCTTTGTATCTGGATTGAGAAGTCTATATGCTTTGAGATTCTTCGTTGTATCAGATGAATATTAGCTTTTCTCCTTTTTCCTCGAACTTTTCTCTATGTTGGGATGGAATATGTGAGTATGCTACTTGACCAAAATTCGAAAGAAGTTACCTCGGGTTTTTCTTATACCAAGCCTCATATGGAGTTTTGTTGAGAAAGCTGCTTTTGTTGGCGAGCGATTAAGGATGTGGACGTAGTGTTGATTGCTTCGATTGATGAGCCATTGGGTAGCTTCCTTGCTTTTAGCATCTGCGAGCCATTTCTACGATCGATGCGATTTTTTCCTTTCCTGCGACGCCGTTTTGCTGTGGAGTGTATCGGACGGTAAGCTCCTTCTTAATTCCATTTTCTTTGCAGTAGTTGATAAATTTATTTGAAGTAAATTCTCCACCACGGTCGGTCTGGAAAACCTTTAGTTGATGACCACTTTGTCTTCTACCAACGCCTTGAACTCTAGGAATTTAGTGAATGCCTCGGACTTTTGCTCGAGAATATACACCCACATCATCCTGGTATAATCATCCACGAATAAGAGAAAATATCTTCTGTTGTTGAGTGAAGTTGTTCTTAGTCGGACCGCATATATCTGCGTGCACCAATTCGAGGGCCTTCTTGCTCTCACGATGTGCTTGTGAACGAAGTCTATGAAACTTTCCAAAATACATCCTTCACATACTTTATCTCCACCTGATATTAGGAAGACCAATGACCATGTTCTTTGATTTTAGAACTTTCAAGGATCTGTAGTTGAGATGCCGTATCTCAAATGCCATAACTTGCATTCATCTATGTGATCGGTACTCATTGCACAATCTCCAATTGATGGCATAGAGAGGGAAAGACAAAATTTTCTGTCATTTTTACTTTTGCCACCAATTGCTTATTAATTTTATCATAAATTGTGCATTCTCACGTCTTGAAATGTAGTGAGTACCCTTTCTTATAAGTTGTCCAACACTTAATAAATTTTGAGCTAGGCCAGGAACATAAAGAACATCAGATATGTATCGAGTTTTACAGACCTTGTTCGTACGGATATGACTCCTCTTCCTTCAACATTACGATACTTTCCATCTCCGAGTTTGGTGGTGGAATATGCTTGCTCCTCCAACTTCACAGTATTCTTTATTTCCTGTCATATGGCTGCTTCGCATCCGCTATCAACATACCATATACCTTGCGCATCTTGTTGCGAGGTGAGGCGGAATAAAATACTTGATTTTGAAAATCTTTTTTCTCGGAATAGTTGGCTTCATTATTTTTAAACCAACAATCCTTTTCCATGTGATTTAATTTATCACGCTTGGTGCACTTATATCTGCAATTTTCGGTTGGATGGCCAAACTTTTTGCAAACATTGCATCGAAATTGAGGAGTAATTTTTCTGTACCTCTGATTGTTGTTTCTATAACCTCCTTTTCTCTTCCACGTCCGCGGTAGGAGTTTGGATCCTTGATTTGATGATGATCCTTTCTCGTATTGCGAGTTTGATGATGATCCCCCTCGGAGCTTTCTTTTTTGGCTTCATATTTTCTTTTCTTTGAAATTTATTTTTGATTGAAACGCCTGCTCCAACGGCTGCTCCGCGAACCTATTTATCCTTTTTCATGCGCCTCGAGTGAACCCATTAATTCGTGTACGGAGAGAGTCGATAAATTTTTTGACTCCTCATATGGCACGACAATATGATCGAATTTGAAAGGTAAGCTTCTTAGAATCTTTTCTACAATTCTTTTGTTTTCAATGGTATCTCCATAACTACTAATTTGATTCACTATACCAAGTAACTTATCGCAAGATGATGGAAGTGCAACACAGCTCAAATACCGTTAATACTTGGATGATGAAGATTTACAAAACGCTCTGGAAACTACCTTTACTGCCGAGAATAAGACACTTTGTATGGAAAGCTGTTTCAGATCTTCTTTCTACTATGCACTTACTCAGTAGCAAGATTCCAGGGATTATTTCTCCTTTTTGTGAATCTTCTTCAGAGACGCCAGCACATGTTCTCCGTGACTGTAATATTCCAAGATTAGTCTAGTTTGCAATTTTTGGATGGTCTTCAAGTAATTCTTCTAGTCTCCAAGATTGGATCTGTTTGTGGTTTGAAGATTTTCATAACAAAACGATTGATATGAAAGAGTTGTGCAACAGAGCCATTACAGCCTGGTGTTTATGGTTCGACAGATGTGAAAAAGATTTTAACAACGTCAATCCCCTGCCAGAAAAGATCATTAAAAAGTGTCGAAGCTATATAGATGATCATCATTCTCTTAGAAACAATCATCCATCTAACAAGGCCACTGTCTCCTCTAGAATCACTCACTGGATTCCTCCACCCTATAATTTTGTTACTATTAATTGTGATAGTTCTTTCTTAAATGGTTTTGGTGGTATCGATCTAATTATTCGCAATTGTGCAGGATGGCAGCAGGCAGCTAAATGCATCTATTTAAAATACATTAGAGACGCGGAACAAGCGGAATGTACGGGGCTGTGGGAAGCTGCTATTTGGGAAAATAATCTCAAGCTGAGAAGGGTGCATTTTGAACTGGACGCGTAAACTGTAGTAGATGCAGTTGTCAAAAATTCTCTCATCGACTGGCGTCTTCTAAATATGATCAAAGACATTCAAGTTTTATTTAAGTGTAATACCTCTTAGAAATGGTATCACATTCCTAAAGAGAGAAATAAAGTTGCAGATATTCTTTCTAAGCTAGCTAGATTGAATGGGTTAACCCATTCTTGGATCAGTGTCTTTCTTATGGAAATCAGTTCTCAACTTGCTGAGGACAGATTACAACTATGTAACTGATCTTTTTTAATACATTATTTCTGCTTCAAAAAAAAGAGTCTGGAAAACATCTACTTGGGCCAAAGAAAAGCAAATCAGGAGTTTTTGTATTAAAGGAAACTGTGAAAACATTTTTAACTATATAAATGGCCAGAAAACAGATATTTCTTGGAGACCAAAAGCGTGTATATGCAGGAAGCTCACAGATTAGCTCATCTTTGTAATAATTTTTTGGGTTTTATCTTTGTCCCTAGACTAGGAAATCAAGTGGCAGATAACATCGCCAAATTTGCTAAAAATGTAAACAATTTTATTGAATGGGATTCAATCCCACCTGCCTGTAGCAGGAAATAACTCTTAGTGGATAAATCTAATATTGGAAGCTCCTCAAGCCCCATATTAGAAATCAGGAGTTTTAGTATTGAAGGAGACTTTGAAAGCA
This sequence comes from Papaver bracteatum, assembly GCA_023529315.1. Classification (NCBI taxonomy): domain Eukaryota; kingdom Viridiplantae; phylum Streptophyta; class Magnoliopsida; order Ranunculales; family Papaveraceae; genus Papaver; species Papaver bracteatum. The sequence continues at coordinate 506,704 of JAJJWX010002036.1, read as the reverse complement.
TTTTTAACTATATAAATGGCCAGAAAGCGGATATTTCTTGGAGAGCAAAAGCGTATATGCAGGAAGCTCACAAATTAGCTCATCTTTGTAACAATTTTTTGGGTTTTATCTTTGTCCCTAGACTAGGAAATCAAGTGGCAGACCAAATTTGCTAAAAAATGTAAACAATTTTATTGAATGGGATTCAATCCCACCTGCGCCTGTAGCAGGAAACAACTCTTAGTAGATAAATCTAATATTGGAAACTCCTCAAGCCCCAAATTAGATGGCTCTACTTCTTTTCTAACCTTGACTCATTCCGAGTCTTAGTTTCTATGTAATGAAAAAAAAAAAAAAAAAGGACGCACACCATGAGCGCGTGAAGGTCAACCTTCCCGGGTTGGACAGAGAGACAGTCCAGATACTTTAAAGAGCCCTTGTTGGGTGTTAACTGGCATTCTTGCGGTGGATTTTTCTCAATAAAAAGAAGAAGAAAAAAATTTGTTTAGATACCACTCTTCAAAGTTGAATCTCGGAGTCAACTCGTGACTCATCTAATTCCTGGTTTTCTTAACTATATCTGTGTTCCTATTGTAAACGGTAAACCACAGAGTCCACTCATGATTTCTTGTGTTCTTCTAATTTCAGAATTCAAAATGACGGAACGATCCACGATTTTGGGACCGGGAATCAAACAGTTTTATGATTTAAAATAATTGTTGAGCCCAAGTGCAAGCTCTGAACCACAGTGCTAGTCTGGTTTCATGGATCTTACCGCGTAAACAGAGAATAATTGTTTATTATGTAAGAAATCAAAGAACAAACTTATGCACTACTTGCCTGTTCTTGGTACAAGTGGAAGCGTGCTGCTAAACCTAGTTAGCAATGCGGGATACATGAAATAGTTTGGGACAATAAGCGTACGAGTATTATTCGTTCTGCCCGAATCTAAATTGGACAAATTGGTCTGCACCGCTAATCAGTAAACGGTTCGTTATTCAGAGATAACTCAGAACAACATATGTAAGTGTACAACTCGTTTTAAAGATACGAATTCGGCAAACAAAATTTGGTATATATTAACCTGTATAAAAATATTTTTAACATAATCTCGTCGTAGGTAGTATGGATTAATGATTTAAATGAAGGGACATTTTATAAAATATCCCTGTTTTGAAATGTACACTTCAAAAGTACCCCCATTTTTTACAAATTTTCTAAAGTACCCCGTTTTATTCAAATGGTAAATTCCATCAAGTTAAGTGCTAGGTGGTAGTTATATTTCCAATTAAAAGTTCTATTTACCCCTGAACTACATCTCCTTGGTAGAGAGGATAAATTATTCGACGATCCTGAAAGAAGGTGTAACGATCCTGAACTAGGCTCGACGAACCTGAAAGTGGTGTAACGATCCTGAACCGGGCTCGACTAACCGGAAAAATATTGTAGAAGATTGATTCTCCACCAACCAAAAGCCCCAAGACACATGGGAATGATGAAACGAACCTGCAAATGATGACACGATCCTGAACCGAGCTCGACAAATTGGAAAAATGATGTAGAAGGAAACGTACTAACAAGTAAAGGGTAAAGAAGTAAACTTAAAAAAATTAAACTAGTGTTGACTAACTAGGATGGAAAACTAAACAGTTGGGACATTTTATAAAATTTGTAAAAAACGGGGGTAACAAAAAAAGGAAGTTAATAAAACGGGGGTACTTTATAAATTCTCCCATAATATAATTAGCAAATAACATGTACGTTATTGGCATAGGGCTTAGATAGATGTATATAAGATTTTAAAAGTCCAAAATGTGATGTGAAATGATAATTTGGTGATGACGTGACAAGGTATTATACGGGCCATATAATTCGGTAATTCATAAATACACATATAATTCGTTTTAGGATGGAAATTCGTTAATCTAGTTCGGGGTTCAAAACGTACACATGATACGAAGGGATTCGAACAATACAGACGGATTCGCGAATTATACCAGTAAAATTCGCGAACTTACTAACTAGGGCAAGAAGTAATATATTGCTTCCCTTGAAACACTTTTTAACTTGTAAATAAATCCCCTTATATTTTTATTCTCATATTGTCTCGTACTTTTGAAATTATTTTTTTGAATAAAAAATTAGGAGTAATATATTTGAAGCTAAAGTTTTGGGGTATGTTTCTCTTACATATATACCAAAAATGAGTGTCTTCTGAAATATTGAACCCCATAATTTACAACTCCTACTTTTAATGGCTATTTCGACGGCCCATTCCAAAAGTAGTAGATGGTAGTGTTACATGTCTTCGTATTCACTCATTTTCGGCAGGAATATAGTGTAACGCCCCCTAAGATAGCAGCTGACTAATCCAAGAGATTAATTAAATAAAGAGGTACTAAGGATCTAAATCATTTACTTAAACATTCAATTAAGAATTCTGCTACAAAACTTAACCCAAAATTAACCCCTCTCTGAAATACATATACAACAACTCCTTCTAGATGATACATATACAATAGTCATTTGGTTTACAAATAAAATATATAACATAAAAAATATAGAAGAAGTTAACCAAATAACGAAGTCAACGCTTGAAGCTTTCGCTGCGCAACTCTGATTTGTCTATGAAACTGAAAGTGAGAAAGGGTGAGCACATCATCTCTAAAAGGGGTGCCCAGCAGGAATAACATTTAACTTTAAAGAAATCATGAGCAAGATTTGGAAAACAATTCTTGTTTTCCCAAACATCAACAAGTGACCAAGTCACTGAAATAAACAAACATGTATATGGACAAACTCCTTCTTCAAACAATTTACTATTAGTGATGCCGGGTTTTTCCACACCTACATATCTATATTGATGTCGGGTTGTTCCACACCTAATAAGCATAAAAGCTGAAAGTAAATTGGAATAAATGAGAAAGAGCATATCCTATATACCACAAGTGGAAATTCTTATTTCCCATAACAATTCATAATGACATACATTACAAGTCCTTTCCAATTCATGGAAAGATTCCAAGAATCAACAAAAAAACAAAATACAAACTAAAAAAAGTATGGAATAAGGAAATAGACAATGCATAAGTTTGTTGAACATAAACTTTTGTAAAAGAAACAAACAATGGTTTCAGAAGAGTTAAATGTATTCCCACCTCTTTTGATGACAAGCCACACCTACCTCGAGATCCACAATACGCTGGTTCATCCTTTGAATCGATCGTTGTTAAAAGACTAACTGTTAATCATACAAGCATTCTAAGAATCTAGCCAAAATGGCTTACACAAGAATCATATAAGTCTATCTAATTGCTCTAAGCCCAAGTCCACTAAACCATCCCGTTAACTAAGGTCCAGTCCATCTAAGTGACTAACAGTCTCTAACGGTCAAAGGTCAAGTAACAGTCAATGTCAGTCAAAAGGTCAAAGTCAACGGTCTACTGAGTCAAATCGGTCAATGTATACTAAGTCAGGCCTGGTAACTGAGTTAAACTGATTCAACTCAGTCAGATAATATGAGTCGGGTAAGAACATAGTCAGTCAGACAACTGACTGGGATGACTAATAGGTCTAGTTCTATTTAATCTTCACTTCAGTTAGAAATCTTACATTATTAACTTCCATTTTAACATCTCAACATCAAATCATTCATTCTTAAACAAACTTTGAATTTCATTTACAATTAAGAACTCTTATTACCTGCAATGGCATCTTTTAGCAACACATCCACTAAACTGAATCACCACAAGTTTCAGATTAACCTTCCTAAATTGGGGCCTATAGGACTTAATTGGGACCTATAGATTTTTTCATCCACCCCATAGAAAATGATAAGGGGTGTCTCAGTTTGATAAAAATACCATTTTACCCTCTATCAAATCCTAATCATAAAATTAAAAACTAAAATCATAAAATTTAAAAACTAAAATCAAAATCAAAATATTAAAACTAAAATCATAAAAACTAAAATCAAAATCAAATTCATTTCCATCTCCACTTAAACTGATTCTTCATCTTTTCTTCTCAACCCAATCCTATAAACTAGGTTTTAGTAACATAAAATTGCTCAAAAATTGAAATTTTTGAAATCAAATTTTCTTGGTTTATCGGAATCGGTTAACGTTAATGTATATGTGATCCAATTGCAAATAGAAATGGTTTATGTTCATGCCCACAAAGACCGATTGTCCTTGATATGTATTTTGGTTCAAGAAATTTGAACCAGAATCAGATTACATTAGCACTTATAAAAACTGATTATTGATGTATAATGTTAGAACCGGATTTTATATGTGTGTCGAGTAAACCGATTGTTGTTCTCAATTTTTCTGTATCTTTTTTTTTTGTTAGAATCGGATTACATGAGCATTCTTATAAACCGATTCCTGATTTGCAATGTCAGGAATCGATTTTTACATATGTATCGTGTAAACCGATTCTGGTTAACCCATTTTTTTCCAGTGAATACTCGATCATAAAATGATTATGAAATCATACTCGATTTCATTTTATTAACTCGGGTATAGAATGAATTTTGATTTTATTTGATGTATAACAACACAGAATTCACAGATAAAAAAGAGAAAATTTACCCACAATCGGTTTACGTTCATGCCAATTGTAGTTGCGGATTATCTCACAACTACACCCTCATAAGAATCCATTAAAATTATTCCTAAATCTAATTAATTTGATATGAAACTAAGAATTAAAGTACTAAAATTATAAAAGAGACACAAAGATTTTTTACATGGTTCGATCATTGTGATCTACATCCATGGTTCTTCACTAGTGATTGTATGTAATTACATAATTTTACAATTTAGACTCCATTAAAGAATATTGGGAGCTCTAGATTTTTGGGGAAGAAGATGATAAAGAAAACAAATCTCTCATAACATTTTTCTCTCTCCTCCTAAAATTACCCCTCTCCAAAATAATCCCCCTTTCTCTTATGCCTAAATGGCTATTTATATGATTTTACATAAAAGATCACCGTTGTGTTCCCCCGCCATTTCGGATTTAAAATATGTCCTGCGAGTCTTCGCAGCCTTGCTCGCAAGATATTATTAAGTTGCGTCGTTAACAATTCTCAAGTGAAGGTTGCTGCGATATTCTGCTCCTACATCTTGCCTCTTTTTTCTTGAATATTGCTTGAAAAGCGATCTTTAAGAAAAAATCCGTTGTTGTAGTAATCTTTGATCTTTGTTGATGAAGGAACGAGTGAAAGAATACTGGACTTGAAAAGTATATACTTGCCTCTATTCTTTTGCGAAGTTCTGAAGCTTTAAGAAGTAATTAGAAGTATCATCTTGCGAAGTATGAAGTGTGCGAAGTATCCTTGAAGAAGTATGAAGTATAAGAAATATAAAATATCCTTGAATAAGTATAAGAAGTATTCGTCCTTGAATGAGAGTGATAAATATTTCCTCTGTTCATGTGAAATTATTACTCCATTTTTGGTGAAGATTCTTGCTGAGAAGATAAAGAACATAAAATATTTTCTTGGGTATCCATAGTTGCCTATGTTCTTTATCTATGAAGGAGAATCCTAGAGAAAATGTTGAATGATTAAATTACGTCTCTATTCTTATCTTGCCTCAAGTGGTAACCCTGCTAACTTCTGAATATTTCTACGAATTTTTGAGTTTTTCTGCGAATTTTTGAACATTTATGAATAATGATGTGAATAGTGTTGCAAATAGTGTTGCGAATTATGTTGCGAATAATGTTGCGAATACTGTTGCGAATAATGTTGCGAATACTGTTGCGAATATTGTTGCGAATAATGTTGTGAATAATGTTTCAAATACTGTTGCAAATTATGATATTTATGCAATGATTATGTTATGAAATGCGTATGCGATGCTTATGCCATGAAATGCTTATGCAATGCTTTTATGATGCGAGTATGATGTTTGTATGATGAAAATGCTTTTCTATTGTAATGTATAACTAATGTTTGTGTTACTTAGCTTATTTTGTACGCAAGAATTGATGTATCTCCAAATTGCTTCCATTCCTGCACTATTAGTCTCACATGATATAATATAATTAAAATATTAAAGATGCATAATCGTAATTTCATTTTAGTATATATGTTCGTAAGCGTGTTTTCTTACATATAATCATTTTCGCAAGTTTATTTGCGTATTCTCTTGTGGTCTTATTTTGCCTTCCTAGTTAAAGGTCTTATTTTGCCATCTTTTTTGTATAGTATTTTAGCCTCTTCAAGAAGTGTTGCGACAATATTATAGGCTTAAATATTCTTGCGAACGTAAAGCCCCATGACATTGTCGTCTTGCGATGAAATCGCAGGACGTCTCTATACTTTCATGTAGTGACCCATTGATCTCATCTTAACTTCTCTATTATGTTCTGCGAGTTTTTTTTTTTTTTTTTTGAGAAGGCTCGCAGAAGTTCAGTTGTTGCACAAATATGACAAGCCTTTATGTTTTTGCGAACAAAAAGTCTCGTGACCTTTGCGTCTTATAGCACGTATCAGCTCCCTAATGGAGGTTGCTTCCCTTTATCTTCCCCTTGGTTTACCCTTCAAGGAAGCGTACATCGACCATACAAGGTATCTCTTCCCATCCGGTTCCGCCAACAACCAGTTTTTGTTCGCAACCTCTTATCCTTTTTGCCTATAGGGCTTATAGTTACGAGGTTGCACCCTATGGGGTATATTTGGGCCAAGTGCATCATTTTCCAAGACTTGTCAAAAATGGCAGGTGTGCTTCAAGCCCACCCGGCACTCTTGACTCAACCGTGTACCTCGGTGCCTTGATCGTTTTCTACACTTCTTGAGAAAGAAAGTATGCCTTAGTCGCCCAACCTAAATCATGTTACATCGCAAGATTAGGTTGAGAATCCAAGGTGTCTAACCCGGATAGGTACCCCGCTTTTGGGTTATGTACCCGTGAAGTTCCATGTACTCAGGTTCCTTGGTGGTGTTCCGGTGTCCCTGAGCCATGCTTATAGGTACCCCCTTAAATGAAGTACTTTAGGACTTTGCCTCTTGCGAAATGTTGCTTTGCGAACTAGGGTGTATGCCACAAAGGTTTGCTTGTGTAAAATTTCTGCGGCTTTCTTTCTTTTTTGAAAGCTGATCACAGATTGCGGTCTTTTATTCGCAAATAAATTTTTGTGTCTTTCTTCAATGAAAGTTAATCGCAATAAATTGTTTTAATTCGCAAAATGTTTTCACAAATTTTTTATGTGCATAAAATGTTGAATGTTTTCAAAAATCTTTAGTATAAGAAGTATGAGAAGTATTCATATCACGTCTTTAAATAAAAATTGTTCTATAGAAATATAGGAATTTAATTTTCTCTGTTTTTTGTAAGTTTGAAGTCTTTGAAAAATTTTGAGATCTTTAAATTTTTTGCGATGAATTCATTTTTGAATCTTGCGATTGTATCGCTTTTCACCAATCTAAAAAAGATTTGAAATGTTTTGTAATCTTATAAATTTTGCGAGTATATCGTTTTTTGTAAATAAAATCAAAAATATTTTATTTTCTGTAAATAAAATATTCTAGCAAAGTGGTACTTATCTTTCATGCGATTTCTGTTGTTGTCGTCTCTTGATCTGCCTCTTGTATGATGTTGCGTTATACCAACTGTTCTAACCATTTCTTGAGAAATATGTCTGTGAAATAATCTCCCATTTTCTTCTTGCGAAATAACCAAAGATCTTACGAAGTAAACCTTTGCATGAAGTAAACGAACATTTGCGAAGTGTTGGTGCTGCGAACGTTCGCAAGGTAAACATTTGCGATGTGCAAAGAGTAGAAGTGTTGGTGCTGCGAACATTCGCAAGGCAAACATTTGCGAAGTTCAAAATTTTTTGCGAATGGGAAGATTTGAACCTGCGTCACGTCGCTTGTTCTCTTCACCTCAAACCATCTGTACTAGCTTCTGTTTATGTAAAAAGATAAAATTCTCTTAACTTATGCTCTTGTAATCTTTGATGTTTGTGAGATCCATTTTTGCTGATGTTGTTCCAACTCATTTCATTTTTTCATGACTGCGAAGTTTCCGTCTCTGCTGGACTTTCAAGTTTGGTTTGAATTCGTTCTTCGCAAGCTTGTTAGGTTCCTGATTTGTTGTTGTATCCATGCTATGATATCAATGGACTGGCAGTTCACAAACTGTATATACAAATATTTTTGATTGATGATTCCTTTCTTGATTTGTTGCTAACAATTTGAGGTAGAACTTGATTTTCCTTTCCAATTCTTGCGAAGTATCTGCGAATACAAAAACATTCCATGAAGTCAAATGTCTGCGTTGTTGAGATTTTTTGCTGCGCTGGTTTGTTCGTAAAGAAAAATGTATGCGTTGTTCGTAAACAGTATCGGGTCCCCTCCTTCATTCATAAGTAAGGTTGCTTCCGTCTGCATAGGTGAGAGCTTCGCCTAACAGGTTGCTTCGTTGACCTCCTTCTCCTGAATCACGACGAAGCAGGCATGACTACTGCGTTTTTCTTCTTTGCTGGTTTTTCCTTCATTGCTGATGAACTACAATCATTATTTTTCTTCGCAAATAGTGGTTTTGTTTGTTATGATGATTGGACGTGCTCCTTTGTTTGTTATGTTCGCAAGGTAGACGGTTGCGGTAAAAGCTGCGAATATCATTTATGCTAGCTTCCGTTTGTGTTGCTGTGGCTTGATTCGCAAACATTATCATTTGTTCTCGTTTGTAATTGTTGCTCTTTGGTTTTGCTCCATATCTACGAATTTGTCTCTGTAAATTTTCCTGCTACTGAAATATAAGAAAAACATCCAGAGAAGCGGTTAGAGCTCTCTAGCGCTAGCTTTCATGCATAATTGGTTGGGTTTTCGGTTAAATTAGATGAATCACGTCTGAGCTATTCCTTTGCTCATCCCAGCTAATGCTGGTTAATCCTGGTTGAAATGTTTGATCGCAAAAACAATATTCAGCTGTAGCCACATTCAAGAAGCCAAGCAAAGTGTCGGAGACTTGAATCAACTGTCTGTTACGTTTTCCATTAACTATTGGATTTGCAAGGTTCTTTGTTATCTGTTAAGTTATTACAGCTGCTACTCTTGCGCTGATTGCTTTCATAACTGGTTGAACTCATCTCTTTTTTCCAAATGTTCAATCATACTTCATCGCTATATGATGTTGTGAATTGATCTATTGTTGCAAATTGGATCAACTGGTACAAACTAATATTTGACTTGAATTGAGCTGACATGTATATGGATATGATGGTTTGAAGCTTAATTTACGCAAATTCCTTAGCATTCGAATGATAACTCCCTCGCAATGTACTTGTTTCTGCTGTTGTGCTATTCGCAAAAATACTCCCTTCGTTAATTGTGAGATGTTCTTCGCAGGAACTACTAATTTTACCTGAGCTATTAACTTCGCAGGCACTGAAATTTTCCGAGCTGATATTAACTCGAACCAAGTCGCGGTGTGAATTGAGTTTTGCTAGCCATTTTGAGATGCCAACTAAGCTGCTGTATGACCTGTTATACGAACTGAGCTTGAAATGTGTTGCTATTGTATATTTATTGTAGGGCCCCGTCATGAACTGTCTTCTCTTTGCTGGAGTGACATTTCTTCGTAGCTTTACAATTTAATTAATTCATTCTCCCTTTTTGCTGAACTTGTAAGATTAGTTTTCTTTGTTGGTCTTTAATTAAGTAAACGTCTTTCCAAGCTAGTAGCTCTTGCGAAGGAAACTTTTACGAAGTAAACTTTGAATTAATTAATTTGCTGTGGACGATGATAATTAATTAACTAGTTAACTAATTTTCCTTGAACTTTGTTACTTCGTTGGCGTTGATGCTATTTTGACGAGTAATAATTGTATCTTCAAGGATAGATACTGCTTCGCAACATGATTAGCAAAAATTATTAGTAATTATGAAGGACGAATACTTCTTCGCCTGTGACGCAGAACTTCGATCAACAGACAAACATGATCGTGAGATGAAATAGCTCTTCGCATAAAATTCGCTGCAAATAACATATCGATTTAGTTAACAATACATAATCAAGAAATGAAATATTCCTGGTAATTTGTACAATTCGCTCATGGGAAAAATTCCCAAATCAACCTAAAAATTTGATATTTCACATTTTTGAAATCAAGCAAATTGGTTTGAAAAACAGGATCCTTATATTTCAAACGTATAAACAAAACTTATTTCGATTTAATAATATTAAAGGAAATCAAATTTTAAAGATGAAGCAGAATATAAGTTTTTATGAATTTTTTTTTTTTTTTTTCAAAATTTCTTCAGATATAAATACTTAGTAAAATTAAAGAAATAAGAAGGCAATTCATCTTTTGCGATTGATTTTTGACGTAGATTCGTTGAATTTCCCTTTTGTTTTCCTTATGTTCATCTCTGCTTCTTCTCTTGTATGTAAACTACCTCCCATCTCAGTTGTTCGTCTCTTAAAGATCCAGTGGAGTTCATCACCAACAATAGCTAATTTTTCTAAACTTCCTTGAACCAACAAGATTAGGTCCCTGTTTCTAGCGCCAATTATGTAGTTGCGGATTATCTCACAACTACACCCTCATAATAATCCATTAAAATGATTCCTAAATCTAATTAATTTGATATGAAACTAAGAATTAAAGTACTAAAATTATAAAAGAGACACAAAGATTTTTTACATGGTTCGATCATTGTGATCTACATCCATGGTTCTTCACTAGTGATTGTATGTAATTACATAATTTTACAATTTAGACTCCATTAAATAATATCGGGAGCTCTAGATTTTTGGGGAAGAAGATGATAAAGAAAGCAAATCTCTCCTAACATTTTTATCTCTCCTCCTAAAATTATCCCTCTCCAAAATAATCCCCCCTTTCTCTTATGCCTAAATGGCTATTTATATGAGTTTACATAAAAGATCACAGTTGTGTTCCCCCGCCATTTCGGATTTAAAATATGTCCTGCGAGTCTTCGCATCCTTGCTCGCAAGATATTATTAAGTTGCGTCGCTAACAATTCGCAAGTGAAGGTTGCCGCGATATTCTGCTCCTACACCAATATAAACCGATTATGGATAATCGATTGATTTTCATGTCCATATAAACTGATTCTGGGTAGAAGTTAGTTTCAAAAAATCTTTGTATGTTTTTGAGATTACAATCGGTTGATACTGATGTGAACATAAACCGATTCTTGGTTGGTGTTCTTAAAACAAAATTCAAATTTTCAAAATCAATTTTTTTTAGTTTTTGATGATACACTAACCTTAGTAGATTTTATGATTAATTTGACTAAACATCTATTAATTATCCGGATCAACACTAATTAACCAGGGGTAAATTAGCCATTAAAAAAATAATTGGATAAGGGGCTTTTCATTTTACTTCTTAATGTTCCTATTTTGTCATGTACCTATCGGCCTCAATTAAGTTGTATAGGCCCCAATTTAGGAAGGAAGATTAAATACAACTAAAATTCAATACCATCACTACTTGTAATTCAATACAATTATCTACAACTGCAAATCAACTTTAACTGTTACTTCAATCATACATTCAAGTTATGTAAGCTTCATAACTAATTTACCACCATAAACTCGGCTTACCTGAAATAGCAGAGGCAAGACCCAAATGAACCATTAGCAAATCCCTTCATCATATTCATCTCATACTCCATTCACATTTCAACCACCTTACAAACAACACCAACATCCAATTCTTCAACTACCAGTTACAAAATCCTAAACATTCATCTAAACCAATTCATAACATCCACAATGTACATTCAGTTCAAATCTCTAAGTCACCGCAATCGTGACTTTACTGTCACAGCATCATCAACTTAGGTTACTAAATCTCACTAGACTGCAATAAAACTATCAATTACAATCATTTATATAAACTTCAACTCTCAATCCATTATCATCAGTTTTCCCCTTTCAATTGCAGCTGCAATCTAGATAACGTCCATAACACCACTTAAACCAGCCACCCTATAGAACTTCAATCATACCTTGCACCTCAACACAACAACACCACCATTCGCATACCTGTAACACATCTCAATACCAAATCACCAATTCAATTATCTTCAGTTCATCACCATGCTAAATTGTGAAACTTAATTTCACAAGAGACCTATAAACCATTTCATGTACACCTGCAATTAAAATAACTCCCAAAATAGCAGCAATACCACACAGCTTCTATAGCTCAACCACTTCATATAACCAACTATATCCACCGGCAGTTCATATTTAATTATCCACTAATTTAACTCCAACACCGACAACTTAGCCAAACCTCAGAACTCCGCTTCTTCTTAAAACCTTACTTTTGAATTTATCCTCTTCAAATTAAATCCATAACTTCAATTGAACAGCAACCCCACCATTCTTTAACTATTAACAACTCAAATACCAATTAATTCGACATATATCAAAACTGAATGACAAAACCCTAATTTGCTAATTTTGGGGAAGAACAGAAACCCTAATTTGTTTTGAAATCAAAATTAAACTCATACTATCAATTATACTTCATACATGATCAAAACCCATATCAAATCTTCCCTTTAAACTCTCAATTTCATCCTCAAATTCGTCTTTGAATTTCTTCCGAAAATTCTAACTCTTCAATTCTTCACTGGATCAACTTCAGACTTTAATTAAATACCATAACCTCCAATTAATATTACCCATCACTTATTTCATTTGGTTTTTATATTTCACTCACACAAACCCTAACTTCGATTAACAACATCAACCCCATCATCATATTCCTGTTCTCAATCAACCACAACACCATCAACTTCGTCTCCAATCAATCAATCAATCTAACAAGCTTCCAAAGAACTTTTCACAAAATATAACTCGATCCTTTGAGTCGAATTCAACAGGGATAAACGAAGAAGAAGAACGGGGGGGACAAAAATAAAAAAAGAAGAAGAAGAAGAAGAAGAAGAAAGAAAAAATAAGAAGATAAGAAGAAGAGAATGAATTTATCTTCTCGGTCGGTGAAGATAAAACCAAGGATAATACTATTTCACCCACTCGCTTCTCTAAGGGAAGCCCAGGTCGGTCTATTTGTAAAAAGATTATTTTGCCCTTCAAATCAATCTGATGATTACTTCTTCATATGATATCTGACTGACACGTTCCAGTAGTCCGTTTCGCATAACTTTACGAGATCTAACTGATGGTACTAGTTTCTTATAAAGATCGTTGTTGATTAATTCCTATTAATTAACGTTCATGTTAAATTAATTGAGTTATTATCGACTAATTCGTCTATTGACTAGTCTAATAGCGTTGACGAGCTTGAGGGTCTTTACACATAGAGCTATGTAAGACAAGTATATCTCCAAAGCATTAGCTCCAAATAAGTTACCATTCAGTTTTTGTTCAAAAAAATAACGTCAAAAGTATGAGACAGTATGAGAATAAAAGTGTGCGGGGATCCTCCTTTTTTATATTACTTGTTTTATATCTTATATATGAGGGGGAACCAATATACATAGTTATTATCACAAGATCTCACATTTGGATGCCATTTTTATTTTATAGAACCTAAACGGTAACAAATTTGAAGATAATACTGTAGTTGGAGATATGTATGTTCCTCTTAAAAAGCTCTACGTTCCTTCCAAAAATGAGAACATTCCGAGACATATAATACGCCATCTACTTCTTTGAAAATAAACCGTTATATTGAAGTCTGGTATTTCAGAGTGCACTCATTTTTTGTAGGTATAGTATATATGTAGAGCTTTGTAAGAGGATTATCTTTATATCCATTAACGTTTGGTTTTTATCAGAAAAAAACTATATCCGAAGTGTGGAAGATTGAAAATAATAGTGTTAGTGGATCCTCCCTCTTGAGTTTATTACTATGTAACCTTTTTTTTTTTGTAAATAAGATATTTCATTGAAAAGACTAATACTCAAAGTGAGTCATTGTTACAATAGGAGTAGAGCCATCTAATCTGGATTAATGAGAACTCCCAATATTAGATTTATCTACTAAAATATGATTCATAATATATAAAGGAGGTGAACTTTACCATTCTAAAACTGAATTTAAAGGCATAAAAAAATTGTCTAATATATCGGCAACTCAATTTCCTAATCTAGGAGAAAAATGAAATCCCAAAAAGTTAGTGAATAAATTAGTGATTCTGATTGCCTCATTGAGACAGGCTTTAGCAAGCCAAGAAATGTCTTAGTTTTTCCCATGAAATAAGTTGAAAATACTTTCACAGTCCCCTTCAATACTGAAATTTTAAATCTGCTTCTCCTTGGCCCAAATTACGCCCGTAGCACACTTACATCCACTGCTTCTTGTGGATTTGAGCATGCTGACTGTCCTGCTCGTCCTCCTTCACAAATTCATGTGTCTCCTCTTGAAGCTTTTATGGGATGAGAGATGGGAAAGGAATTAGGAGATATGATTTAGTCACACTTCCATGTTCTTGCAAATTAGAGCCATATTGATCAATTGAAAAAAACTTTCCATCCTTGGAGGATAATGTACAAAGATTGTCTGATGAAGATGATGAAAGAAAATCAGGAATCGAGATTTTAAAATCCGATTTGGTTGTGAAATTGGGGTTTTAAAAGCTTAAGGAAAATTCTCATTATCAATTGAAAAAGTGGGGGTACAACAACTACACCCAATATTTCTTTTGGCAATCTTAATAGACAAACTCCAATATACTTTCAAGAGAATCAACTAGACAATCAGACTCAACCTAGAGAAAAGTATATCAAAGAGTTTTATATATCTATACTATTAGAGCATTTCTCGGTTGAACCCACCAAGCGTTGGTATGACAAGTTTGGTTGTCATATTTTAGTGAACCAAAACTCATTTAAGAGTCGCTTGATTTAAATTTACTAGAGTCAACTTTGTATAGGTTTGCTTGAAAGTATTAGGATGAGACATTACAAGTATTGCAAAGACTTGAAGAAGAGAAGAATTACAGAGCTACAACCACAACATCATCCTTCCGCTTGAGGTTAGTGATATTTGACTTGAATTGTTTCATTCCCTAACCTATCTTTCAAGTCGTGCATATTGAAAACATAAAAATGCGAAGCATGAACACTCCAGATAGACAAATTATTACAGAATACAATATGAGGTTTATTTCTTAACCATTAAACTTTGTATATAAGACATCAACATAATCGTATGAATGCTATTGTGATTATGTATGGGTATGAGGTGAGGATTTCATCCTATGAAACAATGTTTTTACATGTGTTTTAAGGAAGTAAGTTCATGATATGTGTTGTGAACCTAAAAGGAAATCTCCAGGCGTTATTGGGGAAGTTCTTCATTACATATCTTATGAACGACCAATATGTGTGACTAGTATAACCGCTCATAACTTGTTTGTGTTATTGGTAAAACTATTCACATGAGGCATAACTTATGTATTGGTATGACTTTTATTAGTGAAACCAGTCTTAAGTAATCACCTGGGTTATGATCGGGTTTGTGAGTGTCTGACAAAAATTTGGGAAAGGGGAACCGATCCTAGTAAAAGGTGAGGTACATCACAAGGGTAACTGATCCTTGTATGAGGTGCAATAAGGTTTATATAAGAAAGGGGAACCGATCCTATGAACATGTGCAACACGTTTTTAGGCAAGGGGGAACCAATCCTATGAACATGTGCAGTGCATACAAGTTAGATACCAAATATATGTGGGGAACCGATCCTAGTACCTAGTCAGCCGAATTATGGAAATGTAGGACCAAAATATCGCCATGATAACACTCTTGGAGATTAACAACACTTCTGCGAACATCGGCGCGAGTTCTTCAACAACACTTCGCAAGTGTCACAGAATAATTCAAAGAATGACGTAATAGCTGACGAATGGAGAAACACGAGAAGAGCGTGATTATCCCGCGATGGTGACATCTCCTGCGACAGTTAGCATTACAACTACCGCGAGAACATCGCGAGCCAGATCCGAAATTAAAGGAAAACTTAGCTATCATCCACTATGTAACTACCCTATATAAAGAGATCTAGTAGATCCAGAAAAGGGATGATGTATTTTTGAGTGTTGAGAAAGTCTTGAGGAGAGAGAGAATTCAAGAGAGCGGTTGTATTCTTGATTTCTTCCATTTCTTGTAAACATTTCTGAGAATCAAATAATAAAGTGTTGTTTTTAATCTTCAAAATGTGTTAATTAGTGTGAATTCTCATCAAGGGTGTAGTGTAGGGTTTCCTGCAACTACATTTTGGCGCCCGAAATAGGGATGAATTGATGATTATTTGAAGAAAAAGATAAAAATAGACATTGTGATTGGAAGGAATTTTGAACGATTAGTGAAAGATCTTACGCAATATCCAACAGTTTACTAAAATTAATGGCTAGAAGAAGAAGAAACACATCAGAACCACCAACAACCGTAAGGAGGAGTAAAAGTCTTGCTGGCGGGGGAACAAATGAAATAGGAGAATCTTCAAGAATAATAACAAGAAGAAATAGAACAAGGAATGAAGGAGAAAATCAGATTCAACAGCTAAATTAGCAAACACCAATGCAAGATAGAGCTATGGATTATGATAGAGTTAGCATGCATACTTGGCGATCAGATTCAATGGAAGAAGCAGAAGATCAACAATTAAGAAATGAAAGAGGAGAAGAAAGAGATCAAAGAGTAGCTAAAATATTAATTCATAAAGAAGGTGAAAATGAAATAGCAAATGATTTGAGACAAAGAATACAGGAGCAAAGAAGATTAGAAGCAGAAGAACGTGCAAATCTAACAAGACAGAATCACGAGTTAAGAATGGAGAATTTGAGATTGCAAAGTAGGAGATCGAGAAGTACTGCAAGATCAAGTTCAAGATCATTTAGAGAAGAACTAAGGAAAAATTCCCCTATAAGAAATGCTGGAGCAAATATCCAAGAGGAAATGCAAAATCCAAATGAAGAGCAGCATCATGGAGAAGAGGAAATGATTCATGATCGCTACATTCCACGCGGAGAAACTTTGAATGGTAGACGTGATAATAGGAATCAAGAGGGAGGAAATAACCAAAATGATGAAGAAAATCGATAAGAAGGTAGAAGAATATTACATGGGTGAGGAATCCAAAGAAATCAAAGAATTATTGAGGAGGAAATTGAGAGGCATTATGCTGAAAAAACACGTCTAGCTTGCGAAAGAGAAAGATTAAGAATAGAAGTTGAAGAACAAGAGTTTCAAGAAGCGATACGACAGAATAATCATGACAATCGAGAAAGAAGACGTACAGAAAATCGCTATAACCATAATATCAATGAGGAATATGATAGAATACAAAGAAGAATAGAAAGACAGCGAACAAAAGCGATGGGAAATGAAGAAATTCGCAAAGAAGAAATTGAGAGGCATAATCAGTTGCGAAATCTAGAAGGAGTTAAAGTGAAAAATCGCAGAATAAGACAGAATGAAAATGCAGGTGAACGTAGAAGAATAGAATCTGCATTGAAAAGACCAATGAAGCAAAATCCAGCTGGGAATGAACAAATTTTAAAAGAATTAGCAGAACTGATGGGAATGTTGAATAACAAAATAGAAGGAGGCAGAAGGCAACTTGAAGAAGCTATTGAGGAAGCTGCGAAAACTCCATTCACTCAAGAAGTACAATTAAGGGGAATCCCTCCAAAATGCAATTTACCAGCATTAACCAGTATCTTTGATGGGACTACCTGTGTTGTTCAACATGTCAAGGCTTATGTTAGGTGTATGCTACAATGGGAAAACCATGATGTTGTATTATGCAAATACTTTGCATATAGCTTAATTGGCGAGGCGTTAAAATGGTTCGAAGGCTTACCAAAAAATACTATAACCTCTTTCGACCATTTGCAAGCTACATTTCTGAGAGCATATATAAGCAACAATTCTTCACGACCTGGTATTGAAGATGTATTTGGGTTGAAACATAGGATTGGCGAGAGTCTGAAACACCTAACCATAAGATGGAAAACAATGTGCAGTGAAATGGCAGGAAGGGTGGATGAGAGATACCTCATCTTATTTTTCATCAATGCATTTTTCGCAACCAATCTGTTGTACATACAAATTTTCAGAATCAAAAATACTATCACAATGACTGAGCTACGAGAACTACAAGAAAAATACATTGCTTTGAAGGAGAAATAAAATGAGATGGAATCATATCCAGTCGCAAACACAATCTCAATAGCGGCAAATAAAAGTTTACTTCCTAAAATGATTAACAATGTTGCGAGCACCTCGCAGACACAATAAGATAAAGTGGTGATTGATAGCCAGCAGAAATTAGTAGCCATGGGGAGTCAAGACTAAGAGGAGTATGAAAGGGAAAGGAATTATTACAATCGCGGTGGAAAAAATAAGATTCAAAGACTTGATCAACCTCAAGAGACTTATGGTGGACAGAGGAAAAATAATTTTAGAGGGCAAGGAAGTCAGAAGATAATATGGGAAGAAATTAAGATGCCACCTCTAAATGCTAGTATAGAAAAAATTTGGGAAGCTATCATTTTGCTGGAAAACATACCTTCACCCTGGAATATGGGAAAATAACCACATCCAAATAATCGAAATCAAGAATTCTGTCCTTACCATAATTTTCATGGTCACTCGATAAACGATTGCAGGAATGTAAAAAGAACAATATTGAGGATGATTGATCAGGAAAAGTTAAATCATTTTCTAACAGGACACCAGCAGTCTCAGCAGTTACCACCACCACCAAATATTCACAGAGTGAATACTGTGAAAGGAGCAGAAACATTTGTGATTGAGGTTGGAGACAAGGCGAAGAATTTGTTCTATAACTCCATCGTACATTCATACAAGACTATTGAGGATTTCCACGACAACGTTCTAAGCAGAGTCTTCACAAGAGACGTGGATGGAAAAGAGATAATGAATATCGAGAGAGTCTCGCCGCTAGAGGAATGGCAAAAGCAAACTATCTCTTTCACATCACAAGAAGTACCAGAGCCTGGTGAGATACATGACAACCCCTTGGTGGTACGATTAGAGATAAATCCAAAACAAATATAAGAAGAAGATGTAGAAAATGATAATGGTGAAACTGAAGATTCCTGGGCAATCAACAGAGTTCTAATAGATACTGGAAGTTCAGTTGATATCTTATTTTACCAAACTTACAAAACCATGGGTGGAAGAGACGAAGATTTGATACCATCAACCTATAAAATCTATGGTTTCAACGGTACCGCCAACAATCCCAAAGGGGAAATTACAATGCGAATTTCATTAAAGGGGTTATCCTCTAAGATCCTATTTTGCGTTGTGGATATTGAATCACCTTATAATTCCCTGATTGGCCGACCTTGGCTACATGGGATATTAGGTGTGGCATCAACTTTCCACCAATGTATTAAATTTCCTCATCCTAATGGTGTTGGAGTTATAAAGGGAGACTGGGTTGATGGGAAGAAATGTTATGAAATTGACATGGAATCTTGTGAAGAAAGAGCAGCGAGGAATAGAAATTGGAAACAAAATATTAATAAAAAACAAAGAGATGATAAGCTGATGGTTGATACAATAGAGTGGCGAGAGGAGGGAATACTGCGAAATCAACATGAGTATATGAATGGCGAGCGGCTCGCAGATGCAAAACGCAACAAAAGAGCAGAAGCAAAAAGTAGTAAGTAGAAAGGTAAAATGAAGAAATTTAAGAAGTTTATGAAAGATTTGTTGAAGAAAATGTTTCGAAAGAATATTTCATTTGAATGAAAAAGATGGAAT
Organism: Papaver bracteatum; assembly: GCA_023529315.1. Classification (NCBI taxonomy): domain Eukaryota; kingdom Viridiplantae; phylum Streptophyta; class Magnoliopsida; order Ranunculales; family Papaveraceae; genus Papaver; species Papaver bracteatum. Next base: position 486,958 of record JAJJWX010002036.1, on the reverse strand, counting down.
TTAAAAGTTAAAATGCAAATGAAAAGAAGATCAAAGAAAAGAAACTTCATCAGAATTGCATTACTCTCAAGAAACGCGAATAAAATTTCGCAGAGATATAAGAATGGGACGAACCTATATGGCGTACACCTTAGTTCGCGGATACAATTTCGCAAGAGGCAAATGTAAGACCTAAAGTGCGTCATATAAGGGGGTATCTCTTTGCATGACTCAGGGATAAGGTTATACCGCTGCTGTAACCTGAGTCATGGAGATGTTGGGGTTAAAGAAAACCTATCCGGGGGGGGGGGGTACCTTGGATTTCCAACTATATAAGGTTATACCCTGTTTGGACGACTGAGGATATCTTATAAGGAGTGCAGAGTATGACCAAGGCGCCGAGGTACACGGTTGAGTCAAGGGTTCCCGGGGCGTACGAAACTACCTTGTACATCCTTGGAAAGTCTTGGCTATGATGCACTCGGCCCCAAGAAAACCCCACTTAGGGTGCATTCATGTAACTATAAGCCATATAGGCATAAAGGATAAGAGGATGCGAAATCAATTGGTTGTTGTTAAGACTGTATGGGAGGAGCTAGTCTTCTATGGACGATGTGCCCTCCTTGAAGAGGAAACCAAGGGGAAGATAAGGGAGGCACCCTCCATTAGGGAGCTGATAAGTGTCTAAAGTCGACAATGTCATGGGGCTTTACGATCGCAAGAAAATTTAGGCCTGTCATATTATCGCGTGATGAATATTATACATAGGCAACAAGCCATAAGAAAAAGTTAAGATGAGATCAATGAGTTTTTATATGAAAGTATAAAGACGTCCTGCAATTTCATCACAAGACGGCAATGTCATAAGGCTTTGTTATCGCAAGGGAACTTAGTCTTGTCATATTGTCACAGAGAAATTAAAAAAAAATACAGATAAGGCAAGATCAATGGGTTTTTACATACAAGTGTTAGGACGTCCTGCGATTTTGTCGCAAATACAAAAGGTGGCAAAGTAAGACCTTTAACTATGAAGGCACAATGAGATCACAAGAAATTAAAATTGAATGACTGCGATATTTATGCAGAGATTATGAAATTTGCGATATTTGCGCATAGATCATAAAAGTATGCAACTGTTACTTGTGATGATGCTCGCAACTCAATTTTATTTACAACTGATATCTAAGCTCTACTCAATTTTTTCATATTGCAGATGAATAACTGAGGCAAGTATGGGAATGCATAGAATGATAAAATTGTTATTCATCATCATACGCTAAATTTACGTAGACCTTATTATATGACACATTTACACAGATAGTTAAAGATTAATAATTATGTTGATTAACTATATTGCAGAAAGGAATTGTTTTCTAATTCATACATATAGAAGCAAAAGAAATGTATACATCAAGGAATCTTGCAGTAATTTCAAAAGAAGAAGGAGATTAATGTACAAATATTATAAGGAGATTAAAAATAGGAAACAAAACTAGTTGGACCCATCATCATCCTCGCCAGATTTTTCTTCTTTATCTTCACCATCATCCCCGTTAGATTATTCAGCTTCACTGTCAGAGATAATAAGATTTGGAGAATTCTTTGGAACTTCTTTAATGAGGCAAGGATACAAGGAGTGAGGAATATTATGATCATCACAAACTCCCCTGATAGAGTCATTGCGAACACCAACAAGAATATTACTAAAATTCGAAGTAGAGATCTTTAATTGTTCCTTCAATCTTGAATATTTTTCATTGCGAGCAGTAAGAGTATTTGCGAGTTGATTCTTATCAGATTCAAGTTCTCTAATTCTTTCAGTATATCTCTTCTCAACTCCTGTGAATATATAACAACAAATTGAAAATTTTGCAAAGATAAGAAGATTAATGATAGGAAATTAATGAGGAAGAACAATTAGTAACCTTCTCTTTAAGAAATCATGTCCTTAATTAAGGCCGTTTGTTCAATGTGAAGACTAACATCTACACCTAAGTGAGCTCTGGCGTTGTCAAGAATCTTTGCAGCCCAAGCAAATTCATCATCATCGTTAATAAGAAGATGAGAACGGATTTGGTTTTCTCTTTCAACAAGATCATCTCTCTCATGGATAAGTTTATCTCTTTTAATTTGGACTTCAAGAAGGGTTTTATGAAAATCCGCTAAGGTTTGTGCTCCTTGTCTAGAGATACGATCCCTTTCATCTATAAGATCACTTTTGGGGGATCTTAGAATCTTGATTTCTTCTTTTGAATTAAGATAGTGATGCTAGGATGCATTGTATGCTTTCAAGCTATATCTATAATCAATTTCTAAAAGATGAAATTTGGATCTAAGATCATCTACATAAAGGGAGTTAATCTGTTCATTTGAATAACTACCTAAAGATTCATTAAGGCGATTGAGAAGAGTATCGTCATCTATTGGGTTTGGAAAAGAACGAATAAATACAGCTTCGTCAGAAAGGCCATAAACATCTGCGAAGAAGAATAATAAGAAGAAAAAAAATGCCAAGGAATACAAGGATAAAAAGAAAGGAAAAGATTTCTTACCATAAAGATGATCATTCGCAACTTGGAGGCTTGCGATCTTTTCTCGCGAGAAAGTTAGATCAGTTTGCAACTGCTTGATTTTTTATTGAAGGTCAGTTGACCCAGATTCCAATTGCCCGCGAATACTAGCGGACTCAGACTCCAAATCCATATTCTTCTTGCGAAGAACGGCATTCTTCTTGCGAAAAGATACACACCTCCTCTCCAAGTCTGAGGCAACAACAAAGGAAGCTCTTCTAGTCTGCGAAAGAATAATGTAAATAAGAGCTTGGCGAGGACATGAATACATAAGTATAGTAAAGAAATGAAAACGTACCAGAATACCAAGAGAATTTAAGAGACTGGGAGATATTGATCTTGAGATTCCTTGGAGGGAATCATTATCAACCAGTATGGGAGCATTACATACTTTAGCGAGAGATTGAGATACTCCATTAAGAGCTTCGTCTCCATAATCATTTGCGATACCATATGTAATATCACCAAAAATCTTAGACAGTTGAGTCATGGAAGAATCAGATTGGGAAGACTCCATTGTAGAGGGGACATCAGCATTAAAATCATCATCATTATCATCATCATCAAAATTACTACTTGAGTTTTCTATATTAGCTTGAGAAGTTGAAGAAGAAGAGAATTGCGTTTTTATTTTCTTTAAAGGAGGAGCACCAGATTTTCCTCTGCGAGGAGCAGCGGACTTCTCTTTGAGAGGAACAATAAATTTATCCTTGCGAGAAGCATCTTTGTCTTTTCCTTTAGTTTTCACAATCTTTACAGGTTCTATTTCCTCAATAACCTGCGAACACAGATAAAGGTAAGAAATAGAGGAAACAATATATTGTTAAGAATCATAAAGGAGTATATCTTACTTCATCTTTGAGAGATTTTAGGGCTAAAAAGGTGTTGTTCTTCCCAAATTTCTGGTAATGAAGTTTCAACTTGTCAGTCTGGATAAAATTGGAGTAGTCAGCGAGAGTATGAAGGCATGAGGAATAAAATAATGATAATTAGGAAGTGTAAAAATAATAGAAAAATAATATATCTCTTTATTTCTTTCAGACCAGTTGAAGATCCACGGTTGATATTCTGTGAAATTCGCAGGCAATGCATGAGGACCGGAGATGTAGGAACCCTCTAAACATAATGGAAAAATGAACCATTTTTCATCATTGGAATGGAGAGGGCCTTGATTATTACCCATATGCCAATCAATATCTGACATAAGAACTTCATCTTCAGCGATGTTATGTTTCTTTTGCTAGCGGACACCCCAGCGAGTGCTATCCTTTTTACAAGGAACTATATCGTAATTTGCGAAGAAGTTCTCCATAGTGTACTTCGCGGGAACGATTGGGACATCTTTAAATTTAGGATTCTTTGGAGCATCAGGGTAACGAGATTCATTATCAGCACCACGAGTAGCATACTCAAGAATTAAGCGAATACAATCCCCACTCAACTGATATACCGCTCGTGAGAACTTCGCGTGAGAGAGAATTTCATAGAATAAAGGAAGTTCAGGATCATAGAGAGGAATGGGAAGACTAGCCTCAAGTTGGCCTAGCGAGATTATGATTTTCTCACGGTTACAGGGAAAATCAAAAAATAATGGAACAGAGAGTTCAGCCTTAGGGATTTGTTCAGGAATAGTAGATAAGGTGAAACCTTCATCTTTAAGTTTCTTTTGCATTTTCTCAAAGGCAAGAACATTTTTATGACCAGCTGCAACCATTTTTAGTATGGGAATGAAGATTGAAAGAGTAAAAGATCGAAAGAAAAATTATAACAGTAGCATATCCGGAATTTACGGAAGAACATTAAAATTGCAGAGAGAAGGAAGAAGAAAGTAAAAAAGGAAAATAAAAGAATGAAATAAGTATTTATAGAAGAAAAAAGTTCTCGAAAAGATGAATGCAATTAATGCAAAGAAAGGACGTGAACGGTCAAATCGCAACGGTTGAAGAGGACGTGTCAAAAATTGAATGGAGGAGAAAGTACGAGAAAACAACTGGCGAAGAATATAGAAACATGTCAAAACAGAAGAATGCAAAAAGATAAACAAATGCGGCATTATGAAAGATTCAATTCTCATGATCTTTTCTCCTTCGCAGAAAAAACATGAGAAGAGGCAAGATGTAGGACCAAAATATCGCCATGATAACACTCTTGCGAGATTAACAACACTTCTGCGAACATCACCGCGAGTTCTTCAACAACACTTCGCAAGTGTCACAGAATAATTCAAAGAATGACGTAATAGCCGACGAATGGAGAAACATGCGAAGAGCGTGATTGTCCTACGATGGTTACAACGCCTGCGAGAGTTAGCATTACAACTACCGCGAGAACATCGCGAGCTAGATCCGAAATTAAAGGAAAACTTAACTATCATCCACTATGTAACTACCCTATATAAATAGATCCAGTAGATCCAGAAAAGGGATGATGTATTTTTGAATGTTGAGAAAGTCTTGAGGAGAGAGAGAATTCAAGAGAGCGGTTGTATTCTTGATTTCTTCAATTTCTTGTAAACATTTCTGAGAATCAAATAATAAAGTGTTGTTTTTAATCTTCAAAATGTGTTAATTAGTGTGAATTCTCATCAAGGGTGTTGTGTAGGATTTCCTGCAACTACAGGCAACTAGTGTGACTATGCACAGTACTCACATGAAGGTAGAACCGAAACTTGTTTTGGTAGAACCGTTAAACCCATGATTTGTGATTGAGTGTTACTTGATCAATCACATAGTTCTTGAAAGTCAGATGAACCAATTATAAACTTGTTTGGAAGTGTGGTAAATCGGTTTCAAGTGAGTAAGTATGAAAAAGGGCTTATAAGAGTAAGATTTCGACACACTTTGAACACGTCCATTAATGCATATTCTTTTATTGTTCAAAGATATTCCTTAAAGGCTAAGAAGGAAGTAAATCCCAAGATTGAATTTAAATAAGTTAAGAATCTTTTTAATTAAGAATTTTTAATTATATATGGAAAATAAGAATTAGTAATGTGCATTAACTAGTTAAAGATTTTCCAACGAGATTTCGATCATAATTTTGGACAATGCATTCACAAGAATTATGAAAACCGAATTTGGTTTAGTAATGAAAAATATCTTGAGTATATTTTCGGTTTTGGAAATTCCTTGGTGTCCAAACTTCCTTGTCTATAAATACTTTGAGTTTGCATTTCTAGCAAACTAATCCTTCGTAACAATAGACTTCCTCTTTTGTCTTTGTTACTGGTGAATCCGCCTATCGGAGAGGAGAGTAATCTAATTAGGTAAAATCTCTTACGGCCGATCAATTTAAAGTCTTCTTTGGGATTGAGAAGCTCTAGTGCGACCCGTTGGTGAAAAACTAAATATTGTGGTTTATCTTTAGTTTTCATATTGATTTGATTGACTAACGGTGGCTGAACTTTGATTGCACCTAGTTTGTTTATGCTTGAGAATCTTATCTTCTGATATAAGATTCACTCAAACTAGTTCAAGGTTTCCATAGGGATATTTAGACTGTTGTTAGATCTAAAGATGATCTTGTGATAATCCATTGTTAACAAACTCCGTTCTGTGTGTGATTGATCACAAGAGATTCAAGTAGTTGTATGCAGGTGTTTATTGATGATCTAAAATAATTGAAGACAAAGAAGAGATAAAATATTTTTGACTTGGTTTTATAATCTTTGGTGTGCACAATACTTGTTTGGGTAAAAGAGGATCCAATTAATAATCGTTTTATCCTTGTGGTAGATTGGATTGATTAATTGAGAAGATCGACATCAACACAATTCTTTGGATTAAGAGTGTTGTTGGATTAATCTTAACGATTGCCTTTGGGTGATTGAACATAAGATAGATCTTGGAACCTGGCAAATGAGTTTATGTTAAGATAAATAGAAGAGCCTTTGCGCAACTTATATAAAGAGAGTTGATACCAAACAGATTTGTTGTTTCTTTATTGTTTGGAATACGAACCAAAAGAATTGGTCCAAGTACGTGACTTGTTTACAGGTTGGAGGCGTGGGAATACATATGGAACTAGGTGACCTATAGGGTTAGTTGCTTGGTCTCAACTATACGAAGTTGGTATTATTTTGTATATCAACTTAATTATGAGAGTATTCAATTCTGGACTAGGTCCCGGTATTTTTATGCATTTGTGGTTTCCTCGTTAAAAACATCTTGGTGTGTCATTTACTTTATATTTCTTCGTTATAATTGTTTTATTATAATTAAAGTAAATTGCATAAACGTTAATTCCTATTTACTTGATATGTTAATCTTATTGAGTTTGGTTAAGTATGAACCTTTGTATCAATAAAACATACTTTGTTGTTGTATTGTCTCGATCTCGTATCCATAGACGATCACACGAAGTGTGAAACGATTAGTTGTATTGTCTCAACTCAGTCCATAGACAATCACTTTCGAAGAAATGACTTATAAAAAGGAAAAGTAATAGCTTGAGGTATATTTGGGTACCCTCGCCTTTTCAATTGGTATCAGAGCATGCAAACACGAAAAGATCTAACAATCTGTGTTTGGTGTGATCCATACTATAAGAAATGAATCTCATGCATGATTCAATTAACGTACCGCCAAGATTTGGTGGGACTAACTATCCGTTATGGAAATATGCTATGAAAGCATTTCTTCAATCTGATATTTTAATATTTTGTTATTAATAGAAGACGGATATCAAAAACCTATGGGTTACTCGGAAAAAGAGTTTAAACGCTTAGCGGATTTCACACATGAAGAAAGAATTCGTGCAATGCAGAATTCTGTTGGTTTGAACGCCATCATACATGCAGCTAGCCATGAGCTTTTACATCACGTGCATGCATGCAAAACTTCTAAAGAAGCATGGGATACTCTTGAGACTGTGTTCGTAGAAGATGATTCTGAAAAAGAAGCTAGACTTCTTTCCCTTCCATCTGAATGGGAACATCTCAATATGGATGTATTTGAGAGTGAAAATGGTTTCTGCTGATTTTGGTAATTTCGGGTGTGTGGGTTAGAAATGAATTTAAACCCTAAATAATGTACTGCAAGGGAGTACATTAGATTCGATAGATCAATCTGCACAAATCCGGCATAAAATAATAAATGGTTATTCCAGACTTTCTTCGGTCACAAAGTGAAGGAGAAGGGTTGGTTTTGGGGAGGTAAGCGAAGAAAGTGTTGAGACCAGAATAGTTGATTCTGGGAGAGTAGTTGTTTTACGACTTGTATCAGAAAGTGGGAAGCTAACATATGGAAAGCTAGCAAATGTTTTCTGAGTGTTGTATGTTCCTGACCTAAACTTGTTGTTCGGTAGAAATAGGTAAGACCTATTTATAGAAGATGAAGTGAAACGTACTCTAGTCTCATTAAAGAATGGAGAAATGGGTGAGTAAATGGGAGGAGGTGGTAACCGTTAACACATGGAATTGATGTTCCATAAAAAAAACATTTCACCATTAACTCCCTATATTTACTAACCGCCTCATCCTTATGACACTTCCTTATGACGGGCGTAGTGTACGCCGCACGTTGTAAACCTCCAAACCAATACCCAAAGAGGATCCCCTAGTTTGTGATATGTGTTGATGTCTCGAATATTTTTGTGGAAAACATGTAGCACGTTTGATGTTGTCTGGAAAGTCGAGCTTGGGAGACTTGCGTGGTGATATTCGACAGTCGAGATTTTACATCTTAAGAGGACATATGGTCGTTGATTATTGCATGATCAGTATGGATTTTATATGTCCTAGTTTAGGAGCGGCCAAAAGTTAGGGTTTTGGCTTTGTTTAGGCGCGACCAAACTAGGGCCAAAGGTTTCCATGCGTTAGCTGGTAACCTTGGACAGCTAAGATCTGCATCTTAGATGGAAAGATGGTCGTTGATTGTTGCGGGATTTCGTTTGGTAGCCAGCGACATGAAAGCATGGCCAGAATGGCTTTGACATGGAGTGGAGCCACTGGAAGTGTGTGGATTGGAAGGGAAGCGCTTGCGGCTTTGTCTAAATTAGGGTTTAGTATGCTGAAACCCTAATTAGCACCATTTACTAGAATCAATGTAGAATTATCATACGGACTCAGATTTTGACGGTCCTCCCCTCCATTATGTACGGAAAAGAATTTCATATCTCTCTAAGAGGGAATACTTAGGTTTTGGGCTCGTTCGGGAGGTGAAAACATCCCGAAAGTAAAACTCATGAAGAATTCAAGAGGGACGGTGGCATGTTTGGTGCATTTTTTGGAAGCTAGCAAGTTTTGGGAAGCTAGCGTGTTTTGGGCCAAAGGTTACCATGCATTTTTTGGCAACCTTAGACAGCTAGGATTCACACCTAGGATGGAAGGGTGGCCATTGATCGTCGCACGCCTTCGTTTTGGTAGCCGTATAGGGAAGGCCATCATGGTGGCGCGGCTAGGTCGGCATGCCTTAGCGCGGTTTGGCGTGGCAAAACTAGGGTTTCTGTCCAAAGGTTACCATGTGTTGCCTGGTAACCTTGGACGGCTAGGATTTTCTCCTGGGATTGAAGGGAGACCGTTGATTATCGTGCGCCTTCGTTTTGGTAGCCGCGTAGGGAAGGCTAGCATGGTGGGGCGGCTAGGTTGGCATGGGGTCGTGGCAAGGTGCGTTTGGCATGGAACGGTGGGGCCAAGGGCTTGGTGCATTTGGCTTGGCATGGTTGGGCCAAGGGTTTGGCATTCCGTTGGCACATGGTGTGGCTAGCATGGCTAGGGCCAAGGCAAGGTGCGTTTGGCTTGGTATGATGGGGCCAAGGGCGCATGGTGCGGCTAGCATGGTTAGGTCCAAGGCAAGGTGAGGTTGGCTTGGTATGGTGGGGCCAAGGGTTTGGCATGCCATTGGCACATGGTGCAAATATAGCATGGTTGGCATGCCTTGGCGCGTTAGATATGTCTGGCATGGTTTTCCATTGGCACAGTGGTGCGGCTAGCATGTATGGCATGCCTTGGAACGGTAAATGTGGCTGGCATGGTTTACCATTTGCACAGTGGTGCGGCTAGCATGGTTGGCGTGCCTTGACGCGGTAGATGTGGTTGGCATGGTTTTCCATTGGCACAGTGGTGCGGCTAGCATGGTCGGCATGCCTTGGCACGGTAAATGTGGCTAGCATGGTTTTCCATTGGCACAATGGTGCGTCTAGCATGGTCGGCATGTCTTGGCGCGGTAGATGTGGATGGCATGGTTTTCCATTGGCACAGTGGTGCGGCTAGCATGGTCGGCATTCCTTGGCGCGGTAGATGTGGATGGTACGACATGCTATTGGCACATGTGGTGTGGGAAATAGGGTTTGGCATATCGAAACCCTAATTAGTATTAAAAAAAAGGTACCCTGGTAATTTTATCGCAGATATATTAAAGGGTTCAATAGATGCATTTAAGTTCTTTGATGTCACTATGGGTTTTACGATTTTACCCCAAAGTTAAAAACAACCATCAACAAGATGATAATGATATCGTTGAGGAGTTTAACTCTAAACTTTATGATATTATTAATGCATCTTTTTTCCTTGGAAATGTTATACCTGAAAAATAAATAATATGCAATATTCTCAGATCGTTAACATCCAGATACGAGTCTAAAAAACATGTTATAATAGAAGGAAACGATATTTCTACACTTTCTCGAAGCTCTCTTGTAGGAAAGTTAAAGATATTTGATAAAGAAATTATGTTGAAGAATCAAACTGAGAAACGTTGCCAAAAGGACAAATTTTTCATGTTGAAAAAGAGCTTGACTCAACAATTGTGCTTTTAGCGCAACGAATTAAGAACATTGTCCTGATACAATTTCGTTTTTCCATAAAAATGGTAATGGTGAAGTACAATGCTTCAAGTGCCGAGGATTCAGATATATGGAAAAATATTTTCCCAGCAGAATAACTCAGAAGTGTAACAAGGCATATGTCTCCATCCTTGATGACATTTCGGAGGAAGAATCCAATGAAGAAATATCTGATTGTAATGCACTTCTTGCCAACTCTAATGAGGATGAAGTATGTGAGTATAAACAACTCTTAGAAAAGTGTGAGTTGGAAGTTATGGAGAATAAAAGGTTAAGCTTGGTTCTTGAAAACCTTTTTAAATTTCTTTCAGATAAAACAGGTATGGTGAAATCTGAAAAATAAAAATTTGGTAAAAAACCAAAAGTATCAAAAACTAAGTTGTCTGATAATGTGATAAGTTCTTCATATAGAAGAACTAGTCATAATGAAACTTTCCTTGGAAATAAATTTACCAAGACTCTTCCCAGAGGGATAAATTTTTTGAAGACTGGTATAAGATCACAAAAGGAAGTTACAAACTCATGTAATCACAAGAGAAAGAAGGAACAAAAGGAAACACAATCTATTATGTTTATAAGTCATCCTAGGGATGTCTTTTTTCATTACGGTGGGAATAATTCTCACCCCAACACACACTGATTGTGTTGAATCATGCATCCTCACATGTTGCCCAAAATTGTGAGGAAGCATAAATTCGAGCAAGTGGTTTTGTCTTGTTCTTTTTATGAAAAATAATAGATATCTTTTATTTTTGGAAAAAATAGTTTCGGTTTCCTAAACCAAATTATTCCTTAATATTCTCCAATCCTTTATATCTTTGTTTTGTCTGAAAGAAGATTTTCTGGATTTAATGGAGAATTTGACTAATGAAAAGACATCTCTTGATGATTTAGCACTATGTGCATCAGTTTTGACTGGAACTCATGATGTTTCTCTTCATGATAATTCTGAAGATTCTCTAAGAAAACAGATTCACTTTGTTAAAGGTTGCATTAGATATCATGAGCTGATGATAAAGGATTCAAAAGAAGTATTAGCTGATCTTCATTCCCAACTGTTTGAAATGAACAAATCATCTATTGAAAAAGGGAGTGCTCAGAAGAATTTGAATCTAGTTTTTGAAAGCAATCTTCACGGGAATTGAGATAGAAAAATAGACATCAATTTTTGATTTCTTTCATTGATTGTATAAGTCTATTATGAATAAAAAATATTATGAATAAATTTATTTGATTTATAATTTTTCCTTGTGATAGTTTTTTATTTACATACCCGGTGTTTTAATGCTTTATTTATTAGCTATGTATGTTTATGGGATGTTTTATTTCGGTTTTATTACCTTGATATTCGATCTCATAATATGTTGTGAACCCTTATGGTTTGGGTGAATTTTTGATTTAGCAGGATTAAGTTCTAGCCCATGTTGGTAGGCTTTATCAAAGGATCATGAGGGGTTCCTGTAGAAACAATATGTAAAAAAGTCACAATATGTTGAACCGGTTTTGGTTTAGCATAAAAGAATATGTGTTTCGAAGGTTTTCAACTTTTTCTTGCAATTGTTAAAACCAATTTTCAACCTTTCTCTGGTAAAGGTTGGTTGTTTTTATTATTATTTTTTTACATAAGGATGACAACATAATGGTATTTCGATATCAATTCTCCCTAGAAGAAGAAGATGCGATCATATTGGAGAAGTTGGATGCGAAATTGAGGTAACAATCTTGTTAGTTAATTGTTTTCCTATTTTAATAAAAGCCCATTTTTATTTGATATATATATTTCTTTTTCTTAAACGAAATTATCAGTACAATTGATGTGTTTATTCCATTATGTATGTGTGGATGTTTGTGTGATTCAATTGGTTCCAGTTAAATAAAACTTTTGTTATCTTGCTTTGTTGTGTGATATCAATCGTTTAGGCTTACAAAATTTTGGTGCAATTGCGGTGCTTTAATGTTTATGTTAATTCAATTGATTCTAGTTAAGTAAAAAAATTGTTATTTTGCTTTATTGTGTAGTATCAATTGTTTAGGCTTACAAAATTTCGGTGCAATAGTGAAACTTTTTTATGTTTCAATTGCTTCCGGTTGAGGTGAATAATTATGCAAGTTGATCTATTGTTTTGTATGAATTATTTATGGCTTAACGAATGAATATGTTGACGGGATGAGTTGTTTAGTCCAATTCGATTCCGGATAAGATAAACTAATTAATTTTAATCTTAGTTAGACTTATCAAAGTGGAGGTTTCGGTTATTCAAGTCTAACCGAATGCCTAAGCTAGGAAATGCTAGTTAACTAACCTAGTATTTGGCTTGCTTGAAAATCTAAAGGTCTAAGTTATATGGATAATTAGAACCTGATGAGAAAAATGGAGTTTATCTTTGTTTTGGTCTTATCGAATGAAGCGGTTGTATTTATACAATCGGTTAAGCAAAGGGACTAAGATTGTTAGTTGATTTTTGGTTTGATAAACTAGTTATAAAAATTACTTCGGGAAATTATTTCCATGATAACATATCAAAACATAATTACTTTGTAGTTTCGGTTTTGATATTGGTTATCAAAAATGGTATGTGGAATCCTCGTGCTTGACTCAACAGGTTGCAAGTCTATTTTGAGATTTGTAAGATCCTTTTTCACTAACCTCAAGTGGAAGGATGATGTTGTGGTTATAGCTCCTTACTTCTTCACTTCTTCAAGTCTTCGCAATACTTGTAATGTCTCATCCTAATACTTTCAAGCTAACCTATATGAATTTGTCTCTAGTACATTTAAATCAAGTGACTCTTAAATGAGTTTTGGTTCACTAAAATATGACAACCAAAATTGACATACCAATGCTTGGTGGGTTCAACCGAACTATGCTCTAATAGAACCAATTTGTTCGGCAATATGTATGGACTAAACTCCAATATAATTCCTAGAGCACCAACTTAAAAACGATCTCAATCAAGAGATATATCAAAGAACATTATCTCGATTTCTAAAATGCAATCAGCAAAAGGAACAAATAGAAATCCGTGAGCCTGACTAGTATGAGAAATAACTTGGACGATACCAAAGACCAACACGCCAAGTGTCAATTAAGTTATATCCAACTAACAAGGTCAAATTTATCAACAGATTGAAGTACGCACAACCTGTGATATTTCAATTATATAAACAAATATAATGCGAAAAATAAATAACACAGACACCAGAAATTGTGTTAATGAGGAAACCACAAATGCAGAAAAACCCAGGGACCTAGTCCTGATTGAACACCACACTATATTAAGCCGCTACATACATTAGCATACTACAAGTTAACTTCGCACTGAAATGTAGTTGATCCCTAACCAAATCTCACAACGATTAAGGTACAGTCGCATTCCTTATGCCTCTAGAACCACGTCGGATTCTGCACTCTTGATTCCCTTAGCTGATCGCACCCACAACTAAGAGTTTTTATGACCCATAGTCGAAGACTTATAAACAAATTTGTCCCACATAGATAAGTTTATTCTGATAGATAATCTTTCAAATTAAGGTTTCTTACAATCAAAGCAAAAATAGCTTAGTAACACAATATTCAATATTCACCGTTAGATGAAAACCTGATTTAAGATTCAAGCTAAGTCTGCTTAAAAATAAAGAAATCAATCTCTACCGTTAGATGGTCTTAGCTTGTTACACACAAATGAAATATACCTTCATTTAGATATGGGTAACCGTACCTAAACGTGTATATTGAGTTGGCTCAATAACAGTTAACCGAAGTTAGCCATATGAACACTTTTGTCTTAACCACATTCGTCTAACAATTCTAGAAAAGGTATGATGATCAATCAATCATGAAATATAATCAAATGAATCGAATTATGTTTCTCATAGAGTTGTTCAATTTTTCACTATCTCATAGAAATTTATATGAAGAAATTTAAAAAAACTCAGATTGATTCGTAATCGTACAAAGTACTTATACAAGAATCAATTCATGAATATTAAACCACGGTTTGCAAAGATTGCATTCCTTAATTTGTAAATGTTTTAGTTTATGAGTATAAGAATCATACTTAGCCGATTTTAGAACTTAACCACTGTGTTCGCAAATCAGGTACGCGAACAATAGCTCTGGACCTTAACTTGTCCATCCGTTCGCATACTAGGTACGCGACCAGAAGTCCCGAACCTAACTCAGGTAGAACCATTTGCATACTAGGTACACAAACAAGGTTCCCGAACCTTTACAGTTAAAACCGTTTGCATACTGGGTACGCAAACAAGGTTCCCAGAACTGAATGTAACAATATAGTTGGCATACTAGATATGCATACCGTGTTGTATCCATATATGGTTAATTGTTCTAAACTCCCATTTCAATCATTGAAACATCCTTAGAAGAAGAAAATAGACAAACTATTACCTTTAAGTAATTTTCAAGTGATCCAATGATCAATACGAAACTTTCCAAGTCAACAACAAATGATTATCTCTCACAAATCACGTAAGATGCTTCAAGGCAGTTTTCACATGATCATCTTTTGACTTAGTATTTAGTTTCCAACAAATTAATTGTTTCCAACTAAACTCGTCAAGAATAATGGTGAACATAGTTAAAGCAAAAATATTTCATCACATATTTCGAGAAATAGATAAGCGAGATAAACTCGGCTCGAAATATCAAATGTGTATAATATAAAAGTCTATATAGCTATACGACTTAGTCTCATTAGAATATATAATAGAATAGACTTCTGAGTGATAGATAAGTTTTAATCTCCACATACCTTTTGTTGATGAAGTTCCTCCAAGCTCTCCTCAGTAGATCTTCGTTTCAATCGATGAACGTCGTGAATTCTAAAGCTCAACCACACATTTTATCCTAAGTATACTAGAAATTAATATTATAATTTTGATCAACTAAACTTGACAAACAAGCTTGAGATAGCAACGCTTGCGAATTCGTCTGAGCAATGCTCTAACAAAAAAAGTATAGGTTTTTGACCCTTAGACAACGGATAACATTTTGAGAGACACATGGATGATCCGACTATCCCAGTCTCATCCCACCCATAGACATCCCACGGATGTAAGAGTTGTAACCTCTTTTAATTATTGATTTCCTTCATAATTAAGATCATAAAAGGTAAATTAAATGTAAATGAAATTAATAAAGACCTATTTATATCCTTCAGTTACTAACATGTATAGTTGATCTTATTATTTTTAACAAATTATCCATCTTCTATCAACATGGAAATAACAACATTAGAACATTTGTTAACATAAAAACAAAATATTTTATTTGGAAACAATTAAGTATGATTTTGAATAATAGTTTGCACATATGTTAATTCAAATAGAGTCGAATGTTCAAAAATGGTGTAAATTAATAGTAATTTTGAAATACAAGTTATTCAGTCTCATGCAGAGCCATTATGGAATAGGTTATTTCTGGTTAATGACAAAACATAGTTGTCTTCTAGAAATATTTTTAGATTAGTCAATATTAATAACAATATGTACGTCTCGAGTCCGTGATGCGAATTTTCTCACGATTTATCCCTGGAGTACTCATCTTGATTGAGTAATTTGTATCAATGTCTTCTTAAATCAAACTGGTTTTTTGAGTCTACCTGATAAGTCGCGCGGAAGTAAAAGAAAAAACTAATGAAAACAAGCAGAATCCGCTCCAGAAAATAGTAAATTACAACTCCAATCAGTTAGCATAACGTCAATATTCAGTAAATCAATTGATATAACAATAATAAATATACAATTAGAAAACTTGATTTTGAGATTCATAAACATGGGATAATCCAAGATACATCGACCGATAATCGAAACAAATACTACTTATAACCTTATACAGGCCTGAACTATGTGTAGTTTATCTTATCAACTCATACTTTTACAAACCTTCCCGATAACTCCTTGCAGCTATTTCTAGGGTTCCCACCTTTTATAAGACTCTTCTAAACTAACAAAAAACTTAATCAAAGTAGATCCTAACAAATGAGACTCAATAGAGAGACATGAACCAATACGAATATTCGTATAATAGAGCCTTTATATGTCTTGTATCATTTCGGTTAGAATTTGTCTTTTGGATGAATAATAAAGTTAACTAGATGATTGATTACTAAATGCTTCAAAAGATCCAGAATTTTATTTGCACATCATTATTGAGAAATTCTGAGAAAGCAAAACCTAAAATAAATATACTTTAAAAAAAAACACACATTGAACTTTTTTTTACAAAAACATGTTTTATCATAAATTTATTACATAATATTTTTATAGAATAAATAAATAAATAAAATCTACTCCGGTCGGGTTCAAGATTTCGTAAACATCAATAACCTAAACACCCAACCACATCTCTCACACCACGTCGAGAGTTGCGGTAACCTCCCCTCCCATTGGCCGGTGAACAAAACCCTCACTCTTGATTGGTCGAAATCAAAGTTAGCCCCCTTACATTTCGTGACCGTTAATTTTTAATAGAATATGAAAT
Organism: Papaver bracteatum; assembly: GCA_023529315.1. Classification (NCBI taxonomy): domain Eukaryota; kingdom Viridiplantae; phylum Streptophyta; class Magnoliopsida; order Ranunculales; family Papaveraceae; genus Papaver; species Papaver bracteatum. The sequence continues at coordinate 470,125 of JAJJWX010002036.1, read as the reverse complement.
CTGGGCCTCCGGATTAGTAGTAAAATCTACAAATATCTTTCGGGGAGGGCCCACACGTTTTTTTTTTTTTGGGAAAAAAACAAAAATTTCCATGTAGTAGAAAAATCAACATGTATAAGTTTTTTTACGAGATTTACATGCCAAAGAAAAAAAATAATATTTTTACAGGATTCTTTCATGAGCAATTAATGGAAAAGAAATCTTCGAAAATCTACAAATATCTTTCGGGGAGGGCCCACAAGTTTTTTTTTTTAATGGAAAAAATAAAAAAAATTCCATGTAGAAGGAAAATCAACATGTATAAGTTTTTTTACGAGATTTACATACCAAAGAAAAAAAAATATTTTAATGGGATTCTTTAATGGAAAAGAAATCTTCGAAGATCTTTAATGGGATTCTTTGTAAAAAATATTTTAATGGGTAAATGTCGAATCATTCCCTTTCCCTTTTTAATAAAAAATCCTAAAAATTTCCATATCGGAAGAAAAATCAACACAAATAGGTTTTTTTATGGAACTTTTTTTTTCAGGGATGGATAAACAGAGATCCGAAAACGGAAAACCTTTGTGAGATAAATTAGCACCCTTTTTTTTTTTGACATGCACTAAAAAACGTATCCTTTCTTTAGGGTAAATTTTTAACATTCACAAATATTCCTTAATTTCGATGAATGTAATATCTTAGCTTTCATTGCACTGCCAACAATAGCCTACAACATATCCTTTTATGGAAATTAACTATGATATGGTAGATTTCTTTGTGCACAAGTATCAGGTGTCTAAATTAAAAAACAAGGATGCATCTTATGCCAATTTTAGAGAAGGCTTTTTTATTTTTCTTTTGAATCATCTAAATATACGGGTAAATTTATAGATATGGATGGATATTATTTCCAAGAAATTTTTTCCTTTCATAGAATTTAAAGGTTTTCTTGCTTGTTGAAGGATCTTTTGGTTGTTGTGGTGGAGAATTGATTGATCAATTTCCACATCTCTCAAGGGGAAAAATCGCCTCTTTCATCTTCTTATTCTCTCCTTCTCTCCTCTTGAAACCCTAATCATCTTTTTTCCATCGCCTGATCATATATAATGTTGGCTCTAAACAATATTGATGATTGATGATAGCTTTTTCATCATGTGGCTGATAGAACATTTCAGGAAAAGCCAAATCCTTTCTTGCACCCGCGCCTCTTTCATCTTCTTATTCTCTCCTTCTCTCCTCTGAAACCCTAATCATCTTTTTTCCATCACCTGATCAATCATGTTTATGTTTATGTTTGTTACAGAGATTAATGTTGGTTCTAAACAATATTGATGATTCTGCTGAACATGTTGAGAGAGTTGGATGTTAATTTGATGATGAATTATCATTTGCCTCCATAGAGAATGTAAGATTTTTGTATGCAAATTTTTTTTTCCTGTTTTTGCTTGATTAATAGTTAGGTTTTCTATCCACTGATTTCTTTTGTTGTTTTTAATTACCACCAATAATAACGAATTTAATCTCAACTCCAATCCAAGCAGGTAATTATTTTTTTGTTCTTTTGTTCACTTTTTGGTTAGGGTTTTAAGGTTTTAGGGTTTTTGATTAATACATGTTCTCTATTTTAAATCATTGATCACGAATACCACTTTCATTTTTAGTTGTATTTCAATAAAATGATTAGAGTCGGGGAAGAACTGGGGTGTCTTGCACCAACCAGGTGTGTTTAGATTTCCTTTAAAGTTTAGAAATTTGTATCCAATTATTGCTTATGAGGTGTTTAATTAACAGTGATAAGTAGAGATATTTCCTTGCAAGCAATTGCTAGATCCTATAGTATGAAGTACTTGATTAGGTTTGTTAAATTTTACTGTTGTTTCTTAGTATGCAGAAGTGATGTGGGTTGTTGTTTCTTAGTATGTAGAATAAGTGTCTAAGTTATTCGAGCCTGTAAAGAAGAATCATACTCTTTACTTAACTCTTAGTTTCAAATCCATTTGTTTGGAATACTTGGGTTGTTACCAAGATATTAACGGGGAAATATACCTTTCGTGAGGGTATGCATGTCTGCTCCATTTTCTTTTTTGGCGTGCTTCTTGATTGCATAATTTTTTACGACAACCCCAGTATTTTTTTTGCTCTCCTGCATCTTTTTGAAACGCGGTCTTGCACTCATTCTTTCTCAAGATTAATATTCCGATGCAGGTGTTTCTAGCTTTGTGACAGTGGTGTGTCATCTATGCAGGTGTTTGCATTGGAGATCTTTGGTGCAATTAGAGTTATTTCACAACGCTGTTGATTGCATTTCCTTTCGTAGGTATAATATAACAACTAGAAGTACCACAGGTCCACCTAGCAGGACTAGATTTTTTTCCGGGTTGTATTGAACGTAAACGGTGAGCTTGATTGTTCCACATGCAACGCTAACTTCAGATATCTTAGAATTTAAGCGAAGCTAATTAATGTTATTTCCTTATCTATGTACTATGGGTTAAAGTCTAAGGTTTCAATCCCTTTTTTGTTGCTGCAGTCAATTTTACTTCACAAAGAATAGTTGTCACGTTGTCTGATTTGATGGATGGAATTGGCAAAACTGAAGGTGCTTTTATTTGTATTTGCATTATGGTATTCATCTTAAGATGTTTTTATTTATAATCTCTCTTCTTTGTGAACTACGAACTGAAATTTGCTTATAATGTTTTGTTTAATGGCTTTAATCCGTTCCTAGGAAATCCGTCGTGTACGAAACGTGATTGTACATTAATTATTGGCGTTTGATCAACAATTTGAGGAATGTTTGGCGTTTAATCAACAATTTGTTAACCTGCGAGGAACAAAGATAAGTAAGTGATGCTACCATTATCTAACAAACTTATAATGAAATCACGCGGCTTTGGAGGAATGATACTCTTAGTTAAACGGCCTCCATCCCCAATACCATTTTCTCCTGGTCGAATCCATCCCAGTACCATTTTCTCCTGGTCGAAGACATTCCGATGACCGGTCATGAAATTCTCTATGCTTACCAACTCATCTGGACTCTTGACAACATCCAAGCAATATCCGGTTATGGTCTTAAGACTCTGCACATTAGGAGATGACTGATTAAGTATTAAAAAGGTGTAAATATAAACAGTGAACATAAATTACCGTGAATTACTGATAAAAAAGTCACGTTTGGTACAAAAATAGAAGTCGTTGCAAACAGAAAAACGAAAAGTTTGTCAGTGCGTAAGAACTAACATGTAATCTTAAAAATATTCAGATAGATTCTCAGAATCAGAAAGACGCCATTTATGTAAATTGTGCGAGTCAAACTGCAAAAACAGCACAGCCTATGTTATAGGCGTATAGCCGTGTAGGCTGGATCATTTTGTGTAAATGTGGTACTGGGTTCGGACACTGCGCTAATTGAGTGACACTGACTATCTGTCACACTGACTTCATAGTTTGGCTGCCTGCTGCTCGACATTGAACATAGTTTCTTCTTGGTCCAAGCTGCCTTTGTCCACAAAATTTAATTCTTCTTACCCCGTCAAATCCAATGGAAACGGAATTTGCTGTTAGGCCTTGGCTGGAGAAAATGCTATAAGCCCAAGACCGAATAAAGAAAGGGTGTTACTTGGAGTCTTTCATTAGGTTTGCATAACTTGAACTGATTGATTCATTTGTGTTTATGCTTAGTAATAATATGTTTTAGATTCATGGATGAGCAATGAGGGTTTTTCCATTTTTTGTTTTTCGTAGGCAAATGAGGTTTCACTTGCACGTACAATATTTCATGCTAAACTCTCTTATATTACAATTACATCAAATAGTAGTTTCACTTGCACGTATATCAATCCACCATTAAGCGAAGCATTAATTTTTCTAATACCCTTGCTGCACCCGCAAGAAAATCTAATAATAGTATGTATTATCATTATGTGGGTTGTGGGTTGTTGCTTAGTTTAAATGTTAAACATTGACTAAAGATATAGATGTACTGAGTATGTGGGTTGTTGCTTCTCCTTTAGATTATTAACTTTCTAACAAATACATATATATATATCAAGATTGAACCAAAATAGAGAGATTCATTGATTGAGTGTTTAGATAACAAGAATACAATGTTTTTGATATTTTTGGATGATTACAAATGATACTACAAATGCCTATTTATAGGCTTACAAAGAGAAGAAGAGAACTATGCCTATGGAGGCTAACAACTATGCCTTTGGAGGCTAACAACTATGCTTATGGAGGCTAACAACTATGCCTTTGGAGGCTAACAACTATGCTTATGGAGGCTAACAACTATGCCTTTGGAGGCTAACAACTATGCCTATGGAGGCTTACCTTATATTCTTTGTTTCTAGAATAATCTACATGTTTATAACATGTTTAGAGGTAATTCTAACACTCCCCCTCAAGCTGGTGCATATATGTCGCTCATGCCTAGCTTGCCAACAAACTTCAGAAATATTTTACTTGGAACTGCTTTAGTTAGAATATCAGCTACCTGTTCTTCCGATCTAATTCTAGGTAACTCCACGATCCCATTATCCAACTTCTCTTTAATGAAGAACCTATCTATATCCACATGTTTTGTGCGATCATGATGAACTGGATTGTGTGCAATATCACACGCCGCTTTGTTATCGCAGTACAAACGAATTGGTTTCCTAGGAGGATACCCCAATTCAGTTAGCAGACGTTTTAACCACATAACTTCGCAGATACCCAGCGCCATACCTCGCCATTCAGCCTCTGCACTTGATCGTGAAACAACTCCTTGTTTTTTGCTTCTCCATGTAACAAGATTACCCCCAACGAAGGTAAAATATCCTGAAGTAGACCTCATACCATCACATGACCCACCATAGTCAGAATCAGTATATGCCTCCATACTTTGAAGTCTTGACCTTTCTTAAACAAGATCCCTTTTCCTGGAGCAGACTTCAGGTATCTTAGGATTCGCATTACCGCATTCATATGTGGTTCTCCAGGATTATGCATGAATTGACTAACAATACTCAATGCATATGCAAGATCGGGTCTTGTATGTGCCAAGTACATTAGTCTACCCACGAGCCTTTGGTATCTTCCTTTATCAACAGGTACTTGGTTGCCATCCGAACATAATTTCAAACCTGATCTATCGGTGTATCTACAGTTGACATGCTGTCATACCTGTTTCCTCCAACAAATCAAGGGCATATTTTCTTTGTGACAAGAATATTCCTTATGTTGATCGAGATACTTCAATTCCAAGGAAGTATTTTAAAGAAGCAAGATCCTTCATCTGAAATTCACTTGATAGATAATTTTGGAGAGCCTTTCTTTCTTCTGGATCATCTCCTGTAACTATCATGTCATCTACATATATGATTAAAGCTGTAATCTTACCTCGATATCTTTTTAAGAATAAAGTATGATCTGAATTTGCCTGGCGATAACCAAATGCTCTCATAGACTTGGTAAATCTTCCAAACCACGCTCTCGGAGATTGTTTCAGACCATACAATGACTTGTTTAACCTACAAACTTTTCCGTTATGCAACTCTGACTCCATCATTCCTGGTGGAAGCTGCATATACACTTCTTCGGACAAATCTCCATGTAAAAGGCGTTCTTGACATCAAACTGTTGCAATGGCCAACCCAAATTTGTAGCAAGAGACAACAAGACTCTCTGATTGTATTCATTTTAGCTACAGGTGCGAATGTCTCATTATAATCTACACCATAAGTCTGGCTATACCCTTTAGCAACCAATCTTGCCTTAAAGCGTTCAATTTCACCATTTTCCTTGTATTTGACTGTAAAAACCCAGCGACATCCCACGACTTTCTTTCCTTCCTGAAATTCAACCATGTCCCAAGTATTATTTTCTTGTAAGGATTTCATCTCATCGATCATAGCTTCCCTCCATTTCGGATCAGATAATGCTTCCTGCACGCTGTTAGGAATAACTACGGTAGATAATTGATTCACAAATGACTTATTTGATTCTGTCAGACGGTGATTAGAGACATAATTACTCATGGGATATTTAGCTTTTGATGAAATATCAGGTTCATACATAGTTTTAGGGATACCTCTATTCCGACGTTCTGGCAATTGTTTCTTTGCAGGTTCAAGAACATCTTCAGCGAACGGTTGGATTGGGGTTGGTGATGTATCATTATCTTCTTCAACTTCATCTGCATTATCTTCTGATCCATCTGCATTATCTTCTTCAACTTCATTTATAGCTTCAATTTCACCATCTGTGTTAATTTCTTCCCCACTAACTTTCTGTTCTTTTGGAATATGAAGAACAACATCTTCTTCGATTATTTCTTCTTCATAGTCAAGAATCTCCTGAATTTCTTTTTCATACTCCCCCGAAGTTCGAGACTTCGAGTAATACATCACGTGTTCGTGAAACTTAACATCCAATGTGATGTACATTCGTTTAGTTGGAGGATGGTAGCACCTATACCCTTTCTGACTTGCAGCATATCCCACGAAGACACATTTTAAAGCTCGGGGAGATAACCTTCTCCGTTGGTTCTTGTGTAAGTGCACAAATGCTACACAATCAAATATGCGTGGTGGAAAGTTTGGAACTGTTGGTGAAACTGTTGCCTCAGTGAGAGATTGAAATGGTGTCTGAAAAATGATAGTGATGGAAGGTGTGTGGTTGATCACATATGCTGCAGAGGTAAGAGCTTCACCCCAATAAGTTAACGGCATATGAGCTGATATTAATGAAGCACGCACAATTTCAAGCAAGTGACGGTTTTTTCTTTCAGCTACCCCATTCTGTTGAGGAGTATTAGGACAAGTTGTCTGATGAACAATACCACATTCTCTTAAATAATGTTGAAAATCAGTACTTAAATATTCGCCTCCGTTGTCACTTCGAAGAACTTGAATCTTTTTATTGTACTGTGTGTTGACTAATTTGTGAAACCTCTGAAATAAATTATTCACTTCATCTTTTGATTTCATCAAGCAAACCCATGTCATCCTAGTGCAATCATCAATAAAGATGACGAACCATCGTGCGCTTCCAAGAGTGTTAACTTTAGACGGCCCCCAAACATCAGAATGAATAATCATGAATGGAATAGGACTTTTATTTAAAATTGATGGAAACAAAGTACGATGGCTTTTAGCTAGTTCACATTCTTCACATTGAAAACTAGAAACATCAACCTTTGAAAATAGACTAGGAAATAGCCTTTTTAAGTAGCCAAAAGAAGCATGCCCTAACCGTCTATGCCATAACCAAATTTGTGATTTCTCCTTCTCCCCTGAGTACCATTCACAGCTAAAGCATTAGAAATTTTTGAAGCCAAATCTAGATAGTAGAGCTTTCCTCTTCTAACCCCAGATCCAATCGTTCGCCGTGTTCGGATGTCCTTAAACACACAAGAATTAGCCCAAAAAGTAACAACACAATGTAAGACTTTAGTAATTTGGGAAACTGATAATAGATTATAACTTAGAGAGGGAACGACTAAAACCGAATCTAGACTCAATGTATCAGTAAGATTTAATGATTGTTCTCCAATTATCGGAGCCAAAGATCCATATCTTTGTGCAAACGGAGTTGTGTATGGATGTTTTAAGAGGAGAAACCTGTGCGGAATCAAAAGTCATATGGTATGTGCAACCCGAATCAATTATCCATGAGTTATTAGGAACAACTTGCGAAACATTAAAAACCTTACCATTGGTTGTTTCCATAGCGGATGTTAGATTGCTAACCACATGTGTTGCTGCAGCGGAATTCTTTTTCTTGGGATCGAGATTATCCCACCAATCTGGATACCCGACAATCTCAAAGCAGTTGTCTTTTTTATGACCACGTTTATTACAATGAGTGCAGGTGGCGGACTTATCTTTAATGTTGTATTGACGATGGGTTGCCATTGCAGAAGTATCAACTTCAGTTCCTTTGTTCATTGTAGTATGCCGGACAGATTCACGTCGTACCAAAGCATAACAAGGTTCTAATTCAAGTATGGGATCCTTCCTTAGAATTTCCCCACGTATTTGTTCAAATTCACTGTCTAAACCAGCAAGAAAAAAATATGCACCCTCATACGTTGAACTGATTTTCGATATAGTTCAACATCTTTTTCATTTTCCATAATCACCTTATCACGGTGATCTAGCTCACTGAAGATTTCTACTAATTCCCCATAATAGACCGGGAGTGGTCTACCATTTTGCCTGGCAGAGAAAGCCCTTTGATTTAAGATATAAATTTGTAGTTCATCTGCTCCACCATAGAAATCCTTAGAAACAGCATCCCAGATCTCACGAGCAGTAGGTAAACGAATATATCGTTTCATTATTTCTGGTGACATAGACATTAATAGCCATCTCTTGACCTTTTGATTTTTTGCGTACCATTTATCATACTTGTCATCATTTTTAGATGGAACTGGAGACGTCACAGCGAATAAAGGAGATCTTCTCCTTCTCAAGCAATATGCATCTCAATGATTTGAGACCACAGATCATAATTTGATTCATCCAAAGTAATTCTTGCCTTGAACGATGACCCATCGGATTGAAAAATAATTGTGTCGGAAGGTTTTGTGGTTTTAGAATTTTTCAGATTCAATCTCCCATGGTTCAATACTAGATACAAGGATCCTTAACCTTGCTCGATACCATATCAAGATTGAACCAAAATAGAGAGATTCATTGATTGAGTGTTTAGATAACAAGAATACAATGTTTTTGATATTTTTGGATGATTACAAATGATACTACAAATGCCTATTTATAGGCTTACAAAGAGAAGAAGAGAACTATGCCTATGGAGGCTAACAACTATGCCTTTGGAGGCTAACAACTATGCCTTTGGAGGCTAACAACTATGCTTATGGAGGCTAACAACTATGCCTTTGGAGGCTTACCTTATATTCTTTGTTTCTAGAATAATCTACATGTTTAGAACATGTTTAGAGGTAATTCTAACAATATACTGCATTTTGCGGGTTACAGTCAGCCAGAACTGACTTCGAAGCTCAATAAAGATGATGGATTTGGGTAATGTACTTATTCTTTTTGTTTTTAAGCCACCACTGAATGAAACATTAGCTACTGGGATGGACGTGATTACCTGTAAATATTAAAATTGGATTATATAGATAATTTTTTATTTATTTTGTGTTATGTAGGACATGTTTTGCACTTCGCGGCCATAGACATCACGAGAACTAAAAGACTTTTAGCTCAATCTTTGGTTGATCAGTATGAAAGGGTTGAGATTTCAAGTATTAGTTTTACAAATTCATATTATCGAGTGTTAAAGTTATCACCAAACAACTAGGGATGTGGATTACTATAGCATTTGTCACACTTCTTTCGAACCGGCAATACCTACAAAGTATTCAAATTACTGAGTACTTTACCTGAACGGCAGAACCGACAGTATCTACAAAGTATTCAAATTACTGAATACTTTACATGTAGTTGTATTTGGTTTCAATAAAAAAAATTAGACAGTCTTTTTTTTTGCTACATTATGTTTTGGGATATTCTTAGTTTGGTGCCCATAAAATAATACACCTTTGCGTTTGGTACCTAATTTTGTCCAACTTTAAGTTTGGTGCCCAGTCAAATGATGTTTGACCATGTTGACCATCCAATTTTAGAATTAAAATTGTGAAATGACCAACAAAAAAAAAGTTGATTTATTTACTAACGTTATCAAGTTAGACACGTGGGTTCATACTGATCATATGGTCAATAATTGGGAAATGACAAATCGATTTTTTTTGGTTGGTCATTTCACAATTTTAATTCTAAATTAAACGGTCAACATGGTCAAACAAAGTTAATCATTTGACTAGGGATCAAACTCAAAGTTATACCATTTTGTGGGCTCCAAAGTCAAAATATCATTTATGTTTTTCCACTACATCAGTTTACATCAGTCACATTTTTCTTTGTTTTGTCTACTTAGTACATACATGCTAAAATGAGCGTAGTTTCTTTGGCAGGCAGAAGCTCTCATTTTTCAGGAATGCAAGTTCTAGCATGCGCCTGTATTTGGCTATTTTCTTAAACTTCGTAGTTCCATTGCCATCTTGGTTAGAGTGTAACTGGAATTTTATTTCTATAAATTTGCTGATTGCTTAGTATCACTCCCAAAGACAAGGGAAGATTAAGAAAGCAGGTCACTGATGCTTTTTAGGGTCAAAAAGAAGGTAATCGTAAATTGCATCTATAAAATTTCTTAAGACTTTTGGTTCTACCGGTTAGAAAACCTTTCTTCCTAATCGATTCAAACCTCAAGTCTATACATGGTTCCGACATTGATGTTGTGTTGTTGTTCAATGCTAGACAACCATTATCAGGTGTTGAATTTATACTAAAGTTGAAGTTCCTTCACTGGAAGTATGGAAATAACTGTAGCCATAGTGAGCAATTACCTCTATTTGACTTATCATTCTTACTATAATTTGAAGGATGTTTTTGTTGCAAATATTAGAGATGATGAGAGTGTATTGTTTTATTTATTCACCATTATATTTTTGCTTTCAGTTCAAACCCACAAAAACAGTTGAGAATGAGAACCAATGCCTTTGCAAGCAAAACCTCGAGATCAAAATTAATAATTGGAGAATGGCACTGTGATATTTATAAGGAGGACAATCTACATCTGTTGGAAAAATCTAGCTTACAATATTTACATGTTAAAAAAATTCCATTCGATCTAATTGGTTCTTAAAATTCGTATACTATAATAATCTTCCTTCACTTGAGAAATATTAATCGAAGTTTCTGCATATTTGGTAGTTTAGAGGGCATTAAATTGATCAGCTCCAGAACCACCTCTGGAAGTTACATGATAACAAAGTGGACTGAATATGGCTTCAAATCGAAGGTAATGAAAAACTTCATGAGCATTTTTGGTATATGTTTTTAGTTATTCGTTGTATGTTCTTCCAAAAGTAATATGGAAACATAGTTGATCACATTAGTAACCAAAGTTTTACTCCTCCAGGCAAATTCTTATTCTATAATGCACATGATCATTTTATAATCCGGATTAAGAAAATGGGTCACTAATTCCTCTCACTAAAATTTATATAATTTATTTATGATTGTGAATTCATGGATACCCATAAACTTATTCAAGAAATGAAGTTTAACTCCTCTGAATCGATAATTTTACCTTCGGATGCACAAAATGATGTTATAATTCACAGGTGGAGGTATATGTACACTCGCTTAAAGTATATATGATTCACTCTAAAGTTCACAAGGTCTTTCTATAATTCGCATATACAAATTCTAAAATTATTATTGTAAAATTATATTATATATACATGATAAAATAGAGTAGCATTCTAAACTTTCATGCTTACTGCTTCCATTAGTCGAAATAGATGAAGATGGTAATGAAGGCGAGGGTGAAGGGCAAAATCTTAATTAAGTGACTAATAAAGCAGGACAATGAAAATTACATTTTTTGTTTGCAAAGAAAATTTTGATAGAAGTCTCCGATGAGGGAAAAACAGAAAATTGAGACATTTTGTAGGTGTCATTCTAGATTATGCATAGCCATTTCAACATTTTGTAGTTAGCTGTAATTTCGTATATGGAATGGTGTAGGAAGTCATTGGTGATCAACTAATTATCTTAGAAGGCACTCATCCACTTTCATAATCCTTAGCTAAATCATCGTAATCCATGATTATTCTAATATGTGAGTGCGATTATTCCGTGTATATGTTGACTATGTATATTTCGCTCTTCATTTCTTTCTTATTAATGTTAATTGTCAGTTTGGTTTTATAATTTATTTTACAATGTCTTGGTCTCATAGGATGACAACTTGGGCTCAACAAATGTAGCTTACAATAGTCTTGACCGATAACACCAAAGATAATCATGATAAGTTGTAAAAGTAATTGTTATTTCTTTATTCCTTTCCCACTGTTTTATATTTTGTGTAGTACGTGAACTTGATGGATTCTCACATAGTTTTGGACCTCAATTGGCGCTCTAAAAGTGATAATGGCGGGTTTCTGTTTTATTTGGACCCTATTTACAAAGTCATCAGTTTGCCTACTTAAGTCAAGTTCTTTTTCTCCATTGTTGATCGTAAATGTTGAAGGTGATTTTTATTAGTGCAAACCTAAGAATTGGTGTCAATGGTAATCACTAATGTTACATTGTGTTCATGGTGCATGAGAAGTTTGTGGGAAGCTCTAAAATGTAAACATATGTATGGTATGTATTGTATTAAATTTCAAACTCACATTGTAGAAGAGTATATGTAGGGTTTTTACAATTTTCTTAGTATGTCAGAAACTTTGAAAACCCAATTAGTTTAGGGAGATTTTATTCCCATCTAAGATTTCAAGAGTCGGTTTTATGAATTTTTTCAAACTAATTATATATATTTCCGTCTCTCATGTATAAATAACATAATGATCAACCAGTTGAGTTCCATTTTAAAAATACTAAATGAGTACGTGTTTTTTGTTACATAAGTGAAGCCTTCTCATTGCCAGAATATACAATTTACCTTTGAAGATTCAAAAAACAAGTTCGAGAAGATGTGCAAAAACATGACAAAAAATCATCCTTATAAGATTTCTCCTTTAAGAGACTATATTTAAATCATATATTACTTTTATTTTCTGACACAAATTGGTTCACAGGTCTTTCCAATGACAAGTGTTCTAATTTTTCTTTTTCTTTTTTATTAAACTGGACGATGTTCTCATTGACTATCAAAAAAATTAAGTAAATTTATGCATCATAGCCTTTTTGTTTTTTTCAAGATAACATCAATTACATCAAAATTAAAATATTTAATTATTTTGATTCCAAAATATGTTTTTTCTTGATATTATAGTATCATACTTTCATTCTACTCTGTAGAAATAAGCGGTACCACACGGGATAAATATGGGATCATAAGTATGTTTTAAGTGAACCCTAAATCTATAACGAGTGGTGGAAATTTTTAGTCTTTCGGAATGAACCGATCACAACTCTAGAAAGTGTGGTCTAATGTTAAAATTTAATAAAGAAGAAGTTTTAAGGAATCAGATAATAAGGAAAAATAAAAATATGTGAATGAATGGGCGGTCCTTTTTAATTATGCAACATAATATGCGTATCAGTTGAACATTTAGGTTTATTAAAGAAAGCTGAAGATTTGAAATATTTTAAGAAGCACTTCAAAAAAATTGCGTATGGGTAATAATCAAATGCATGTTCGATTTAAAGATGCTCAAATAAATCTGGACCACAGGTGCGGGGCGAAGCCCCGCCACACCAATCGGCAATTGCCACCAATCCCGGTGAGTAGCACGGATTACATACTAGTTCAGAATAAAATTGGTTGTGTGTTTTTATGAACCGTTAAAATAAACATTCAAAACAAAAATGATCGCATGTTAAAAGTTAAAACTGACAATTGATTTGTTAAAAGTTAAAAGTGACAATTGATTTGTTATTTAGTGGATGCATATACTCCATTAAAGATATTAATAGAATCTCAAGATCTAAATGGACGCTTAATCTGGTGTATAAGATAACTGGATTGACGGCCACCAGCTTTCGACAGATCCACATCAAGTCCCATCCCCTTACTTGACCCTTGTTTTTCATCCATGGCAAAGAGTGCAACATAGAAAGGGATATTTTGCTTAATAAGTCCGATAATTCTCAATTAATCTTTATGCCAAAATTATTAACTATGAATAACATCCGTACTGCTTATCACAAATGGAATTGCTTTATGTACTATAATATGATTATTTCTTTTGGTGAAATATCTTCAATCCGATTGTGCTAGAGTAAAGAAACTCCTTTTGTCCATGATGGCTTTTGTTTGATTGGTCACTATCATTAAATTAACATGGTTCTCCTGTTTTAGTTTGGTTGGAATGTGGGTGCAGGTTTACCTAGTATAACTGTTGCCATTGTGGGAGGGCCGATTGAAGAAAAATATGAAGATGGGGTTTGTCGGCGTCTACTTTCACTCTATTTAGGAATAAGTGATATTTTCGCTCTGTTTAGTAAAAAGTGATATTTTCGCTCTTTTTCGAGAAAAGTGAAAGTATCACTTTTTCCGAAACGAGGTGGAAGTATCACTGGAGCGAAAGTATCACTTTTTCCTAAACAGAGCGAAAATATCACTTTTCCCGAAACATGGCGAAAGTATCCTTTTTCTTGAAACGAAGTGAAAGTATCACTTTTCCTGAAACAAAATGTGAAAGTATCATTTTTTTTTTCTGAAACGGAAAATTAGTCGATCCATAAACCGAAATATGGTTGTATGATGTGTTATATGCATCCTTTGTGGTGGTTTGCATAATGTCTATGCATTAAATTTTCGTGAATTGTGCCTAAAATGAAAGTACCACTTTTCTTGAAACGCAGGGAGTACATCGTTTTATTAGTTGCAACGGAAAATTAGTTGATGCATAAACCAAAATATGGCGGCTACATAAAATATTATGTATCCTTCGTGGTGGTTTGCATACTGAATGTACATTTAATATTCTAAAATTCTGCCTAAAATGATAAATACTTCCAAATTTTTTCGTAAAAACTCTAAATTTGATATTGTTGTTTGTACTCATTGCGTAGCTTTTTTTATTACATTTCCAAAGAGATAAAATTTGTAAAATTCTAATACACGGATTTTTAGATATGTTATATAAAGTTTGCTTTCCAATTATATTCCTAAAAAAATATCCAATCTTTTTGTGTCAATTGATGACTTACAATTTACAAATAAGTGGTCATATAAAGGTCCTCCCTCGCTTCGCTCGGTCGGCCCAATAATTAACCAATATTCGTAATATAAGACTCTAGACAAAATTATCATTCATAGACCATGGTATAGCTTGACTCAGAAGTGTAAAACATGTCGGCCTAACAAAATCCAGCCTACGAAATCAAGTGTTTAGTGCGTTATATATTTTGTTGCGCTGAGCTAGATATTAAGGTATGTTGCCGAGTGTATCATGTTATGCCAGAAAAATGACGCACACTTATCCCGTATTTCTCAAAGAAAATGTTTTCAGTTATTTAGATATTATATATATTGTTATAGATATAAGTCAATATGATGACATTAAAATGTCAAAAATTTGTTAGAATACATATTTTTTTGTGATGTATTATATCATTTGTGTAGTGTTTTCTTAGCTTGTTATGTCGTGTTGTGTTATATCTTTATCTATCCCGAGCGATATGCCATGTTAACATGTCAACACACAAGGCTAACGTATAGTCCTATGTTGTACTAGGTGACTAGGTCTACTAGGTGACTAGGTCAAAAATTTTCTCCTGTGCTCTACCGGCT
This sequence comes from Papaver bracteatum, assembly GCA_023529315.1. Taxonomy (NCBI): domain Eukaryota; kingdom Viridiplantae; phylum Streptophyta; class Magnoliopsida; order Ranunculales; family Papaveraceae; genus Papaver; species Papaver bracteatum. The sequence goes on along the minus strand of JAJJWX010002036.1, from coordinate 454,816 downwards.
CACGGTGATTTGGTTCGGTTTTAAATTTTAACGTGTGTTGGCACGTCATAAATTACACCCGTAGCTTGACTAGATTTAAATGGAGTGTGGATGTTTCCTGGACAATTTTGTGCCGAACTGAGTGTAGTAGCCAAGATTTTACGTGTACATGGAATATCCTAAGTTTGTAGTTTGTACTAGTTGACGCCCCTACGGCCTACCCATTGAGGTACAGCATATTCTCAGATTCACTTCTACAGTAAATACTAAATACTACTATGTCTGAATGTTTCCATCAAGGGCATCATTTCATCTTTTGATTTACCAATTGGCCCACTTCACCCTTTAAATCCATGAGACCATGAGCTAGAGAGAGTGATAGAGAGAGGTAGAGAGACAGAGAGAGAGAGAATGGTGTTTGCTGCTACTTACTGTTTTAAAGAGAAGAAACCATGTATTGGGTGGTGGGTTGAGAAATATTTCAAGGATTGTCTTTGCAATTTGAGTGATGAGATATCATTTACTTGTGGTATTGTTAGCCTAGTCTGTTGGGGAGTTGCTGAAATCCCTCAAATCATCACCAACTTCACAAATAAATCTGGCCATGGTGTCTCTCTTGCATTTCTTCTTACTTGGGTTGCTGGGTACGTATAATTATCAACTCAATTTCCTTCTAACTCCACCACTAAACCCTATTCCAGCACCTACTCTTTCAGAGACATTGGTATCTAGACTTGGCCAAATAATTTACCCGCAAAGCTTGCGGAGATGGGTGGTGTGACCTGTACAATAGACTAAGGAGTAATTCCCGTACCAAAGCCACCATAACAAAACCCTCGAGATTAAATTGACCCGCTCAAATCTGAATTCTATTGATTTATTCTTGTGCATGCAGGGACATTTTTAACTTAGTCGGTTGTCTTCTTGAACCAGCTACTGTAAGTAATATCATCATCATCATTCATCACTGAAACTGCAAACTTTTATTCTGGTCGTATTCTTTACTTTCCGCCCACTAAACCACTGTTTCTTTGTTTGTTTTTATGTTTGTCGTTTTTGTTTTGTTTCAGCTGCCAACGCAATATTACACAGCTCTGGTAAATTTCGATTAGAATTTATTTCATTTAATTTCAACCGCATAAAATGAAAATAACATCACTTGTCATGTATTTGGTGCTTTTGAGAAGGAAAAACACTGTGAAAGGATAACGATATCTCCAATGTGTGTGTTAGCTAGACATTTATATCACAACCTGCGGTGTCAATTATAAATTCATTCCTATGGAAACACATTAAATCCAAGCATATCTTTAAATCAATATTTGTTGTGTGCACTGCAGCTCTATACAATCAGTACAATAGTATTGGTATTGCAAATTGTTTACTACGACCATGTCCTTCGATGGTGGAAACTGGAAAAAAATGTGAATACTATTGAACAAACTCTGAGAGTATGTCCACTTTTACTTGCAACTTATAAATCTTAGTTTCTTCTAAGAAAATTATCGAAGATACAAAGTTTAGAATATATATCACGTATTTTTTGTGTGTGTACTTAGGTTGAGGACGATGATGATAAAGAAGACTATTCAAAACCGCTTAATCCTAAGCCGTCATCAATGGATCCAAGGATAGCCATACCAAGGGGTTCACCATCTCGGAGGCATTACACGTATGTCTACCGCACTTGGATAAATAATACGGAAAATGGGTCATTTGTCCAAATATTTTTAAAACATGGTTCACATGGACGAGTAAAAATTAGTATGGGTGAAATGAACATAAAAAAAAATTAGCAAGAACGAAACTGGATTCATCCTGACTTAAACTTACAAAATAGCAAGGATGAAACTGGATGCATCCTGATGTAAATTAAAAATAAGAAAAAGTATTTAAAAATGGGTATGATGAAATTGTTTACATTCTGACTATTTTTACATTTTTGTCCATTTAAACAATATCAAAATCTAAATATCTTTTTCACCCAGAAATTGTTAATTTTGATCTTTTAAACCAATTTTTGTAAATAATATTCATACATACTTTTCACCGGTCAATTCACATATAGGACACTACTTATCCTTAAAGAGTGAAAGGTCATTTTAAAAGAACTCAACCTTTCTAAAAAGAACAAATGAAAATTTGAAGTTGAAAATCCTATCTGAATCGCGGCCAGGTACTATTGGTATACCCTGAGAAACGAATTTGTGAGCCAGGATATGTTTAACAGTCCAGCTATGAGGTCCTGACCTGTGTATGTTGTCATAGTATGGGTGCTTAAATATGTGCGTAGGGGCATGATGTCAAGCAGTCAAAGTTTGTTGGAGCAGACATTAAAAACGAGCATGTGAAATATTAATTTAATAAAATTATCTGACTGATAAGTGCAGGTCAGCGAGATCGTTAACAAGTAGTAATACACCACCATTCGGATCTTATCTACGCATAGCAAGAAGTGGTCCTTCTGCCATTGAGGTGGATATCCACAAAACAAGTAATAATAATGGTTCATCCTCAGAGGAAGATGAAGACAACGTTTTTCCACCTCCCCAAAAGACATCTCTTAGCCAACCCAGGAGAATTCCAATTCCCCGCTCTGTAAGTGTAATTTGTAATAATGTTTATGCACTACTGATTAAAAATGATATATGATCGAGATTAGATGACTACTGAAAACAAGCGTTTTGATATAAAAGTACGTTATATGCAGGTGGGTTATAGAGCAGCATTTGTCGCCACATCTGCTAGTTTACCCTTTGGAAGTAAGGCTATAATGGACAAGTATCTTGCATTGTCAGGGAGAAGATTACTGAGTGTAAAATCATTTACCCGACTGCATTTGTTAGCATAACAATGATTACAAGATGTAGTATAATGAATTTTATTCTTACTTGCATCAGGATCGTGGATCGGCAAACAACGAAGTGCTGGGACTAACTTTAGGATGGATGATGGCAGCTATATACATGGGCGGTCGAATCCCTCAAATATGTTTAAATGTGAGATTCTTTTCCTTCGCAAGCCCAACTTGGTTAATTTTAATTGGTGTACTGATGACCGCTATCTTACTGAACAGATAAAAAGAGGGAGTGTAGAGGTAAGAGTTCTTTTCTTGAGCACCGTTGTTAGGTAAACTTGAAGTTAGTAATAGTGACTAATTCTTCGTGGGGTTCTGATTAGGGAATGAATCCTCTTATGTTCATCTTCGCACTCATTGCCAATGCCACTTATGTCGGAAGGTCTCTATCTCTCTATGTACCATTCCTTTTCTTTCATTAGCTTAACAGACAGAGAGTAACACAATTTTTTTAATGTTCACGCAGCATTCTGGTGAGAAGCACAGCATGGTCAGACATAAAGCCAAACATGCCTTGGCTGTTGGATGCAATTGTCTGTGTTGCACTAGATTTATTTGTATCCTTTTACATAAAAAATCAATTTTACAATTGAAACCATTTCTTCCTTCATAATATGTTAACCTTGACAGATATGCACTTAGATCATTTTGCAGTATATCTTTTATGGAGTACTTCAAAAGAGGAAAATGGCTGACGGAGAAAAAGCCTACGGTGACTATGTCGAAGCTGAGAAAGCAATAATTACAAACCAGTAATATTGTGTTGTAATTGTGACTTGTGTTGAAGGATAAAGAACTAAAAACTAATGTAATTTCTTATCCTAAGTTGTGTCGTGCATTTTATTGTATGTATTCATGTAATGTATTCGTCCAGTAAGTGTTCCATAAGAAAATTGTAGGAGCAGAATCTCGCAACAGTTACGTGCCAAGTATTTGCGAAGTTCATCACAGATCATTTGAAGAGTGATGTAATAGGTGACGTCAGCATAATCACGAGAAAAGTGTGAAGAGAGCTTGCGAGATTTAAGAGCACCGCGAAGTAAACCTTTGTAAGCCTGCGAGATTGTCGCACGAGATTGTCGCAAGCCAGATCCGAAAATAAAGGATAACTTAGTTGTCATCCACTATATAATACCCTATATATAGAGCAAAGTAGACTTGAGAAAAGAGGGATCTTTTTGAGAGTTTGGAGAGAAAAAAGAGGAGAGAGAAAGTCGAGAGCTATTTGTATTTTCTTGTTTTCTACCACTCTTGTAAGAAATTCTCAAAAGAAATTAATAAAATTTGATCATTAATCTTAGAAGTTTTAGTAGATCTTTATGAATTCTTAATAGGGTGTAGTTGTGAGATTTCCTGCAACTACATAATGGCGCTAGGAACATGGATTGATTGAAGAAGTTTGAAGACATTTTGAAGATAGGGTTTAAAGTTTTTGTTGTGATTTGGAAAATTTTGGAATAGTTGTTGATGAATTTGAGTAGATTTTAGCAGATTACAAAATTTGAAAAGATGGTAAGGAGAAGTAAGAGAATCGCTGGGAGAAGAAGAAATGAAATAGGAGAATCATCTAGGATGGGAGCAAGAAATAATGAAGAGGAACACATTCAACCACCAATTCAACCACCAATTCAACATACAACAGCACAAGATAGAATCATTAATCATGATAAAGTCAGTGTACACACTTGGCAGACAGATTCAACAGAGTAAGTGGAGGAAAGACATCAATTGAAACAAATAGAGAGAAACAGAGGAGTTGAAGAGGGAATAATTCATGAATATGAAGAGGATGAAACGCTAGAGGCGTACAAACAAAGGTTGTATGAGGAAAGGAGGTTGGAGGCTGAAGAACGTGCAAATTTAACACGACAAAATCATGAATTAAGAATGGAAAATCTGAGGCTGCAAAATATAAGGTCGAGAAGTACTACAAGATCAAACTCAAGACAACTTAGAAGTGAAGCAAGACGAGGTTCGCCTGTATTAGATGTTGATGAGAATATTCATGAAAATGTACAGAATCCTAATGAGAGACATCGTGAAGAAAGAGGAATAATTGAAGATCGTTATGTTCAACATGGAAAAAATTGTCAAAATGAGCAAGGCAACATAAATCAGAGGAATGAACGAAGTCAAGAATAAAATAATCAAGATGACGAAGAAAACCGGGAAAAGGGATATTACATGGGAGAGAAATGCAAAGAAATCTGCAAGAAATTGACGATAAAGTTGAGAGGTATAACGCTGCACAAATTCGCAGAGCTTGCGAAAGAGAAAGAATGAGGGAAGAAGTTGAAGAACAGGAGCTCCAGGAAGCTATACGCCAAAATAATCATGATAATCGAGAGAGAAGACGTGAACGCTACCGTCATAATGATAACCTTGATGAAGAAATTAATAGAATCCAAAGAATGGTTGAACAAGATCGAAGAGGAGAAAATGAGAGACGAAATCAAGTGCGAACACATGCAAGGGAACATCGCAGGAGAGAACGAGAAGAAGAAGTTGAGGAAAAAGAACAAGATTTCGCAAGGAAAGATATGCATGAACGAAGGAGAAGAGAAGCGGCTTTAAAAATACCTATGGACCAAGGCTCAACAACGAATGAACAAATTTTAAGAGAATTAGCGGAGGTGAGAGGGATGCTCAATAACAGAAGAGAAGAAGGCAGAAGGAAATTGGACGAAGCAATAGAGGAAGCTGGGAATACACCATTCACCCAGGAATTACAGTTAAGGGGGATACCACCAAAGTGAAATATTCCTTCCTTAACTAGCATTTTCGATGGAACAAGTTGTGCAGTCCAGCACATTAAAGCTTATATAAGATGTATGTTACAATGGGAAAACCATGACGTTGTATTGTGCAAATACTTTGCATCAAGTCTGACAGGTGAGGCGTTGAAGTGGTTTGAAGTTCTACCAAAGAATAGAATAACATCTTTCAATTATTTACAATCAGTGTTCTTGGGAGCTTATATAAGTAACAACTCATCGCGTCCAGGCATTGAAGATGTATTTTGGTTGAAACAAAGAGTAGGAGAAAGTTTGAAGCATTTAACTTTAAGGTGGAAGACCATGTGTAGCAATATGGCTGGGCGTGTAGACTAAATATACCTCATTTTGTCATTCATCAATGCAATGTTCGCAAAATTTGTTGTATGTTCAAATCTCCAGAATCAATAATACTATCACAATGACTGAGTTGCGAGAATATCAAGAGGAGTACATCTCTCTTGAAGAAAAGCATAATGAAATGTAATCGTATCCAGTCGCAAACACAAGCTCAAAGGTAGCGGACGCCAGTTTACTGCCAAAGTTAACAAATGTAGTGGCGAGCACTTCGCAAGAACAACAAGGAAAGGTGATGGCATGGTTAAAAGTCAACATAAGCTGGTAACAATAGAAGTAGTGATCAAGAAGAGCTTGAGATCGATAGAAAAAAGATTTTATAGCCGTGGTGGAAATAATAAAATACATTGGCTTGACCAACTACAAGAAACTTATGGAGGTCAGAAGTACAACTACTATAGAGGACAAGGAACTAACAAGGTAGTTTGGGAAGAAATAAGAATGCCACCTCTAAATAATAGTGTTGAAAAGATATGGGAAGCCATAATCTTAATGGAGAACATCCCATCACCTTGGAATATGGGAAGTGAGCCACCCTCGACCCATAGAAGTCATGAATTCTGCTTATATCATCACTTTCATGGACATACAACAAATAATTGTAGAAATGTTAAGAGAATTATTCTTAGAATGATAGATCAAGGAACGATGAACCATTTTCTGATAAGGCAACCGCAAAACTCACCATTACCACCACCACCAGAAGATCATAGAGAAAATATAGCAAAAAAAGGAGACACGTTTCTAATTGAAGTTGGTGTGAAACCAAAGAACTTATTTTGTAACTCAATTGTACATTCGTACAAAATAATAGAAGATTTTCATGATAACGTTCTAAGCATAGTTTTTGCAAGGGATGATGATGACAGAGAAATTATGAACATTGCGAAAATCTCGCCACTAAAAGAATGACAGAAAAAACCTATTTCCTTCATCACATAAGAGATTCCTGAAGGTGGAGAAATGCATGATAATCTTTTGGTGGTAATGTTAGAGATCAATATGATACCTAGTGATGATGAAGATGATGAAGCTGAGGATTCGTGGGCGATCAATAGATTATTAATTGATACTGGAAGTTTTGTGGATATTCTGTTTTATCATACTTACTAAACCATGGGTGGAAAGGATGAGGATTTGATACCTTCGACATACAAGATTTATGACTTTAATGGAACTGTAAATAAACTAAATGGAGAGATTACTATGTGAATTCCTCTGAAAGGGTTATCTTATGAAGTTCAATTCTATGTTATTGATATGGAATCACCGTACAATGCTATAATTGGTCGACCTTGGCTGCACAGAATTCTAGGAGTGGCATCAACTTTCCACCAATGCATCAAGTTTCCTCATCCTAGTGGTGTTGGAATCCTAAGAGGGGATTGGGTTGAAGGGAGAAAATGTCATGAAATTGATGTGGAGAAATGCGAAGAAAGAGAAGCAAAGAAGAGCAATTGGAATCATTACATCAGAGAAAAACAAAGAAGTGAAAGGTTGATGGCAGACACAATAGAACGTGGAGGAGATGGAGGTGTTGAGAAAGCAAGCATTGACAGTACAGAGCAATAAGAAAGTACTATGTGAAACGAGATCATCAATAGTGTGCAATAACTCAAAGAGGCGCAAATACAAGGTAACAAAGGTAAGAAACTCAAAATGTGAAATGAAATGGATGAAATTGAGAAGAGAAAGAAACAAATTCGAACACAAAAGATGTATTTGAAAAGTAAATTTTATTAAAAAATAAGAAACTGCAGAAATGAGAATGAAAATATGTGATAATTTCGCAAGAGATGTATTTTGAAGAGACATGAAAATTTCGCAGAAACACAAAAATAGAGGGAATCCTACTATGGCGTACACCCTAGTTCGCGAATAAAATTCCACAAGAGGAAAATGTAAGACCTAAAGTGCGTCATAGAAGGGGGAACCTATTGCATGCCTCAGGGAAAGGTTACACCGCCCCCGGAACCTGGGTTATGGATATTTGGGATCAATAAATCCCATCCAGGAGAGGTATCTTGGATTTTCAACCTAAGCTTATGATTTAGGTTGGACGACTGAGAATCTCTCCTAAGTACTACAAACACTAGTGGAAATCAGCAGTTTCGTGACCGAAAAAGCTAGTCATTTAACTCGTATCTATGACTAGCTTTGTCGGTCGAATAAAGGGTCGATGTTTGAGCGTCTTTTTCAACTATGACGTTTCTCTGAGGGTCGTTGAAAATCTTATATCAACGACCGATTTTAACGGTCAAAACTTTATGACTGTCTCCAATCAGTCATAGATATAGATCTTAATATATAAAAAAAAATAGATTCAGATTGGCTGACTAGCCTGACTGAATCTGAAATCAAACAGAAATGAAACTCAAATGAAAACCAAATTCAAATGAGAATCAAATGAAACTCAAATTAGAATTCAAATGAAACTCAAATTAGAATTCAAGTGAGAATCAAATGAAAACCAAATTCAAATCAAATTAAAATGAGAATCAAATTAAACTTGCACACAAATGATCATTCAATTTAACATGCATTGATTCATTGGTTTCAAATTACACAAAGGATTAAAATCTGTAGTTCTGACCAGTGTAATCCTGTATGTTCTATGATTCGATTACAAAGCGATGAACTAAAAAACTATTGATTAAACAACAAAATTATAAACTCCGATGATGATGAACTTATTCCTACTTCATCTGTAGTTCTAACATGGTCAGCAACATCACCTTCCTCCTACCGCCAATTAACAAATGAGTTCCAAAGCTTTCTCAGCATTACACACAAACTTAAGAAATCAAGTTATACTCTACACAAGTAAAACAACAAACAACAATAAAGTCTCATTTTCAGATCAATCCACATCTCTTATCAATGACATACCAAAGAAAGGCAAGTTTCATTAAGAAACAAAACTATGTAATAGCCAAAAATAGAGAGTAATTGAAATTACCCTGCAATTTTTCTTAGAACTAACCGAAGATCACAAGATCTCATGGGATAGTTACTCATACCCCTTCAGTGCCAGCAGCCTTTCCTATCAAATGATGAACTGAGACCACATTTAACAATCAAGTACCTGCACCAAAATTAATTTTTCAAAATCAAACAAAGACAAGCTGGCAACTTCTTGTAACTCCATCAAAGCACAATTAGATTATTGAAATTGATCAAAACCCACCTGTGCATCGAAACAATTTGACGATTTCAATTTGGATGGTATCCATAATTAATCCTAGTAAAGAGTCTGTTAAGACAAGTCAGCAAGTTTTTCTAGATGCATCTTGCCGGTGAATTAATTGTATGCCTTCCAACCTGTAACAATCCATCATCCACTATAGATTTTAAAGAAGGTGGGAACCTCCCATTACTCAAGGGAGTCAAGAATTAAACAAAAAGTTTAAGAATAGGCAAAATCAACAGTAAACAAGACCAGAAAAGAGGAGAAAAAAGAAAAAAAAACAAGTCATTGGATGGGGACTTCAAACTCACCAATGTAGAACCTTAGCAACTGGCTCCCTACAGAATCATGGGGCCAAACTTCTCCCTGAATTATCAAACAAGAAAGTTAATGAACCATCTTACTTAAGAAGACTAAGAAAGCAAGAAACAAATATGACAACTGCAATCCAACTGCACTACAGGGAATAAGAGCAAACAAGTGCCATTATTCGTGATGGATTGCAATGACCATAATGTTCAAGATCACAGTGGCAATAATTTTAAGACAACTAAAACTTCATGCTTAGACTAGAATGTTCAAGATCACAGTGACAATAATTTTAAGAGAACTATGAAACGTCATGCTTAGAAATCAGTATCAAATAGATAATTGCACTGCATATGAAAGAATGAGATGGTCAAGGGTATCTAACAAGAAATGTAAGCGAGGAAGGTTAGATCTATGAACCCGGTAGATAAGTACCAAATAATCAGAGTAAAGGCTCAAATTTAGTAACAAACGCATCACTAATAAACCTCTCTTTAGTAAACTCAAATCAAATAGCCAACTATGGCATAAGAACTACCAAGCATGCCAAGTATATGAGGTCACCTGGATGGTACTACAGGACATAAACCATTAAGGATTCAAAGTGGTCTATCAGATCATGTGTTTGAAAACGTAAAGCCGTATGTATATACACAACCACATCATTAATCAATATGTCATGAGCATTTAAACCATCAACAATCTAATATTTTTAACAAGAGAACTAATTAACAATGCTTCGTCTAAAATGAATTAGACTACGTCGACCACCTGCAAAGCTAACAGAACATGGAAGGAATAAACAATATGCATGGTCCGAGAAGTCACAAAGAAATATTGACTATCTCCTCCTGTTGGAATTGAGGCTCCCTTAACCTTAGCCTTATCCTTTATCACTGTGAAAGACTCTACACCTGAAAGCCAATCATTCATTCATCATTACCTTCAGATTACAAATAATATAATAGAAGCGAAATATAGTCTGAGCAGTTACAATGAACTCTCGATTGTGGAAACTTACTGAAATTTGAAGGTCCCTTAACCTCAGCCATCTAATCCATAGATACTTTGTCCAACACCGAGGAAATCTCCACAGATGCAAGTAAAACACTCTTCATTAGCTTACAAATAAAATAATAGAAAAGATGAAAATAAAAGCAACCAAGGTTCAAGCTATTACAGTGAGTTTTTTATTACCATATCAAGCGAACAGAGGGTAAAAGACTGGAATACATGAAAGAACGAGAGCATATTGTACCTTGCAACCCTTGGCACCACTTCCCAGGACGAATCTCAAAACACCATAGCAGGCCCTAAGCAAAGAAATTCCATTAGCGATATACAATGAGCTTATATGATTCATAATCAAACATCTTCATCATATATATATATAAAGCAACATGATAATGATATTCAAGAGCAGAGATACTTGTTAAAGCATTTTCATTTAGTCTCTCCCAACACAAAGTTGATACCAAGAGAGCATGTCTCACTGATGTCTCCCAACACAAAGTTGATACCAACATGCACCTGAGATTAATCAAATGTTAGAACAAATTACCTTTGAACCTAACATTGTCTGAACCCAGTGCATCCTTCAATGCTCATAACCATTTTCCTGCATGAATGCAACAAATCCACGCTTGTTGTGCTTGGGTGAATGAACTGGACAAGAGAATGAGGATCCCAAGGTCGTCTTTGCTCCTGAAACATATTACAACACAGAACACATCATGGTCAAGTTTTTTACCAATTATGTTTCATAACTCAAAGATTCGATATTTAAGAAACGGAACAAATAGCATCTTGGCAATTGGCAGCTCTAGTTTCTCATCAAACCATACATAACAATAGATACACTTGGCATGTGGCCTAGATTATTTACGCAGGATCCGAATTCTTAACCATAGAGAAAAAAAAAACTTTGTAGGATAAGTACCAAAAGTAAAATAGGAAATGTAAACATGTACAGTAATTACCATGACTTTAGGGAGACGGTTAGATTCAAAATGAGGTCTAACAACTCTAACCACACTACTGGCTCTTAGTAGGACTTCCTTGTTGTAAGAATCTCTACCACCATTCAACATCTTCCACCTTCATGTAGTCCATGAATCAAATAAAACCCATGTCTGCAAATCAAAATAAAAAATAAGCATAATTCCCAGATAATGTAAAACACCCAAAAAAACTAGATAATCTATCAAATAAACACAGACAAAGGAGAAAGAAAACGTACTACGAACAACTCCCTAAAAAACTTGTTGAAAACGTCATTAAATCAGAAAAATTCTTATTAAAAATGTTAAAATTCACATAAGTAAATCCTCAAATACTTATCAGACTAAGACGAAACTAAATCAATGCTAACAAGACCCAATTCTCACCATCTCTTCATCTTCAAAATATCAACATTCAAACCCAATATCCCTTGAGCTGCAACCAACAACCAATACTAAACCAATTATATTTCAAGCTTTGGTACGAAAGTCCACATGGCACAAACAATATTTCCGACTAAAAATACTAAAAGTGTACGACCAGATGATTATACGAAATTGCAAGGAAATGAGAATAGTTTTATTACCCGGCAAGTGAACTGAGACGGAATGCAACAATTACATACCATCCCGCAGCCGTCCACGTAGTAAGAGTAGAGTGGTCAAACGAATTATACATTAATATATACCAAGTGCTAGATAGCTTCAGTTCTATAAACATATAATTTGAGATATGATTAGCCAAGGGTCCCGTCATACCATAGCCCATTCATTTTCCGATACTAGCATCGACATATTTAATGTACCAGCCAATGTAAAACGTTCACACAGTATCTCAATATCATTAACCATATCAACACTTGCATTAACATACGGTATAAATAGTCCTAATCCTAGATTTACCTTTCATGTCAAGCCAACACAAATTAGCCAACAGCAAAATTACTGATACCGCTGTTAGCTCCATGACACTTGATAACTCCACCATAATCAAGTTACCAAGAGATAGTTCGCATACACAACTTCAACCGAACCATAGTTCCGACACTTCTACAATCACTATATATGCACTACATCACCGCTGACTAGGCCATGTTTCACGACACAGTTAGCAACACAAAAAAAATTTAAATCCGATAAAATTTACTTGTTAATTAAAATACAAATTTGAGCTTAACATTTGGTGTTTTAAATTGCAAAAGTCATATTAAGTCTAACCACTGTCAAGTGAACTGTGGAAGATATTCAAAGGATTGTCAAATTATGTATGCAATTGTTTCTGATATACAAATTAATAATACTGCAAAATACAAGAGCAGCATCAAAAACCACTAAAACTCTTTCCCATGTTCACCAACACCAACTCCAACATTTCCACATACTAAACACAATCACATGCACTCAAAGACTCCCAACACTACCCATGCACGAGTGAAAAAACTAAGCCAATTTCAATCCAGATTATAAAATCAATAAGAAATTAGATTCATTACTACCTCTATACATAAAATGAATGTAAAAATACAAATCCACATGAGCATTTAACCAAAAAATAGATTGTGAACAAGAGTAAAACAAATTGACTTCTATAACTTCGTTAACAAAAAATTGAAAGATTAGGGAGAAGTTATACCTGAGATGCTTCAACAAATGCAAGTGAATATGTTGAATCTTCTTCAATTGATTGCTACAAAAAAAATGATACTTAGACCCTATCCACAAAATCAAACCCTACCTTAAACATTGAAAATAAAGAAAATACATTACAAACCCTAACTTTACCGGATAAAGTTTGTAGAAAATCAAACCAAACGTATTTTCCATGAAATCAAAAGAAACCCTAACAAAAACCCCAAATCAAAACTCTAATTTCAATCCAAATCTTAAGAGAGCTTGAGATCTACAGGGTTCCATTAAAATAAATTTCCAAAGAAATTAGAGTATTGATTTATCGGTATATGGATTACGGTTTTGTTTCTCTGATTTGGAGGAGGGAGATGAAGAAGATGGAGAAAAGAGCAGCGTTCTGGTAAGGTTGAAGCTATGGGGTTATTGCCTCCTTCTTCTTGATACTCAAGATTTGGTTATGAAGTAGATCGAGAGTAATAACTCTACTTCGATTTAGTGTGTTAGGGACCTAGGGTTTCAGTAGAAAGAAAAGAAGATGGGGTGAGCTGTTAGGTTTTCAATCGAAGGAGGAGAAGATGGGGCGAGGGAGGCGGATAAGGTTTCTGATTTCATTTTCTCTCTCTCTTCTAACAACAAATAGAAACCCATTTTTACAGTGCAGCATAGCTAGACGACTAGCGTCTTCGACACCCATCTGATTGGTTTCATAAGATCAAATGGTTAACTTCTTACCACGTGTCACAAACAAGTTCATCGCACGGCTCTCCTTGTTTTAAATTAGGTGGTACAATTTATCACTTATCACTTACCGAACCATATGACATCGTAACATAGGGTCCCTAATTTTGGGAAGAAAAATCTAGTAGTTTTACGTATATCTTGACGCATATATCACACAAAATATAAATAATATATAAGAAAGAGTATGAATCTGAATAATGAAAACAAATCAGAATAACGAGTAATTAATCTTTAGAAATCGAAAGTTGAACTGAAGTTATAATGTATCAGCATTTACGAACTTAGGTTCCCAGATTACTAGAATTGGACATGGGTTTCTCATTCGGATGAATTGGAGATGAAATTTATCAGATTTGAACATCACAGGTTCAAAGATTACTAGAGTTAGACCTAAGTTTCTCGTTCGGATGAACTGAGGACGAAATATATCAGAAATGAACATCACATGTTCAAATATTATTAAAGTTAGACCTGAGTTTCTCGTTCGGATGAACTGAGGACGAATTATATCAGAATTGAACATCACAAGTTCAAATATTACTAAAGTTATACCTGAGTTTCTCGTTCGGATGAACTGAAGACGAAATATATCAAAATTGAACATCACATGTTCAAATATTACTACAGTTAGACCTGAGTTTCTCGTTCGGATGAACTGAGGACGAAATATATCATAAATGAACATCACGGGTTCAAATATTATTAAAGTTAGACTGAGTTTCTCGTTCGGATGAACTGAGGACGAAATATATCAGAATTGAACATCACAGGTTCAAAGATTACCAGAGTTAGACCTGAGTTTCTCGTTCGGATGAACTGAAGACGAAATATATCAGAGTTGAACATATTACCCTTATTGGAAAAAAGTGGAATAAATATTATGGAGACAGTAAAACTGACCATACTACCCTTATCTGAAATAAGTAAAGTAAATGTAACTGATTGTGAAAATGACCATATTACCCTTATTGGAAAAAAGTGCAATAAATATTATGGAGACTGTGAAAATGACCGAACTACCTTTATTGGAAATAAATAATGTAAATATTACATACTGTGAAAATGACCAAACTACCCTTATTAAAAATAAATAAAGTAAATATTACGTATTGTGAAAATGACCATATTACCCTTATTGGAAATAAGTGTCATAAATATTATGGAGACTGTGAAAATGACCAGACTACCCTTATCGGAAATAGGTAGAGTAAATATTACAGACTGTGAAAATAACCATATTACCCTTACTGGAATTTATTGCAATAAATATAGTGCAGATTGTGAAAATGACAAGACTGCCCTTATCAGAAATAAGTAAAGTAAATATTACCGATTGTGAAAATGACCATATTACCCTTGTTGGAAATAAGTGGAATAAATATTATGGAGACTGTGAAAATGACCAGACTACCCTTATCGAAAATAGGTAGAGTAAATATTACAAACTGTGAAAATGACCATATTACCCTTATTGGAAATTATTGCAATAAATATTGTGCAGACTTTGAAAATGACCAGGCTACCCTTATTAAAATTAAATAAAGTAATTTTTACGTATTGTGAAAATGACCATATTACCCTTATTGGAAATAAGTGCCATAAATATTATGGAGATTGTGAAAATGACCAGACTACCCTTATCGGAAATAGGTAAAGTAAATATTACAGACTGTGAAGGGTAGTATGGTCATTTTCACAGTCTCCATAATATTTATTCCACTTATTTCCAATAAGGGTAGTATGGTCATTTTCACAATATGTAATATTTACTTTATTTATTTTCGATAAGGGTAGTTTGGTCATTTTCACAGTCTCCGTCATATTTATTGTACTTATTTCCAATAAGAATAATATGGTCATCTTCACAGTCTGTAATATTTACTTTACCTATTTTTGTTAAGGGTAGTCTGGTCATTTTCACAGTCTCCATAATATTTATTGCACTTATTTCCAATAAGGGTAATATGATCATTTTCACAGTATGTAATATTTACTTTATTTATTTTCAATAAGGGTAGTTTGGTCATTTTCACAGTCTACATAATATTTATTGCAGTTATTTCCAATAAGGGTAATATGATAATTTTCTCAGTCTGTAATATTTACTTTACTTATTACAGTTAATTGGTTAGTCTGGTCATTTTCACTGTCTCCTTAATATTTATTGCACTTATTTCCAGTAAGAATAATATGGTCATTTTCAAAGAGTGTAATATTTACTTTACTTATTTTCGATAAGGGTAGTCTGGTCATTTTCACAGTCTCTATAATATTTATTACTCTTATTTCCAATAAGGGTAATATGGTCATTTTCACAGCCCGTAATATTTGCTTTATTTTTTTTTCAATAAGGGTATTCTGGTCATTTTCACAGTCTCCATAATATTTATTGTACTTATTTCCAATAGGTAACGCAGTCGCGGAGGAAAGGAGGGTTCCGCCTAAGAAAAGTAGCAGTGATTCAACTAGGTAACGCAGTCGCGGTGTGGGTTTATTACTCGGGGATATAATCGTAATTAAAAAATTTATACAACGACTGTTTTTAACGCTCTAATCTGTGCTCCGGAAATTTACTCTATCTAGGACTGCTTTGACCGTTCCATGGTCCGTTGACCGCTATTGAGGGTCGAGGATGTGGGTCATTAAAACCCCCTTCTCCACTAGTGAGAACTCGATCAAGGCGCCGAGGTACACGGTTTCCAAGAGTGCCTGGGGCGTCTGGAGCGTACCTGGCCATTCTTGGCAAGTCTTAGATATGATGCACTCGGTCTGAAAAAAATCCCACTTAGGGTGCGGTCTTGTAACAATGAGCCACATCGGCGAAGGGATAAGAGGCCGTGAAAATAACTAGTTGTTGTTAAGACCGGAAGGAAGGATCCAACCTTGTATAGTAGAGGTACGCCTCCTTGAAGGGGCAACTAGGGGGATGATAAGGATGGCACCTTCCATTAGGGAGATGATAAGTGTCAAAGACGCAAATGTCATGAGGCTTTTACTCACGGGAGTATTAAGGATTGTCATATTTTTGCAACGACCCTGAAGAGGAAAAAATACTAGAGAAAGATAAGACGAGATCAATGGATCAATGCACGAAAGTGTAAGGACGTCATGCATGCGGTTTCATCGCAAGACGACAATGTCATGGGGATTTATATTCGCAAGAATGTTTAGGCCTGTCATATTCTCGCAAGAAATAAATACAGAGGCAATACAAAAAGAAATGATAAGATAATATCAATGGGTCATTACATGAAAGTGTAAATACGTCCTGCGATTTTGTCGCAAAAACAAGAAGTGGCAAATTAAGACCTTTACTTAGGAAGGCAAAATAAAACCACATAAGAAACAAATAATGAAAAACACAATTGCGAAATTCCAAGACATATTTTGGAAAATTCCAAGGCATGTTGAATACCATACATGGTAAAGAAATTTTTCAGAAAAAAAAAAACACATCTGTGAATATTGCAGACATGAGTATGTGATAACGAATGATAATATTAAGAGATAACATGCTTAATATTTCATTTGGAAACAAATAACAGAGGCAAGTATGGAAATACTTAATTGAGGCAAGTGTTATTTTCTTCTGCCTGACAGATTTACGCATAGATTGAAAATTATATATGTTGATTATATATTGACTAATGGATTATTATTGCGAACAAAGTTGCTTTTCTAGCATATACAGATAAGATAAAAAAAAGTATAGAACTTATATTGAGAAGCTTTGGGAGTTGAAGAAATTCGCAAAGATGGATTTATACAAAGATCGGAAGATAAAAGAACAAATGTACAAGTATTTCAAAAGGAAAAACTATTTTTCGCGAGATTCATCATCTTCTTTATTAGTTTCCTCTTCTATTTCTCCTTCTTCATCCTTTTCATCTCTCACAGTTTCTTCCTCAATTTCTTATTCTTATCCATTTTCTTCCTCACTTTCATTACTATCTGAAATAGCTGGAAGGGATACATTCTCTGGAATTTCTTCTAAGAGATAAGGGCACTTAGAGTGAGGAATGTTGTTATCATCACAGACACTCCTGATAATTCGATTGCGAAAATGAAGAATGTCATTCTCAAAATTGGAGACAGTTAGCTTTAGCTGATTCTTGAGTCCGCGACATTTATCGCTGCGAACAAAAAATTCTTCCGCCACTTTTGAAGCTTCAAGATCTTTGTTTTTAGCCTCAAGTTCCTCAATCCTTTTGCGAAATTCCCTCTCAGATTCTGTGAACACATGATAGAAAGTCACCAATCTAGTTGGAGTTAAGGGGAAAGAACAATAAATAAGAAAGCGAAGTAAACAACCTTCTCTGTCAGAAATTATATCTCTAACCAAGGAAGAGTGATCAGCTTGAAGGCTAACATTTACACCTAAATTTTTTCTGGCATCATCTAAGATTTTCACAGCCCAAGAGAATTCATCATCACTATTTATAAGGAGACGGGAGCGAAATTGATTCTCTCTTTCGATAAGAATGGCATTTTTGCGGTTAGCTTCATCTCGCTCGAGTTGGATTTCAAGAAGGTTTTTATGAAATTTTTCTAAAGCTTGAGCACCTTGATTAGTGATGCGATCTTTGTCATATATAAGACTATTAATTTTGGCTCTTAGATTATTAATTTCATCTTTAGAGTTAAGGAAGAGACGCTTAAATTGATTGTCTGAGAGCAGGATAGATCTATGATCAATCTCTAAAACGTGGAATTAGATCTGAGTTCATTTAAAGAAAGAGATTTTATCTTGTCATTTGTAAATCTATTTAAATAATTGTTAAGGTGTTCAAGAAGGGTATCATCATCCATATAGTTGGGAAATGAATAAAGAGTTATGGCTTCATAAGAAACACCATAGATGTCTGCAAAAATGATTAATCAAATAAGGGATAATGATGGGCAAAAGGAGTAGAGGGAGAGAAGAAAATTTACGTACCATAAAGTTGATTATTTGCATTCGGAAGACTAGCTAGATATTTTATTTCGCTGGGTGGAGGTCTCAATTTCTAACTGATTATTCTTCATGTGAATGTCAACAGCTTCAACTTCTAATTATTCGTTCTTCTTGCGAAGCTGGAGATTCTTCCTTTCAAAGTTCTCACACCTCATTACTAAATCAGAGGCAACTGCATAAGAAGCTTTTCCGACCTGCGAAAAAATACAAGGAATCGTCAAAATAAATTATAATTTCGAACTAAAAGGGAAAGTGTAGATATGAAAGTTTACTAATATATTAAGCGAGTTTAAGAAACTAGGAGTCACTGATCTAGAAACTCCACGAAGAGAGTTATCACTATCTAACAAGGTGGAATCGCAAATGTTTGCAATAGCCTTGTAGGTGTTTGTCAGAAGAACATCATCAAGGCCTTGAAAAGAATCAGAAAAAATACTAGATAATTGCGCCATCGAAGATTCAGATGGAACACCCTACTTTGCGAATACAACATTCTCATCATCTGTATATTCATCTTAAGGGGTAGGCGTGCGAACCTTATGCTTCTTGGAGAGATTCTTAGAAGCAAGTGAGGCAGCAGACTTCTCCTTGCGAAGAGTACCTTTACTCTTGCCTTTAGTCTTTGCGACCTTAGCAGGCTCATCAATTTCCTCTCCTTATTCTTCAACTACAACCTTCGTACACAAATGAAGATAAGAAATAGAGGCAACAATATATTGTTAAATATAATAAAAAGATTATTTCTTACTTCATCCGTGATCGAACGCAGTGCTGATAAGATACTGCCTTTCTTAGTTTTGTTGTAGCTTATTCTCAACTTTTAAACCTAAAAATTTCGTAAGAATTAGAAGAAAGAAAAGTAAGGATACATGCAAGATTATAAGTTGAGTGAGACTTGAAGACATACCTCTGTCTCCTTTTAGGGCCAATTAAATACCCATGGTTGACACGTAGCGAGATTTTTGGGCAAATTATGAAGCCAGCAATATAAGGTCCCTTCAGAATCAGTGGAAAGATGCACCACTTATCATCTTTAGATTGACGTGGAGTAATATTCTTACTAGAATTCCAATCAATGTCTTGCATGAGTATTTTGTCGCTGGCAACATTTTCGTTCATCTTTAGGCGAAATCCCCAGCGAGTATTATCCTTCTTCATGGTGATAACTTCATAATTTTCAAAGAAGTTCTCCACGGTATATTTTTCAGGAATGATCGCTAAGTTAGCAAATTTAGGATCTTTTGCTTCTGGTGGGTAAAAAGATCCTAAACCAGCACCACGATTGGCGAATTCAAGTAGAAGACGAATACAATCTCCACTTAATTGGTAGACGGCTCGCGAAAATTTCGCATGAGAGATGATCTCATAAAATAAAGGGAAGTCGGTATTGTATAGAGGTATGGGGAGACCAGCGAGAAGTTGACCAAGCGAATTATGATTTCTCCATTATTACAAGGACGATCAGAAAACAATTTAGGAGAAATAATGGATTTCGAACTCTGACTAAGGATAATGGATAATGTAAAACCCTTATTTTTAAAATATTTTGAAGTTTTTCAAGATTATTTTCGTATCTATGACCACTAGGAGGCATTTTTAAGTATGAGAATGAAGAAGTGAAGATTGAAAGGAGAAGAAGTTAGACAAATTACAGTAGCAGAAACGGAATTTGCGGAAGAACAGTAAAGAAAAATTGCAGAGAAGATGAGAAGAAAGTAAAATAGAAAAAAGAGAAGAGTAAGAAAGATATATATATACATAGAAGAAATTTTCGAGAAGATAAACTCATCTAATACGAAGAGTAGACGTGAACGGTTGAGAAATGGCGGTTGAAAAGGACGTGTCAAGAATTGAATGGAGGAAGAAATGCGTGTAATTGATTCTGCGTAAAGTACGGAATCATGCCAGAGGATAAGAATGTGGAAAGATGAGCGGTTGCGGCATTTTTAAGTAAAAGTTCTCATATCATTCCCTTCTTTGCAGAGAAGACATGAGAAGAGGCAAGATGTAGGAGCAGAATCTCGCAACAGTTACGTGCCAACGAAATTATAACCAATAAGTATTTGCGAAGTTCATCACAGATCATTTGAAGAGTGATGTAATAGGTGACGTCAGCATAATCACGAGAAAAGTGTGAAGATCTTTCGAGATGTGAGATTGTCTCAAGCCAAATCCGAAAATAAAGGATAACTTAGCTATCATCCACTATGTAATACCCTATATATAGAGTCAAGTATACTTGAGAAAAGAGAGATCTTTTTGAGAGTTTGGAGAGAAAAAAGATGAGAGATAAAATCAAGAGCTATTTGTATTTTTTGGTTTTCTACCACTCTTGTAAGAAATTCTCAAAAGAAATTAATAAAATTTGATCATTAATCTTAGAAGTTTTAGTAGATCTTTCTGAATTCTTATTAGGGTGTAGTTGTGGGATTTCCTGCAACTACAAAAATAAACCTAATACCATGTGCGCAGTTGCACTTTTTAGGTTTGTATGTAGCCGTCAAATTATTTTGTAAATTTATTTCTTTAGTTATTAATTGATACAGTTAAAATTGGCATGAGGCAAAAGAGTAACTTTTTTCCTCAACTATCCATAGGTGTGGCAAAAGGTCTTACTTAATGCAACACCTATCATGGAGTGAGGCTAAAACTACCCTAGTACCACAATATCCATGGATGTGTGGCAAAGTAGTGAGGCAATAGACATATTTTCTTGATAGTTATTTGTGTGTGGCCCTCGAATCCATTTAACACCGTTGTTCACATTCGTATAGTTGATCGCTCCACCACCAGAATTTCGAGAGTGTGCGTGGAGATCAGATTTAGGGATGAGCCTCCATCGACGAAGGCCCTTTTGATTGGTTGCATGTTGATGTACACTATGAGGTAAAGGGGTCTGAGGTGCTATTCGAAATAACATATTTCTTTGTCTGTGAACATGATCGCTCCCTTAGGCATGGGGTCATAAGGATTTCTGGCTGTAATGACTGCTATCGCTTTCAAAGCCTTCTGGATTTAGTTTTCGTTGAATCCTAAAGAGTCGAAGGACTATTGAGCTATTCTTGTCTTTGCAAACCGGCTGGCTATGCCATTAGTATTCTGAAACATTGGGATCTATGCCTCTGTGCCATATGCTTCCTAAGTGTCTTCTCATTGTTTCCATACTTCTTAACTTGGGTCATGAGAGAGCCTCATGACATGGTGCTGGTTCGGTCTGTTACCCCCTAGTCGTTCAATCCAATTTCTCATGTCGGGGGCATCCTATGAAACATCCTTCGGGGGTTAAAGCACTTGAATGTTGGGTGTTGAATCCTTTGATGATAATGACATTACCTAGTGTTGTTCTGGTCAACCTTGCTAGGGTCATCTTTTGTTGGTGGAAGTTGGACTTCATTGTTTTCTAACCATAGTTCCAATAATCCTACGATTTTTTCCCGGCTGCATGGTAGAGGTGGTGGTCTTAAGAAGCCTTGTTTTGATTCTTCGGCGCTTTTCGAGTTGTATGGATGAATTACATGCGCGTTCAACGCTCCTTGTTTGTTATTTGCACGAGTATTGCGTGGAACCGCTGATGCGGTATTGAGTGAATGGCGCGAAGCATAGTCTGCATTAGGCTCGTCTACGCAATATGGGATCCTTGCTAAAAAAAAGAGGGGGTACAACAACCACACCCAATATTTCGTTTATGTAATCTGTATGGACAAACTCCAATATAATTCCAAGAGAATCAACTAGACAGTCAGACTCAATTAATGAAAATATATCTAAGAGTTATATCTATATTTCTCAATATAATCAGCAAATCAAATAAATAGAAACCGTGAGCCTGATTATTATGAGAAACAACTTGAACGGTACCAAAGACCAATGTTCAAGTGTCAATCAATTTATATCAACAGCCAAAGGTTGGATTATCTAATTGATTGAACTGCGCAAAACCTGTGATATTTCAATTATATAAACAAATATAATGCGAAAAATAAATAACACAGACACCAGAAATTTTGTTAACGAGGAAACCGCAAATACAAAAAACCACGGGACCTAGTCCAGGTTTGAACACCACACTATATTGAGCCTCTACAAACACTAGCCTACTGCAAGTTAACTTCAGAGTGGAATGTATTTAAGCCCTAATCAATCTCACACTGATCAATGTACAATCCGGGTCCATACACCTATGAATCCCTACAAGAATCTATGAACTTGATTCCCTTAGATGATCTCACCCACAAATAAGAGTTGCTACGACCCAAATTCGAATACTTGATAAACAAATATGTCCCACACAGAAAAGTCTATTGAATAGATAAATCTGTCTCCCACAGAAATACCTATAGTTTTGTTCCGTATTTTGATAAATCAAGGTGAACAGGAACAAATTGATATACCAGACTTATATTCACGAAGAAAAGACTAGTAATATCAATCACCTCACAATAATATTAATCGTATTGTGGAATCACAAATGATGAGACGGAGATGTTTGTGATTACTTTTTATCTTACCTGTCAGAGATTAAATCTCGAGCAAATCTTAGAGAAGATAGTACTCAATACGATAGAATAAATTAAGATCAGAACACGCAACTATAGAGAAAATAGTTAGGTCTGGCTTCACAATCCCAATGAAGTCTTTAAGTCGTTAACCTGCAATGGTTTTAGGAAAAACCTAGGTTAAAGGAGAATCAACTCTAGTTGCAACTAGTATCACACATGAGGTGTAGGGATTAGGTTTCCCAGTAGCTAGAGTTATCCTTTATATAATCTTCAAATCAGGGTTTTCAATTAATGTTACCTTGGTAACAAAACATTTAATATTCACCGTTAGATAAAAACCTGATTAGACTCAAGCTAATATCTTGCAACCGTTAGATCGAACTTAGCTTGTTATACACGAATGAAAAGTGACTTCATTTAGATATGGTTGACCGTACCTAAATGTGTACACTTGGTTGGCTCAACAATAGTTAACCGAAGTTAGCCATATGAACACTTTCATATCAACCTTGTTCATCTTAACACAACTAGTTCAAATGACTCAAATGAAAATAGTTATAGTTTTATTCAATTGTTTATATTCACATAGAAGTATACAAGACATAATTAAAGAAAAATTGATTTTGATTCAGTAGAATCAATTCATGAACATTATAGTCACGGTTTGCAAAAGATTTCATTCCTTATTATATAAATAAATGTATTTGTTCATGAAAAAATCGATTTTAGAACTTAACCCACTCAAGTATGCAAATAGGTACGCATACCTAAGTAGCTGGACTTGGTCTGGGTTCGCCAGTATGCAAATTGGTACGCATACTGTCATACACCACCAAACTCAGTTGAATTCCCGGACTTGAACTTATGCTGGTACGCATATGGGTATGCATACTAAGTTCCCGGACTTCAACCAACAAACCAGTATGCATACGGGTATGCATACTATGGTTCCCGGACTTGGAATAACTTGCAATAGTTAGCATACAAGTACGCATACTGTGTTATATCCAATCATGGTTAAATGTTCTAAACTCTCATTTCAATCATTGAAACATTCTTAAAATACGACAATAGCTATCTCACACAAACTATTAACTTCAAAGAAATTTTTAAGTGATCGAATGATTAATACGAAATATTCTGAGTCTATACCAAATGAATGTCTTACACAAATCATATAAGATGTTACCAGGCGATTTTCACATGATCAGCTTTTGACTTTTGTCAAGAATATAAGATGAACTTGGTTAAACCGAAGGCTTACCAACACATATTTCGAGAAATATATAAGCGAGTTAAACTCGGCTCGAAATATCAAATGTGTATAATCGAAGTGTATAATATTATACGACTTTTGTGTCAGATAGAAGATAGAGTAAAAATAGACTTTTGAGTGATAGTTGAGTCCAAGTCTCCACATACCTTTTGTTGATGAAGTTCCACAAGCTCCTCTTAATAGTTCTTAGTCTTCAATCGATGAACGCCATGAAGTATAAATCTCATCTACACATTATATCCTAATCCGAGACTTAGCCATAAGTAGACTAGAAATCAAGACTTATAGTTTTGGAATCTAAACTTGACAAACAAGCTTGAGATAGAAGCGCTTGCGAGTTTGATCAAGCAGTGCTCTAACACTTGTCGTCGCCTCTTCTAATTCAACAAAATTTTAGAACCGAAAGTTGACTAGGTTTCTTTTGAAAGCGGCCGTCATTCCTCGAATACAAATGTCCACCATCCCGCCTTCTTTGATGTCTTCGTGACAATATAAGGCACAAATATGAAACCTAGTGATATATTTTCCTATTTCTTCTCTTATCCGCTGATTGCATCTGTTTAGGTATATTAATGTGATTTTCCTATTAGCTGAGTAGAATTCTCTGAGAAAAATAGTGGACATAGATTCCCTTGAGTTTACGCTTCCCGTTTTAAGTTGTCATACCAATTAAACGCGACGTCTGTCAGTGACATAGGAAATTCCCTTAAGCATAGCTTCCCATTAATTGTTCGATCGTTCATGTATGAGAGGAACCGGCTAAGGTATCCGCGCGCATTCTCTTGTCTGTTGTATACTTTGAACTTTGGTAAGTATAGTCCACCGGATAATGATATCCTGCAACTTCAGTGGAATATGGGCTTCCCATGAAGTCGTAGTTGTCTTGTTTTACTACTCGGTAGTTCATCTCCAGAAATTTTTCTATCGCCTCTTGTGACATGACTGAGGGTGATTCCATTCCATCCTCCATATCTTTTGTTGTTGCCTTAGTATTATGCTCAGCTTTGGCCGCCTTTAATAACTTCCTTAATTGTTGTTCTCTCCTAATGTGACCATCTAACTCTTTTTGCATGTCTTGTAGAGACGGTTGCGCGGGTGGTGTATCTTCGGATGTTTAATGTTTATCCTTTTCTTGTGGCGCCTATGCCTTTCTCCCATGTGTGATCAAATTTGCTACTATTCCCACTCTCTCGTCTTCGAGGTTATGCGGATGGTCTACTGGCTGATCTTCCAGTGCGCATGTGCTACCGACACATCATGATGGACTTGAGACGAGCCTTTGGGTGTGGTCGCCAAATATTGTGGGGTGAATATGAATTCGGTCCTATGCGTCTTAATAACAACAATTAATGACAACACCTTTTCCTAAAATAGAATGAGAGAAAGCTTGATTTCCATTGTACTATGTCCTTCCTTGTATAAGCTTTTCCCAAAACCTTTCTTCTCATGACATCATGCCACATGTCATAGAAGCTCTCTTGTTTACAACTATTGTCATTCCTCCTAATGTAACACTTAACTTTTCTATGAATCCTTTCCTTGTCCTTTCCATTTTATGGACATGTCTTGGACTTGGGCTTTAGTCCCCAAGTACCCCATGTCTTATGATGGACTTATCCTTCCTTTAGGGGCTCCATAGCCCTACTAAGGGGTAATTGTTTTCATGTATCAACACCAGGGAACAATTGGCATATTTGATAAATACCAATAATGTCGACTGTTGTAATATACAGTCAGTATTACTAAAATTTTAGCACTATGCCGACAAAAAGTATTTCCAAACTAGAGTATTGGTAACTCAATCGACATTGTGTTCATCATGAATATCATCGACTGTACAGTCGGCGTTGAATACATAATGAACACAATGCTGGCCGTAAACTACAAATGCGTGTAGTTAGGTTTTGATTCTTGTTTTGATTTCAGGAGAATAAGAGAATGGGGATACATTTGTTTCTAATTTTTAATAAATTTTAGGTTTTTCTTTAAATTTACTTGGAAAATGATAAAGGATATTGGGGTATTTTCATCACTAAAACCTCTCATTTAGCTCCATTAAATTTTAGGTTTTAAATACCTTCACATAATGGTACTTGTACTGTTAAGTCTGCCTATAGAGTGATTCTTGATGAAACTCTAAGATTACAACCTACTAAGAACAACCTTAGCATTAACTGGAAGTCTTTCTGGAATGTCAAACTCCCTCATAGGATTCACTATTTCCTTTGGAAGTGTATTCACTCTTGCCTGCTGACCAAAGATGACTTTCTAGGTTTACTCATAATGGTGTTTTTTATCCTCTTTGTGATAGTAGTAATGAAACTATGCATCATAACCTGTTTGTTAGTTTCCTTGTAACTATGAGAATTTGGAGCTTTGTCAACCATAATCTTCATTTGACTATTAGTAATCATAACTTTCATGATTGGCTTTGCTCCTTTTTTTAGAGTTAATGCTGCAGGGATACAGATTGATCAAAAATCTATTACTTATGTTGGTTTCATTGCTTGGTATGCTTGGAAAGCAAGATGTTCTAAATTTTTTGATAATATCCAGGTTGATGTTAACTCTGTTGCTACAAATATCATGAGACACATGGATGAATGGAATAATTATCTGGCAGAGTCTTGTAATAATGTCAAGAGTACTTCACATGTTATACATACTTGGTGCCCTTCATCTGTTCAAGTTGAAAAGATCAACGTTGACGCTTCTTTTATTAATAATAATGTTATGTATGGAATTGGACTAATTCTCAGGAATAATGTAGGTGAATTCAATGGAGTGCGATGCATCCCAACAGCTGCAGTAGACCCTGAATAAGCAGAGGCATTGAGAGCACTGTAAGAAATTTTATGGGCTAGGGAGCGTGGCATTAGGAGATTACATCTTGAAGGTGACTGTATGAATGTTGTGAGAGCAATCCAGGGGCATCAAATGGCCGTGAAGTGGACTACAAGTAGCATAATAAGAGATATTTTATTTTTTTGCCAGATTTTGATCTGTGGACTTGCACTTATGTCCATAGAGATGCAAATGACGCTGCAAACTCTTTGGCAAAGTAGGCTAGATCTCTAGTAGTTAAGGAAGAATGGTATGTAAACGGGCCTACTTGGATTAATATGTTCGTAAAAAAAAAAGAGACATGTTTTTAGGCATACCAAAAAATTATCAAGCATACTCAAGGTTCGGCTCATAATTTTTTTTTTCCTAGGTTTGCTAGGTTCGGCTCACAACTTGTGAGCCGAACCTAGACAAAATGTATGCCCAATAATTTTTTGATATGCCCAAAAACAGCCCTAAAAAAAAACTCCACTGAACCGTGAGTGTCCCCCACTTGATGGATGTATTACCTGGATGTGGGTTCTTTCAAAACTTTGAACCCTAGTCCATTTGGTGGGCTGAACTAGAAACTAAAAAGTGGGGAACCGGAAGGAGAAAGGGGCAAGAAAAACGAAGACCTAGAATTTCGGCTGATGACAAATCACAATTACTCATGAGAGAAAATAACAAACAAACTTCTCCAGAGAGAGATGTATATCATCGCTGTTTTCATCGGCCATAGCCGCCGTACATTTCTCTCCGATAGTAATTCGCAGTAGAAATTCAAGAAAACCCAGAGAGATTTTTCGAAACAGAAAGATGAGCGGCGGTAGCAGCAGTGGTGGAAGTGGAGCCCCACGCACTAGGGTTGGAAAATATGCAATGGGAAGAACATTGGGTGAAGGTAGTTTCGCAATGGTGAAAATGTGCATATATGGAAACATAATTGGATACCAAACTTACCTGGTCCACCTGACTCTTCTTTATTTTCATCAAACATGATTTTTGTGAAGCAACTAATTGATCAGGAAACAAACAATTGGAATTATGAAATTTTAAATGCTTTGTTTGATCAAAACACTGTTAATGAAATAACTAAAATTAGAATTCCAATACATGGATGTGATAAAATGAGATGGAGACCTGCTGCAAATGGTGTTTTCTCTGTGAAAACAGCTTATAGAGTCATTCTAGATGATCAATTAAGAATGAACCCTACTAAGAATAATCTTAGCATAAATTGGAAAGCTTTCTGGAAGTACAAGCTACCCCTAGGATACAACATTTTATGTGGAAATGTCTGCATAATTGTGTACCTGTAAAAGAAAGACTAGCTAGATTTTCTAGGTATCAGGATAATAATTGTGTTATGTGTGGTAATGGAGTTGAAACTCTACATCATCTGTTTGTGGAATGTGATGTTGCTAGAAGAATCTGGATAGGTGTTAACAGCCAGATTCTTGCTATCTTTGGAAATCTCAACTTTCATAATTGGCTATGTGGTGTTTTTGACATACAAAATGCCAATTTGCAGGTGGATACTAAAAAACTGGAAACAATAGGTTGTACTATTTGGAATATATGGAAATCCAGGTGCTCTAAATTGTTTGATAATGTGCAGGTTAATAAGACTTCGATTATATGGACTGTCAAGTATGAACTCAGTGACCTGACATCTTCAAATGTCACAAATTAAATTGGTCCTAGTATCAGCACTGCAGTAGTTCCCAGATGGAAATGTTCTGAACATGCAATAGATAAATTAAATTTTGATGCATCACATATTATGGATACATGATCCTCTGGGATTGGACTAATATGCAGATCAAATGCAGGTGAATGCAATGGAATGCGAGGAAGGACATTGAGAGCTTTAGATCCAGAACAAGCGGAAGCAAAGGCTCTGTTGGAAGCTGTGTTGTGGGCAAAGGAAATGGGCAAAAGACGAATTCATCTAGAAGGAGATTGTGTCAACGTAATAAATGCCTTAAATGGGAATCATTTAGCTCTCAGATGGACTACTTTTAATTTGATTTATGATGCACTTGTTATTTTAAGTGATTTTGATTTTTGGTGTTGCTCCCATGTTCATAGAGATGCAAACCACATTGCAGACACAATTGCGAAATTCGCTAGGTCTGAAAATAGTAATTTCCATTGGGCAGAAAACAGTCCTGGGTGGGTTTTAAACTTAATCCAACAGATAAGAACTATTTGTAATTTTATTTATTCAATAAATCTTTTTTCCTATTTTTTTTTTTAAACTAAAATATTCTTTAGGAAAAGTATTTTTTTCACATTTTTTTTCAATTTGGTCTCTTTTTCAAAAATGAAAATAAAAACAAATTTTAAATAATTATAAAGTTAAAAATTACATACTAGGCAAGCGAGCGACAAGCTGTGCCGCTAGCCCTTTTTGAATAGCAAAACCTATCCTATTAAAATTTTTTTTTGCCAGATTTTGATTTGTGGACTTGTACTTATGTCCATAAAGATGCAAATGACCCTACGGACTCTTTGTCAAAGTAGGTTAGATCTCTAGTAGTTAAGGAAGAATGGTATGTAAATTGGTCTACTTGGATTAATATGTTAGTACAAAATGACATGGACAATTTATCATAATCATCAACAAAGCACCAATTTCTTTTAAAAATAAAAAAAACAAAAACTCCATTGAACCGTGAGTGTCCCCCCACTTGATGGATGTATCACCTGGATGTGGGTTCTTTCAAAACTTTAAACCCTAGTCCATTTGGTGGGCTGAACTAGAAACTAAAAAGTGGGGAACCGGAAGGAGAAAGGGGCGAGAAAAACGAAGACCTAGAATTTCGGCTGATGACAAATCACAATTACTCCGGAGAGAAAATAACAAACAAACTTCCCCAGGGAGAGATGTATATCATCGCGGTTTTCATCGGCCATATCCGCCGTAACTTTGTCTCCGATAGTAATTCGCAGTAGAAATTCAAGAAAAACCAGAGAGATTTTGCAGAACAGAAAGAATGAGCGGCGGCAGCAGCAGTGGTGGAAGTGGAGCCCCACGCACTAGGGTTGGAAAATATGCAATGGGAAGAACATTGGGTGAAGGTAGTTTTGCAAAGGTGAAATTCGCTAAGAATGTTGAGAATGGCGATTGCGTTGCCATTAAAATCCTTGACAAGAATAAAGTCCTCCATCATGAAATGATCCAAATGGTACAAATTTTCTTTAATTTCTTGATTTTCTGTTTCTTTAATTTGTTTATTTTTCCGTAAAACCTTTCAGCTTTTGATTTGTTTGATTTCATTTTGAAGATTAAAAGAGAAATTTCGACAATGAAGATGATTAAGCACCCAAATGTTATACAGCTTCATGAGGTATCATCATTGTCGAAGATCTTTCTTTATTTTGTCATTTATTTATAATTGAATGCCTTTTGATTTGTGGGAATTTTTTTTTTGCTGGCGCCGTTTGAGTATTTTTAATCTTTCAGCATCGCAACCAACCGTTTGGTTGGTGATTGTAATACTAGCAATATTCAATTCGGTTGATTAAATGTTGTTCATATTTCACAATGGGTAGGTGTGATGTTGCTAGATCAAAATGCTCGAGCAGTGTCCGAGCATGAAAATATATGTGTAGGTTATTATTGAGTTTGTTGTAATTTTTATTAAAGGTATTATCATCGCTAATTACACTTGTTTGTATATAGGTTATGGCAAGCAAGACAAAAGTATACATTGTGCTTGAATATGTCAATGGCCGTGAACTCTTCGATAAAATTGTAAGTTGAATACGTAGTCCTTAAACTTTTTTCAACATGATTATAGACATGATCTTTGTGTGTATTACATTTGATTTTGAGATGTGTTAGCTCTTTGAGATGTTTGATCGATTCGGAGTTGATTAATTAGGCTCACCGTGGGAAGTTAAAGGAGGATGAAGCAAGAAGTTATTTCCAACAACTGATCAATGCTGTGGATTATTGCCACAGTAGAGGTGTTTACCATAGAGATTTGAAGGTCAACTTTCCAATCCTCTACTTTTGATTTGTAAATGATTTTGAAATTATTATAATGTTTTGGCAATTGAGGTTTATTTATTGATCATTTCTTTTATAATGCAGCCTGAAAATTTGCTTTTGGATACACATGGTGTTCTTAAAGTTACTGATTTCGGATTAAGCACATTTTCACAAGAATCACAGGTATTTAAGTATTTTGATTTACATCAATTTAGGAAATCGAATCTGCTGTGACCGGATTTAGTAGTGGTGTAACATTTAAGAACAAACAATTGGCTCAGATTCGCATCAATTCACTCTTATCTCTAATTGAAACACTAAGTGTTGCTTGATGAGCTTGTCTTGAAACTTTTGCTGTTGTAAGAATTGTGGGTAAGGTAGGATCCTAAATTTGCGTCTTGATGTTGATCCTTGATTACGTATAATTTGGTATTAGAACTTTGCACTAGGTATAGATTGAGAAATGTGCAAAGTTTTCTAGTTGTTCTTACAGATAGGAATAAATGCTGAGGCTTGGCCACACTTTAAGTTACCTAGGTGCCGAAGACATCAGCCCCGGACCATGTTGCTGTGTTAGGGTTCTATGTGATCCTTCTACTCCGGCTAAGTATGGGATTACTCGTTTTTAATACAAACTCTTTGATACCTTTGTCTCTTAATCCAGTTAAGAGTTCTGTGAATTGCTTCACTCGTTTGTTGTCTGGGCTTCACCATCTCTATAAATAGTCAAGGAGTCTTGCATCCCAAATTTGATCGCTTTCTCTCTTTCTCTTCACTAAGTTGCCATTCTAATTGATATATTAATTACTGTAGGATGGTCTGTGTCACACAGCCTGTGGAACTCCAAATTATGTTGCGCCTGAGGTATCATAATATGTTTTGAAGACTCAGTGACTCACACATTTCTTTTTCTTGAATTTCTACTTCATTGATCTCTTGATAAACACTTATATATTTCTATTGATTTGGTAACATGATGATTAGGTGCTTAAAGACAAAGGTTATCATGGTTCAACTTCCGACGTTTGGTCTTGTGGAGTCATTCTGTTTGTTCTAATGGCAGGTTACTTGCCTTTTGATGACTCAAATATCATGGCTTTATACCGAAAAGTATGTGCATGATCCATAATCACCAATATGACTCTCGTGCTTTCTCTCACTCTCGAACAAAGAAGTGAATAACACTTTCTTTATCTTGTATATCCCAAAAAATTGCAGATCTACAGAGCTGAATTTTCATTTCCTGGATGGTTTTCATCCAGTTCGAAGAAACTTATCAAGCGTATCCTTGATCCTGATCCAGCTACTGTAAGTGTCAACCTTTTCTCACTTTTGAGTAAGAACATTTCCCTATTTAACATCACTCTATTTTCATTACAGAGGATTACAATTCCACAAATTTTAGAAACTGAGTGGTTTAAGAAAGGGTATAAGCCACCAAATTTTAAGCAGGACGAGGAGGATATAAGTCTTTCTGACATTGATGCAGTTTTTAATGACTCTGAGGTAATCAATGCCTCTGTCGAAATATGCAGGGTTTGGTGTTTTTCTCTACCCTGTTTGGTTTACGCATGACAGTATTTACAAATTTGTAGCTTACTTATACCTCTTGTCCACACCTACCAGGAGCATTTGGTAACAGAGAGAAGAGAAAAGCCTGTATCAATGAATGCTTTCGAACTTATTTCCAAGTCTCAAGGTCTAAACCTCGGCAATTTGTTCGAGAACCACCGAACGGTACGTTTTGCAAACTACAAAAAATAAATTACTTGGCCGGCAAATGCTTACTTATTGTGTTCTTATTTTAATCTTCCAAAGTAATTGTGTATACAGAATTCTATAAAGAGAGAAACGCATTTTACTTCTCAGTGTCCTGCTAATGAGATAATGTGTAAGATTGAACAAACGGCTAAACCTCTTGGTTTCAATGTTCGCAAACAAAATTATAAGGTATATTCATACTCTTCTCGATTTTTTATTTTTTTTTTACAAATCGTTCTTCTTCATTTTTGTGTTAAGTCTGGCAACAGTAGGGTCTGATGTTAGTTTCTTATCTGTTCTGAACCCATTTTAGATGAAGTTGCAAGGTGATAAAACAGGACGAAAAGGCCATCTTTCTGTTGCTACAGAGGTACGTACCAACTATGTTTAGGAATGCATCCATTTTAATTGGTTGGACAAAGCATGCCTACTTTTAAATAATACACAACTATAAGCCTAATTCTGCAGTATGCCGTGGCACTGATAGAAGTATGGCTACTCGCACTAGCATAAAGAGATTAAACTTAAAACCACACCAAGAAATGAAGTTGGGTTGTCATTGTTTTTCGTGATTGTCTGTTACCTTTCCTTTTTTCACTCCTGGAGTTTCTATAATCACTTAATATCCAGGTTTTTGAGGTGGCTCCATCTCTACACATGGTGGAGCTTCGAAAGACTGGTGGTGATACACTGGAATTTAAACAGGCATGTAGCTAAATTTGTACATTGAAAACTTCAATTTGGTCTTTATGGTCAATGGCATTTAAAAAAAAAAAAATGATTGTTGGAATGAATGACAGTTTTACGAGAGCTTCTCTACTGGATTAAAAGATATCGTCTGGAAAGCAGAAAAAATTCCCGAAGAATCAAGGTAAGTTGTACTGCTTCTTTTATTGGTTCACTGGATCGGTAAATTATACCCGCCCACATCCGTCCATAATGCAGGCGAGAGGTAGGGGTACGTTTATATGAAGTTGACCCTTAAAATGTTACTGTGTTACTTGTGCAGTTGATCCATTCGTTAGTCGGGATCGCTGTCACCCTTCATTGTATACGTACTCTACATAGGATATGGGATTGTCGAAGAGTTGTCCCTTCATATAAATGATACATATATTAGGGTGGGGAAAGAAATCTAAAACTTTGAGTCTTTAAATTGCCGTTTGGTTAACTTTTCTTCTTCTTTTTCTTCCGAAGCTAATAGGATTGGATTTTAGAGAGGTCTTCTGTTTATGTTTCTGTGTGAAAGTAAACATAAACTATTGATGTGTAATGATAAGATGTAGTCTTGTGAAAGCAATGATTATGTGGGTAAATTAGGTATATCAATCTTGGCATTCTGCTGATGCATATCTGACTCTAAACTTTTTTTGCCAATTATAAGAATCCCTTCTAGTGATGAAATGTTTAGCGTACTATCACATTTTTACCATATGAAAACCTGGAGTCTTGGACCCCGGCAGTGCCGGAGGCGGTACTGACCACTGGTTTCCTGGGCCTAGATTCACTTGGTTGATTTTAGTGCAAATATATTTGATGTAAATTTAGCCGTTGCTCCCTATCATTTCGAATAGGCCTAGCAAGAGTCTAGAATTCAATTCATTATATCACGCATTGATTAAAATTCTTTCCAACCGACTCCCACAGATCATTCCCCGGCTTTAATTTTTGATAGAGGTTGAAGACGACCCCAAGACCACTAAATTGACAAGTGATAAAATCAATTTTCCCTTGTCAAGTGATAACTCCCTCAGATCAATTTTACTCCGCGCATAGTACCCAATTCTCCCCCCTCCTGTCGACAGGACTCACATTCCGCGGTATCATTTGCACGGTTCTTTTCTCTAATACAGATAGCACATGCGTTGCACATTTTTAATCATCCATGGTATGTTGTACTCACCCGCAAAGCTGTAGTGATTTGTTTTTGCGGTGAAATTACTTGTTAAAATCCTTAAAATAACCATTAGAAGCACGGAGTCCCAAAAATGATTATTGCCGTACCTCTAAACGGAAACGTTTTTTATTATTATCACTTTTCCTTTAAAACGCCAAGTCATATGAGCTCCCATGTTGCACGGTGAGCATGGCACCTGACTCAAATTAAATTAGATATTCTGGAGAAGACAAGTGTCGTAACGTTATTGGTCGAAGATTTTTTTTTTTTTTAAAACACCCCTTTAATAGAGAACGTTATTGGTCCAAGCCCCCTGATTTTAACGGCTAAATACTAAAGCCGTTAGTAGAAACGTGGGTGTACAAGACTTATGTGTTGATTTATACCTAATTAAAAAATTACACTGGGTTTACACCAAATACTTAACTGGACGTTAAGTAACACCGTCAAGCAGGGACTGAAATTCACACAATTGGAGAATCGTCTTTTATACAAAAGATTAGTCATTACCTTACACCGAGGCCTGGTACTATGTATGAAGGTCATTGTCTTCTGGACGTGGCCGGAGGAGGTCGGATTTCAAAACATGGTTCCACTTCTGCTAAGGGTGAATGATTTTTTTTTTTTTTTTTTTTTTTTTTTTTTTGGACAATCAACATATTTCAATTCATTCAAATCAAAACAGTGATTACATGTTCGCTTACAAGAATGACAAAAACATCAAAATAAGAGATAATCAAAACCCTAATACAAATAAGGACATCAATTACATGTAGATCGCGAAGAGAAAGAGCGATAAACCGCAAAGATATCCAAAGAAATTTTATGTATAAGGGAGAGATGATGGTATATCCTAAATATATTCCGACCATTTAATATGAATGTATTCTTCTTCTTCTTCGATAAGAGATGCTCCAAATATAATGGAGTACTTTGCCCATAAATTTGTCGATCCACACGAACACGGATGCAGATTCAAAGCGATGTTGTGATGAATCGTTGATGTTTTTGATACAAGAATAGCAAGCCACGAACCAGCCATAGAAATTTGAAGAACTCGCCCCACAACGACGAAGAAAAATTGTCCCAAAACGACGAAGAAATATGCCAAAAGACACAAAAAACGATGTAAAAACATCTTATTCAATTATCTACTACCAAAAACTTTAAAAGAAAACAAAATCTTGCTCAGATCTGATCCAAAAGAATCAAATCTGAGCAAAAAGGCTCTTGGGTTTTTTTTTTTTTTTTTTGAGAAAGAAAGAGGAAGAGACAATGGGTGAATGATAATACTCCCAATAATATTTCATGAAGCGGTATAAAAAGAATCAATACCGGATCGATGTAATTGGAGGGTTTTCAAACTTCAAAGTAATTGTTACTAGATCGATGTAGTGTCATTTGATCGCTTTTATTAAACTAGACTATTCATGATAGAGATAGATCTATTGATTCGTAAAACCTATTTACTCATCATCTTGAGTAATTTCTTTACTTTTGTGGCTGAGAAGCTTAATAAATTCAATTGAGAAGATCAAAATTATATACAGTCTTGGAGTCTACAACCTTTCCAACTGAAAAGCACACTTACGGAGACTGACTAAAAATATCCAAACTTAAAGACGCGTAACACCAAAACCAGGTACAGTAGCCCCCTTTTTATAACGACCAAATAATCCCGTAAAATTAATCCCCATGACTAAAAATATCCAAACTTCTTTGTCTTTCCGTCAAGTAGGAACGTTACGTCAAAATCTTATTAGTAGGGAAGAAAGATTTTAGAATATTCGAATTTTCATAAAAAAAATAAAAATAAAATAAAATAAAAAATTATACTTCAAATATTTCCATGTTTTAATTTTTATACCAAAAAATGTTAAACTAAAAAGATAACAAAAATAAACGTAAAAATTCTTTTACCAATTTCCAATTTCCGTACTTAAAATTCTTTTACCACTTAACATGGTAAGATGGGGCAACTCTATATTCGCCCCTAATCTTACCATAGAGTTGTCCCAAACAAAACAGCCGGGAGGGGCTACGCCTCCCCGGACAGCGGCAAACAATCTTGAAAATATCCAACACATATAACTACCGATTATAGAGTTGCCCCAAAATGAGATTTTTCAAAAATCCTCTATTTTTCTAATTTGGTTGAGCCTATAATCGGTAGTAAAGAAAGTTATCATGACTTCCGATTATACAGTATAATCTTTGTCGAAATATTACCATAATCGGTAGTCAAAATAGTTCATATAACTACCGAATATAGAGTTGCCCCAAACTACCGATTATGGATTAACCTCCCGATTATAAAGGGGGCATATAAGTATTTTTAACCTATTTTGTCTTTTGTGTCGCCCCTAATTGCGTTGGGTCGTCCCTAATGTCAGGCATAAAAACCCAAGGTGACCAAACTTGTGGTACAAAACCCCACTCAAATGTTGGGATTCATTAAAACTTCATCTTAAACTAAATTAATATAAAAACCTCAAATTTTAAAAAATTGATACAAAAACTCCAAATTTCAAAATTGGTTTCATCAAATTTTATGATGAAACCAAAAATTGGTTTCGTCAAATTCTATGAGGTTTCATCAAATTTATTTGTTTTCATCAAAATTTTATTTTTTTGGGTTTTTGTGTTACTTTTGTTTTGACGGTTTTTTTGTGGATAAATAGTGACACCTTTAGGGTTATAACTCGCGGATCGGGTTTAAAAAGGGTTAAAGTGGGGCTAACTTTTTATCTCACTCGGGATATTTTATGGGGACAAAATCTCGGTTATGTTAGCATTTTTGCATCTATTAGACGAATTTACAAGTGCAATCCTCCAAAGTGCATTAGTAAATTTGATGATTTCTATTGTCTGCTACAATAACATAACACGGAAGAAACTAATGCTACGTATACCATTTTCGTCCACGACTTAAATTTTTTGGAGCTGAAGGATCAAAATACAAATTAAGCTAGCTACTCACATTGACTACATTTTTCAAACGAACTCCCAAGATTATTTTTTTCCAGCTTTAAATTTTTGATAAAATTTGAATACGACCCCAAGACCTATAATTAAATTGCCAAGTGACAACTCGTATTCCATGGTCTTATTCTGTTAGCTTCATGAATTAAGTGGCCCTCTATATTCTAACAACAACAGCACATACGTAGAAGAAAAAACATTACTTCAAGCCTAAGTGACCAACCATTAAGAGGGAGTTTGTTTATCTAGACATAAACTGCAGTAAAATTGACGTGACAATGGAGGAGAAGGTCAATATCATGTGGTTGAGAAATGGTTGGATTGCATTTTAGAAGTAGAACACTAGCTAGTAAATGTCTTTGCCTACCAACATCTAGATCTAGCTAGTAGGTACAGTACATAACTATAACTTCAACTACATTTGCTTCATCTGGAAGCTAGCATTTTTACAACCCACCATCACGTTTTCTATTCGTAAATTGAAACCCCCAACGATCTCAACTGCATCATTTAAAATTTCTAAAGCTGAAACAATAATATTCATCACCTGCATTGTCGACATTGGCCGTACAAGATATATATGTGAACAAAAATATATAACTAATAAGACCCACTATCACGAGAGATGGGTTTTAGCATTAAATTTTTGCCCACTCTTCTATAATTTGGCATGGTAAATCTTGCAGCTCCTCATTTACTTTGGTTGCCAGTTTTTGGAGAATTAACAAGCTGTTATGCATCCCTGACAAGGCAAGAGCTTCAGTTAACCAAAACGAAATAGTTTAACTGCTCACGGGACCAGCAATCTACTCAGATTGCCAAGTTCAGTAACTTGCGCAAAAAATCTATCAGTAAAATTCATTTATGATAACCTTTTTAGCTAGTTATGAAATTTGTTGGTGTTGGTGTAATAGTGATCATCCACTTTACAGGACATTTGCGTGGTTTAAAAACAAGGACCGAGTACTAGTCTCTCAACTATATAAACCCTCCCATTGTGCATAACTTTCTCCATAACTAGCATTAGCAAGAAAGAAAATACTACCCAAGAAAAACATTAGGAGATAGCTAGTCAAGAGAAAAATGGCAACAACTGCAACATCGCCAACACCAACCTCAATAGTGACTCAAGAGAAAACTGCAACATCACCAACCTCAGTGGTGAGTGGAGAGAAAACTGCAACAGAAGAAACATCGCCAACCTCAGTGGTGAGTGAAGAGAAAATCGCCACACCAGCAACATCACCAACACCAGCAACATCAAAGGTGATTGAAGAGATGAGACCAAAAGCTGAAGTTCACCATGGAGCTGAAATATGCAAAGAGAAAGTGAAGGAATTTCTAAAACTACATGAGATGCCGAATGGTTTATTACCATTACATGACATTGATGAATGTGGTTTCGTACGCGAGACGGGTTACTTCTGGTTCAAAAGAAAGTACAAACTTGAATACAAGTTTGAGAATCTAGACAGGCTAGTTTCTTATGCATCTGAAGTTACTGGTTATGCTGAAAACAAGAAGTTTAAGAAAGTCACTGGGATCAAGACCAAAGAACTCTTGATTTGGATCACGGTCAATGAGCTAACCGTTAGCGGGGATGAGAAAGACGATAAGAAGAAGTCCGGGAGCAAGATCACGTTCAAGACACCCACTGGTCTTTACCGATCTTTCCCTGTTTCGAACTTCACCATCGAAGAGTAATTCAGTTAATAATTATATATGATGCATATGCTTATGTTGTTTGGTTCCTTTAGTTTGTTTTTAATTTCTTAGCTAGTTTTCTAAGTAGTATTATGAATAAAGTTCTAATGTATTAGGTGTTTCTTATATGCTCTACTATATGTCATGGTATTGTGTTTACATGGACTAATACAACTTTATTATAATTGGTTGTTGTGTGGGTGGAAATGAAGTTAATTTGGTAGACACATTTTGGTAAGGCTATTAAATTGTTGGTTAAAATGGACACATCTTATTATTAATATTCAAAAATCAACATTTGAGATGGGTACTGATTTGCATCAGTACCTTATTTTCTCTATTTCCCTATAACAAACAGATGAGAACCCATTACACAATAGGATTTATTAGATCATTTGACAAATCCCACAAGACACAATCTGCACCGAATTCGCTTGACTTCAATCCTATGGTTTTCGCACCGATGTCGGTACGTTCCCTGTCCATGTCGACATCCCTGTCTTTACCTTTGTCATGAAGCTCATTTTGTTGATCTCCACCAGTGCAATTGCTTCCCGTGCAAATACTCTGGTTCCATGGTGAACTAATATCCCCTTCGTTGCCATATGATGAAGGACCGTACTGAAATCCAGATGAGGAGCCGGGGAAACCATCCATAAATCCATCGTCAGATGTCTCTTCAGTGGACGTTATCATTGGCCAAGGTCGAGTTAAAGGTTTCTCGTGATCTTGCTGCATTGCTCTCGAAACACTCATCTTTATTTTCTGTATTGTTTCGTCGATTCTGTCATCCGGTTTCCCGGCAATGTTGTTGTAAGCTGTCGATGAAGGGTGATTCGCGTTAGGATGCACGAGCGAATCGTATCTAGGTGGAGAAATTCCTGAATGTTGGAACTGGAAATCGACGCGTTTCTTCGAGAGAAGGTGAAGCATCTCATCTTTGAAGCAGCCGAGAGCAGCTTCAGTCAAGTGAGCTACCTGCGGTGGGGCTAATGTGGTTGCAATCTCAGCCATTAGATGGGAGAATTGTTTGTGTGTAACCGGATCAATTCCCATTCCGGACAGCTTCTTCTTCAACTTAGTGTTCCAGTGATTCTTTATATCATTGTCAGTCCGTCCAGGCAGTTGTGCTGCTATGAGTGACCACCTGAGCACCAAAAAATATATCACCGCAAAATTAGATAACAAAATATGATGACAGTAAATAGTTACCGGAAAATGGAAGAATTTTGAAGCCATGTGTTTTTT
Source organism: Papaver bracteatum (assembly GCA_023529315.1). NCBI lineage: Eukaryota > Viridiplantae > Streptophyta > Magnoliopsida > Ranunculales > Papaveraceae > Papaver > Papaver bracteatum. The sequence goes on along the minus strand of JAJJWX010002036.1, from coordinate 413,836 downwards.
TACCTGTTTCCAACAACAGAATGAAGCTTAACAATGGTTTGCTCTTCGGATTCAGAGAATTCACCGTGTTTGAGATCGGGACGGAGATAGTTTGTCCATCTCAAACGGCAACTCTTACCACATCTCTGCAGACCTGTTATACAAAACCAAATTGTTTAGGTAAAAATGAGGGATGTAAGCAAACAAAAATAGATGTTAAAAAAATAAGAGTGGGTTCTCTATATACCAGCATTTTTAGGGATGAGGCGCCAATTGCGAGTACCATGCTGCGCAATGTATGCAGAGAGCTTGTTGTCTTCTTCAGGTGTCCATTGTCCCCTTTTCACGTTGTCTTTCTCGCAACACGGAATTCTTCCCATCTTTCTGCAGTCTGTCTCTTTCAAATAAAATCTTGTTAATTAAAAACTTCTAACTTCTAACAACAAACAGATTTAGAAGAGAGATCGGCTTGATTAATGGCAATAAAATGGAGAAAAAAATACACAAGAAAATGAATAATGTGTAAGTGAGTGAGAAGAGGATTAGTGTGCAGAGGTTTTTAAACAAAAAAGGAAAAAGAGAGGAGAAGTGCTCACGTGGATGCATTATGCCATTGATTATGCATGATTTGGTTAAAGAATTCAACGCTGTTATGTGCGTGAATTATGTACCGGTAGCCCACCCTCAAGACGCTCGGTCAACATTCTTCTTTCAACGTCGAAGCTACGTGCGAAGCTCACAGACGCATACACACGCATTACAACTTTGTATATTCTTTAACCACTCATGCAGTTTCACATGGCCGTATGCAGAAATCCAAAATGCATGCCCTCTCGAGTTAGTTAGTAACATCTTCTTACTCCTGATCCACAATGTCTTCTTGGGTAATTGAATCTCTGATGGACTTGATCTAAACTCTTGCAGCATCCAAAAGAACTTGGAATTACTTCACCAGCAGTAGCCTCAAACCTCAGTTTTGAATTCTGCTCGGAAGGCTAATTAAGCAGTTGACTCCATATTAATTATTTTCCCCGTACAAACAAAATCAAGAACAAATTAAGTACAACTTGGAACTTGTTAGATTTTTAATTTGTTGATATCTGACGGTGTTAATTCCGGAGAACCTTCCTGGCTTCCTTTTATGGGATCAGTATGCATTTCAACTAGCTAGAAGCTTGATGAGACTTGCGAGTCTGGTTAAGTTGTACTGTATCCTGGTGCAGGTAATGGGCTTGAAACAATACGTGTGTTCATGGGCTTGTTTTTCCTTTGTCATAAGAATCGACTATGTGGACTACTACAACCCCATGTTGGGAAGCACTGACACAGACAAGATACGACCTTTAAAATTCAAAATTATCGGGACGCGGACACATTATAGTATATCAAGTATATTAATCACGTAAACACATGAAAAAATTCAATTTTATGCCGTTAGGTTAGCCCACATGTAGAAAATTAACCACTATACTAATTTCTATAACACACTAAATTATCCAACTAATAAAATGGAGTACAAATTTCTACATGTGTGTTGTGTCGGAGTCCAACGCGCATCATGTACCTGACGCGCGTTTGACACGGGCACAACACCAATACTGGCTAACCCAACAACGGTGAGCCAATACCTTCTTTTTGGTCGACCGAAATTAAAACAAAGGTGGACCAGTTAAGATAGACCAAATGCGGTCCAAAGATGTCCATATGTTAATGCCTTGTTTCATTGGCCCACATTTATACTAGACCCAGGACTACCACTAGTCAAATAGATCAAAATTCGACCTTGCTACACCTAGTCCAATAGGTGATAGTCCAAATTTTGGACAATAAGTGGCACAATCTTAATGGTGGAAAGGGAATGACTCTAGCATTGGGATTGATAGTGGGGTAAAGATGGGAATAATCAAAGGTATGGATTGATTGTCCTAGATCTGGACTATGTTAGTTGTCCTAGTTTTGGAATTTCCAATCAAAATTTTGGAGGGATCTTGCTACAGACGAGACAACAGGGGATGGTTGGATATCATGAGCGATTTAGTTCTGGTGTAGATTTGGATTCCGAGAATAAATGGTGGGGATATGCTCCCTTCTCCTCGACTCACTAGAAAGCTTTCAAGGAAGCATCGCATAAAAATGCATAGGTTTCAGACCTTGCTCATCAAGAAAAATGGAAAATTAAACTTATGAATCAACCAACAAAGGAGGTATTAAGAAAATTCACTCATTTCACGGAGATACTCAGCGATCCACATCCTTTAGATGGTGGAGAAGTGTAAGGACCCTCAAGCTCGTCAACGTTATTAGACCGGTCAAGTGACGAATTAGCCGATAATGACTCGATTAGTTTAACACGAACGTTAATTAATAGGAATTAATCTAACAACGATCTAGCTACGAAACTAGTACCGTTGAATAGCTCTTGAAAAGTTATACGAAATAGACTGCTCGCACGCGTTATTCGGACACTGGGTGAAGAAGATTTATCAATTTGTTTTCAAAGGGTAAAATAGTAATTTTGGATTTGGTCCTTGTGGCTGCACGTGTCAGAGCGAGTGGGTGACTCATCTGTTTGGGTCGGCCTTATCCCCAGACCGCTCGAGAAGAATTCATTTCTTCTTCTTCTTTCTTATTTCTTCTTTCTCTTCTCTTTTCTTCTTTTGTTTTTGGCCTCCGGAGATTCTGAGAGATTCAAGTAATGAAATTAAGTAATGAGATTAGATTATGAGATCATAGAGTAGTTTTTGGTGATGGTGCTATTATCTCTAGCTCAATCAGACTCAAAAGAAGAGGTGAATTAGAGAAAGAAAGAAACTAGGGTTCTGAGAAGTGAGTTTTAGTCCAGGATTTAGGTTGTTTTGAGGGTGAAGTCAAGTAATTAGTGATGGGTAAGATTAACAATTGAATTTCAGTTCTCGGTGAAGAATCAAGGAATTAGGGTTTCTACTGATAGAAGCAAGAATTCAATTTGGTGATGAATAAGAAGAAATTGAAGGATGAGTTTTGAAGATTATGAAGTGAATAAGAAGTTAATGATGTTAATTTAAAGATTCATTTATGGAGAAGGTAAGGTTTGAGAAATAGTTAGGGTTTGTAAAAAAGGCATTAAAGGTGAAATTGATGTTTTAAGAAGGGGTTTTAACAGTTTAAGTGAATTAGGGTTAGGATGAAGAGTAATTAGGAATTGAAGAAGTCGAGGTTATGAAGCTGAGATTGATTGAAGCTCGTGTTTGGAGCTGTTGAAGAACTGGGGTTTGATTCTCGTATCAAGAAGGTGATGAAGTTATTATTGGTGCTGATTCAGAAGACCTATCATGAGGTAATTGATTTCTCAATAACCTGGTAAAGTATTTATGTTCTGTTTTGAGTTTATGAGATTGTTCATGATAGAAGAGTTAAAAGAACTTACTGTATATGAGAGCTATAAATCATCGGTAGTAATCTTGTTGAGAATTGTAGATATGAAGATAAATCTGAAACTGATATTGGTAGTGTTGAAATTGATGAGGTTCTAGTTGAGCTGCAGATAAAGGATGACTTAGAGTTTTATACGTTCGTTAACTAAATAGAATTTGGTGGTGAATTATGGCGTGAAAATTGGTGAATGGTGATGCTTCTGTGATAGTTAAGTCACAACTGTGGTGACATAGAGGAGTTGAACTGAATGGATTTGTGGTGGATATGTTAATGAGAGTTATAGCTATAATATGATGATGTGTTACAGATGCTGATGAACTGCAGGTGGAGAATTTATAGTTAAAAGAGGTGGTGAGATAAACTGTCTGATATGATAATGATGTTGTTGAAGTTTAGTTTGAGTCAGAGTGTGTAAATTGGAGTTGGATACTAGTATGTGGGTGATGACAGACAAGAGGGTGTATTGGAAAAGTGATAAAGGAGAACAAGGATGTTAGAAACTTAGATTTGAGATGGGAAAATACACACAGTGGTGAATGAAGTAAGGAATCTGTTTGAGGTTGAGTTGATAGTTATATCTGTAGGTGGGTGTAGTTGAATTGATGGTGAGTTGAATTGATGGTGATTATAGAGTTGATGTTAGTTTTTACTGTAAAAGCTTCGAACTGCAGTTGCAGGTAGGCACAATCTTTAATTGTAAATGAAATTATTTGTATTTAATGTACTTTTGAAAGAATTGTTGAAGTTCTAGGTGGGATAGTTTGTGTGTGGTGCAGGCATGTCTTGTGTTGCACCATGATGGTGCAACTGTAAATTTTTGGCCTGTGCTTTGGCTTGTGAGCCTGTCCTTGGCCTTAGCCTTGGTTTTGAGTTAGCTTTCACCCTAGTCAGATGTTTGACTATTTTCCTAGCTGACTCAGTTAATCTGATTGAGTCAATTGTGAACCTAATTTACCCGAATCAGTCTTGTTGACCGAGTTAACTCTGTAACCAGGTTTTGACCCTAATTGACTCAGTTGACCGATTCTTATTTGACTTTGATCTTGATTGTTGACTTGTCCTTTATACGTAGACCGTCAGTTGACCCAGCGGACTGTTAGTGATCGTTTGTTAACCAGATGGACTGGACCTTAGTTTATTGGGCTCGTTTAGGAGACTTGGGCTTAGGACAGTTTTCTTAATTAGATTTTGGACCTTTTGCGGTCCGAATTAGACTTTGGTTTCTTCTACAAAGTTGTAGATATTCATAAGACTTATCTACAAACTATATAATCAATCTAATTGGATTAGTAAACTCTTAGTTATACTAAAGATACATAATAAGATACCATAATGGGCTTAGAACCATTAGATAGAATTGTATGATTCTTATGTGAGCCTTTTGGCTAAACTCTTAGAGTGCTTGTATGATTAACAGTTAGACTATTAACAACGATAGATTCAAAGGATGAACCAATGGATCATGGATCTCGAGGTAGGCGAGGCTTGTCATCAAAATAGGTGGGAATCGATAGAGAACTCTCTTGTATTCATTATTTTTTTACAAATCAATATTTGTGTGCTTGGTGTGGTATGAGATGTGTGCTGACACAATATCAGTATTCTATGGCTAGGGAGATACACCTCAATATTACACGACTAGGGCGATACACCGCAATATTATTCTTCCTTTATATATATTCAGTATTTTATGGCTAGGGCGATGTACCGAAATATTATTATGGTTAGGGAGATCCACCGCAATATTATTCTTCCCTTATGTGCGGAAACACACATCTCATATATGGATGTTTACTGTTATTTATGAATGTCTATGAAGAAGTTTCTACTTTATGTTTCATTGTCTTTCCTTGTATTACTGACTTTCGATAAAACCTGCATTGTCCTTGAATCATATTAATGATTACTTGAAAGCTAGTTGTTATTCCTGCTGGGCACCCCTTTTAGGGATGATGTGCTCACCCATTCCCACTTTAAGTTTCAGAGACAGATCTAGATGTGCACGTGATGAGGAAAGCTTCAAAGAATTATTTACGGTAGTTAGCTTCCGCTATATTTATTATGTGTTTGTATTCCATTTGTAAATCAACTCACTATTGAATATGTATCATTTGAGAGGAGTTCTTGTATATGTATTTCAGAGTGGGGCTAGTTTTAGGGTTAAGTTTTGTAGCAGATTTCTTAACGGAATGCTTAAGTGATTGATTCAGATTCTTAGTGCCTCTTTATTTAGTTAATCTCTTGGACTAGTCAGCTGCTAGATTTGGGGGCGCTAAAAGAAGTCACACTGGTATGTGGCCCAACCTATTCTTATTCTTTTTTGGATGGGTATTCTTGGCTCATGAAACACACTCATCAACCTATTAGGTCTAACTTATGTGGATACAAAATACCGCACACAAGGTAGGCATGCGAAATAATGATCATCAAGACCGAGCGAAGACAATGGTGTACAACATATCCAGAGTGACGTATCAGATGACGTCATATTAATCACAGGAAGAGTGTGAAGAACCATGAGGTGTTATAGAGTATGTGCGAGGAGAGTCGACTCATTGTAAGCGTGTGTAAATAACGCACGCCAGATCCGAAAATAGGGATTTATTAGTTTTCCTCCATTATGTAAAACTCCTATATAAGGAGCCGAGCGACCTTGTATTAGGAGAGATATTTTTGAGAGTTTAGATAAGATATTTAGGAGAGAGAAAGCTTGTTTGCTTCCCATGTTATGGTTTTCTCACTATTTTGTATCTGATTTGAAGATTTAATAAAAGTTCTTATAATTCTTACGATGATTTCCTAGATTGTTCTATAGATCCTGTTAAGGTTGTGGTTGTGGGATTTCGTGCAACTACATTTTGGCGCTAAAAACAGGGATTGAAGAATAAAATCTTTAAAAAAAATTAGAAGTTTAGATCTAAAAAAATTCAGCTAAAAGTTTGAATCTCTGAAAAACAATCATCGTTGGCTAAGTTTTAAGTACTTTAAAAAGAATTTTTTACTTTATTGTTACGAGACAAAACAAATGGTGAGACAAGCATCTACAAGATAACAACCAATAACAACTAGGAGGAGCAGAAGAATTTCTGGGAGAAGAAGATGTGAAGTTTTTAAATCATCAAGGATGGTAGAAACAAATAACCAAGGAAAACAAGTCCAAACTCAGATCCAACATGAACAAGTGCAGAATGACACCATCGAATACGATAGAGTAAGTGTTCACGCCGCAAATACATATTCACAAGAAGAGGATGAACAAAGAATAGGGGATGAGGGACCAATAATAGCAAATGAAGAGAATATGACCATCGAAGAACTCCGACAAAGATTGATCGCAGAAAGACAAAGAGAAGAACAAGAACGTGCGAATTTGACGTGGAAGAATAATGAATTAAGAGAAGATAACATCATATTACAAGAGAAAAGGTCACGAAGTACCACACGTGCAATATCAAGGTCAAGGAAAACTAGGAGTATGTCGAGACATAGAAAATCTAGTCGCAGAGATACTAGACAAGAGCAGCCGTTAGATAACATTATCGAAAAATTTCAGTTAGATGATAACATACAAGACCAACGCGGTGGATATCGCATAGGACAACCATCTGATGATCGGTACATGCTGCAGGGAGACAATTACCGCATGCAAGAAGGACGCAAAGACAATATGCGTGAACAACAAGGCGAACGTTATCGCACACATCATGACCAAGATGATGTGACAGATGAGGAGCAAGGGAGAATGATATTACATGGTAGAGAAATATTACGAAATCAATGAGAGCGCGAAGAGGAAAGAAATTACGATGCACAGGTCCGTGAAATACTTGAGAGAGATATGCGAAGAAGAAGAAGAAGAAGAAGAAGAAGAAGAAGAAGAAGAAGAAGAAGAAGAAGAAGAAGAAGAAGAAGAACGAAAAATACAAGAGGATGTGCGTCAAAATAGACATGACAACAGAGTAAGGCAAGCCATACTGAAAAATCCCATACAGCAAGACGAGGACCAAATCATGAATGAAGAAATCCGTAGAGAACTAGCAGAGATGAGAGAAATGATGACAACGCAAAGAGATGTAGGTAGAAGACAATTGGATGAAGCCATAAAGGAAGCGGGCAAGACGCCATTAACAAGACCGATATAACTCGCAGCAGTACCAACCAAATACAATTTACCAGTATTTACTAGCATATTCGATGGAAGTTCATATGCAGTCCAGCATATAAGAGCATATAGTAGGTCTCTATTACAGTGGGATGAAAATGATGCGGTGCTCTGTAAATATTTCCCAGCGAGCCTCACCGGGGAAGCCTTGCAATGGCTTGAATAATTGCCAGTATGAACCATTCAATCATTTCATCATCTAAAAAAGATTTTCCTATGACAATACATTAGCAATAACATGCTAAAACCAGGAATAGAGAATGTGTTCAGTTTGCGCAGAAGAATCAGTGAGAGCTTGCGAAATTTAACCACACGTTGGAGAAGCATGTGCAGTGAAATGGCTGGAAGAGTAGATGAGAGAAACATTATATTAGCCTTTATTAATGCACTTTTTCCTACATATTTATTGTATACATGGATCTTCAGAATAAAAGATACAATAACCATGGCAGAGCTACGCGAGTATTAGGAAGAGTACATCCCAGGGATGTCAAGGCAAAAGGTTAATAGAAGAAGAATAAAAGCTTGTAGCCATGGGAAGTGCAGATCAAGAAGAGTTTGAAAGAGAACACAGAGAAAGGAAGTTCAATAACAAGGGAGGAAATAACAAGATTCAAAGACTTGATAACCAGTCAAAAGGCTATGGAGGGAAACGACACTATTATAACCAAGGCCCTGGAGGTAATAAAGTGGTCTAGGAGCAGACAAAGATGCCGCATCTAAACACCGCAATAGACAAAATCTGAGAAGCAGTAATCTTAATGGAAGACATTCCAGAGCCACCGAATATGGGAAATGAGCCACCACCAGGGAAGAGAAGTAGAGAACTTTGTGCTTATCATCGCTTTCATGGTAAGACCACCAGTAACTGCAGAAATGTGAAGAAAATTATACTCAGAATGATTGATGAGGGGAAACTAAATCTTTTTATATTACAACCATAGAATTTACCACCACCAACAGAAAAGCACGCACCAGGAATGGAGATCGGAAAGAAAACATATCTAACGGAAGTGGGTGCGAAGGCGAAGAATCTATACTGTAACTCAATAATACACTCATTCAGAAGTATATATGACTTTCATGACAATGTTCTAAGTCGAGTCTATGAGAGATATAGTGATGGAAGAGAGATGCTCAACTTGGCAAAGATATCTCCGCTCAAATATTGGAAGAAAATCCCATCTCCTTCAAAGCAGAAGAGATACCAGGAGGTGGAGAATTGCATGAGATCCCATTGGTGGTAAAACTTGAAATTAATCCAAGAGAAAATATTGAAGAAGAAGAATAAGAAGAAGATGATGATGCAGACACATGGGAAATAAGATCAACCGCGGTGGGAGACTAAACCCATTTATTTGGTAAAAGAACCAGACGTACTATCGACTAAACCACGACTATCGACTAAATCCCAAACTATATTTGGTCTGGGACCAAGACTAAAACCAAATTTAGTCGAGTGTTGGTATAGTGTTCGCCTCACACCATGCAGGTATATAGTCTATGCCCCACACCAGGCGCGCATAAAGTCTACCCCCCACGCCAGGCGTGCTTTATACCTCCGCCCCTAAATATTTTTTTTCCTTTAATGTGGGGCGTGGTTTATACCTCCGCCCCATTGTTTTTTTTTTTTTTTTTTTTTTTACATTTTCGGAATCTCCCTCGCACCAGGCGAACGTATACTTCACGCCCCACACCAGGCGAACGTATACTTCACGCCCCACACCAGGCGTTGGTATAGTTTACGCTCCACCAAAATTTAGTCTTCCACCCGTAGCGTCACACACCATACTAAACCCAAATTTTGGTCTTTCTTTCCCTCTTTGGTCTTTGGTTTTACTCGCACCACTGCAGTTGCTCTAAGTAGAATATTAATTGATCCTGACAGCTCAGTGGGAATATTGTTCTACAATACTTATAAGACTATGAGTGGAAGAGATAATGAGCTTATACCGTCAACATATAAAATTTATGGTTTCAATGGCTCAGCAAATAAACCAAAAGGATAAATAACCATCAGAATCCCTCTCAAACCATAACCACAGAAGTGGTATTCTGTGTGGTCGATGTGGAATCTCCATACAATGCCTTAATAGCAGACCATGGTTACATAGTATCCTGGGAGTAGCTGCAACTTTTCATCAATGCATAAAGTTTCCCCTACCTCAAGGCGTCGGAGTAATAAGAGGAGATCCACTAGAGGCAAGAACTTGTAATGAGATCGCTATTGATAAAAATGAAGAACGCGCAGGTAAGCAAAAATATTGGAAAAAAAGGGTATAAGACAACAAGCGAAGAAAGAGATTAATGGTTGATATTGTGACCAAGGATGGAAAAACGAGTAAAACTAGTGAAGAAGAGGAAATTTTCACACATGAATGTAACAAGCGAATCAGAAAGACTGAATTTCATGTGGATGAATTGGTGTTGAGGAAGAAACCGCGCTATCAGAAAAATAATAAAGGAAGCATGGAGAACATATGGGATGGACCATACCGAGTCAAGAAGGTGGTTGGAGATGGAATGTATGAATTACAAAATGAGAAAGAAGGAAATCCATCTGATGAACTCTGGAACCATAAATATTTGAAGAAATATGGTTCATACGGAAGTCATAGCACTCCAGAAGAAATGGACTATGTGCGAACAAGATATACTCCAGAAGGAAAGCCATCTGTTAAAAAGCATATGCAAACTTAATGAAGTACATGAACCAATTGATATAACGGACTTATAATCCCGAAGAACATCCTAAAAATATCAATCACCTCATAATAATCTTAATCGTATGATAGCGAAACAAGATATTATGGAATCACAAACGATGAGAAGAAGATGTTTGTGACTACTTTTTATCTTACCTATCATAGAATAAATCTCGAGCAAATATAAGAGAAGATAGTACTCAATACGATAGAAAACATCAAGATCATAACACACAACTACAGAGAAAATAGTTGGATCTGGCTTCACAGTCCCAATGAAGTCTTCAAGTCGTTAACCTACGGGGTTTTGTGAAAAACCTTGGTTAAAGGAGAATCGACTATAGTCGCAACTAGTGTCACACAGGAGGTGTGGGGATTAGGTTTCCCAGTTGCTAGAGTTCTCTTTTATATATTCTTCAAATCATGGTTTGCAATCAATGTTACCTTGGTAACAAAGCATTCAATATTCACCGTTAGATTAAAACCTGATTAGACTCAAGCTAATATCTTTCAACCTTTAGATCGAACTTATTTTGTCACACACAAATGAATGGTGACCTCATTTAGATATGAGTAACCGTACCTAAATGTGTGCACCTTTTTTGGCTCAACAAAAGTTAACCGGAGTTATCCATATGAACACTTTCATATCAATCTTATTCATCTTAACCATAACTAGTTAAAATGACTCAAATGAAAGTAGTTATAGAGTTGTTCAATTGTTTATATTCTCGTAGAAGTATACAAGACATAATTGAAGAAAAATCGATTTTGATTCACTCGAATCGATTCATGAACATTCCTTATTATATAAATGTATTAGTTCATGAACAATCCGATTTTAGAACATAACCCACTCAAGTATGCAAACGGGTACGCATACCTAATTGGCCGGACTAAGTTTGGATTCGCCAGTAGGAGAACTGGTACACATACCACCAAACTCAGTAAAGTCTCGAAACTTGAAACTCACGCCAGTACGCGTACCGGTATGTGTACTTGGTTCCCGGACCTTTGCTAAACCAATCAGTACGCATACGGGTATGCATACCATGGTTCCCGGACTTGGATTACACACATGCAAGCACGCATACTGTGGTTATATCCAATTGTTCTAAACTCCCATTTCAATCATTGAAATATTCTCGGAAGAAGACATACAAACTATTAGCTTCAAAGCAATTTTCAAGTGATTGAATGAATAATACGAAACATTCCGAGGCTACATCAAATGACTGTCTCACACAAATCATGTAAGATGTTACCAGGCGATTTTCACATGATCATCTTTTGACTTTCGTCAAGAATATAAGATGAGCTTGGTTAAAGCAAAAGCTTACCAACACATATTTCGAAAAATATGTAAGCGAGTTAAACTCAACTCGAAATATCAAATGTGTATAATTGAAGTTTATATAGCTATACGACTTTTGTCTCAAATAGGAGATATAGTAGATAGACGTTTAAGTGATAGATGAGTTTAATTCTCCATGCACATACCTTTTTTTTTGATGAAGTTCCACAAGATCTCCTTAGTAGTTATTTGTCTTTGATCGATGAATGACGCAAAGTCTAATGCGCAACTACACTTTCTATCCTAATTCGAGACTTAGCTATAAGTAGACTAGAAATCAATACTTATAGTTTTGGAAACTAAACTTGACAACAAGCTTGAGATAGAAATGCTTACGAGTTCGATCGAGTAGTAATCTAACAATAGGCCTTCGAAAAAAGTTACAAAGAAACAAGAGAAGGTAGAAGCGAAGAGAAAGGCTCAAGAGGGTCCATAATTTGAGTCTTCAATTCAAAGAAATCTTTCGGATTTTGAGAAGTTGAACGAGTTGTACGAGGAGAAGGATGTTAAGGGGAAAGGTACAGCTACAACCAAATGTAAACGAAACTAAATGGAAGAAATAGGACCAAGTCGAGGTAGTGAGGTTGTTCCATCCGTAAAAGGTTAAACAAGAAAAGTTGTTTGTGGAGTCAAAATTAAAGAGATGGTCGTTCCATACCAACAAGGTTCAACAACAAATAAGGTAGTGGAGTCCAAAGAAAAGTTGGTATTAAGCAATTAGCAAGAAGCGAGGTAATGATATCAAAGGAAAAGCAACTATAGTCGAACCGTCGCAAATCCCCCAACAAAGAGTTGTTAATTAGTGGTGAGAAGGAAACGATTTATGTGGAAATAGGCCCGATGAAATCACCCCTATAGATGAGAAAGGTAATTATATCCGACCTAAATACATAATATATATAAATTATAAACACTTTTTACCACATTTATTCATGAGTACGTTAAGTCCGCCGACGATGTTGAGGGCGACGAAAATTGTGGTTACCATGTGTTTGTAGATCAACTTGGACCTTTTGAGGATGCAAAAGATTGGGATGTATACCAAATTTCTTATGTAAGGGAAAATTGTTTTCTTCAACAATGTGGTTTCCCGGTTTCTACAAGCCAATGATGAGAGGTGAACGATAAGAAACGGAGGCGGTGCTAAATGAGAAGTTCTAAGCATTTGAACGGCGTTTAAGGGGAAACACTAGATTGACAAGTGAATATTGGATGATAATGCCAATATGTGGCTATTTATCCTCGTTTAATTGGGGGCAATGATTTTTAATTGGAGGCCTCCCACTAGAGGACAAAAAAGGTCACCCAAATCTAATTTGAGTCACCCCTTATCCAAATATTTTTGTAATGACTAATCTACCCCTTATCTAATTAGTGATAATCTCATTTAATTAGTGTTAATCTTACTTAATTAGTGTTTAACCATTTTTTTTTATTTTTCAAAATTTTCGTTTGCAGTTTCCTATTTTTTTTATTTTTTCGCACAGATTTGTATGAAAAGTCGTCATGATATTTTTCAAAAAAATTTAAAACACTGACGACTCTAAACAGTCGTTAATGTTTCCAATAAAGACTCTAAGTGTCGTTACTGTTTTCAATGACGACTCTAAAGAGTCGTTAATGTTTCCGCTAAAGACTCTTTAGAGTCGTCACTGTTTCAATGATGACTCCAAAGTGTCGTTATTGTTTACTGTAACGACACTTTACAGTCGGCATTTAAAGTGGTAACACTTAGAATCGTTAACGACTATTTTAAATCGTAATGAAAGGGACGACTCTTAGGGTCATTATTCAGGACATTAACGACTTTTTAGAGTCGTCATATAGGCCACATCGACGCTTTGGGTCGTCATTTCAAACAGTGACGACTTTAAAGTGTCGTTATTCAGAACATTTACGGCTCTTTAAAGCGGTCATTGATTTTAAAAAATAAGGGATACAATAGTATTTTCACAGTCGGTTTAATAAGCTCCTGGAAATTTTGGGGTGCAAATAAAATGTCAAGGCCCCCAATTAATACAGTAAATATTCGATAAATTAATCCGCGATAAATTATTAACTTCGTTAAAATAATATTTTTTGCCAGTCCCGACTTGGGCCAGTGTACTAAATTAATAACCTCACTAAATTTATAAGATAATAAAAATTTGAAGTATCCAATAGGGCCCAACTGAAATATAAATTAATAATCATTATAATAGCATTACATTATTGATGCTTACTAAAATAAAATTCCAAAGTTGTTTGTTTCTTGTTCACATTTATGCAACACTGGACTTCACCTCTGATTTTTTTGTAGTCCCTTGAGGAGTTCAGGAGTGTCTTTTTGAAATTGTACGAGGAAATCATTTAGCTTTCTATTAATAAGATTGCTTCTTTACGAGAAACTGGATTCACTTGAGATGTATTCCGATGCACGATTAATTGTATTTGATATCGCTCCTTGACACACTTTTATGTTAAATTTTTCAAGAAGCCATTTTTGTGTTTCTCTTTGAGTTTTGGATTGGAATGATTATACTCCCACAATGCTTTTCGAATCTCGTTTGTCATCGTGGATTTTTTGACACCTTTGATATGAGAATTATGAGCTATTGTTACACTCTTCTTTTGTGTTGTTGTTTTTTGTATCTTTTAACATCAAAATATATATAAATTTATGCACATAATATGCAATATATACTATACTATGTTATATTATATTATATTATACCAAAAATTTATTACACATCAATTTGAATTGAAAATAATATCTCAAGATATTTATTATTATGTTACAAAGCTTGTGCACCTGCACGCAAAGAAGCGAACCTGGGTATTTTATCAGATGATAAAAAGGACTTACGCCCAGCCGATATCCTTGTGCTCAATTGGGAAAACGGATAAGATGTGTGTATGGATATCATAGGTGTCTCACCCTTCAGTGGTGATGGTGTTCGTGCCTTTATTCCGAGCCAGGATATTTCGAGAGCAATTTCACGCAAGTGTACTAAATATTTGTATGATTGTGTTGTTGCATGGTTACGGTTTGGGTGTTTTAGCTTTTACTACTTTAGGAGAGCTTAGTGAGGATTTTATTTGTTTTTTCAAGCGTCTGAAAAAAATTTTAGTTAGCAATGACGCTGGTAGTGGATTAGGCAGTTTTATTTTTCATAGGCTGGGTGTTGTTATTCAGAAAGGGGTTGGTGCTCAGCTTGTGCTACCAACCAAAAGTTCTGTAGTTTGAATTGATTATATCTATAAGTTTAACTTAAATATATATATGTTTTTTTTTGAAACTTAAATTTAGAATGTTTCAATAATTTAATAACTTATTAATTTATTGATAAATTAATACTTCGCTAAATTGATAAAAAAATTGTCGGCTCCGGATCACCTGTCCCTTATTTTCCTGTACCTTCCTGTCCCAACCAATGGTAGTTTTCCACCTGTTGTGCTATAAAATCTGTAATTAATTAGATAACGGCGTCTAACTACAGTTATCTTCGTCGTTCTCACTTCTCACCAGTCATGAAAAATTCACAATCACAATGTTCACTAAAATTGTTCGAACAATTGATCTGGTTACGATGCACTAAATTGATATCATTACAATGCATATGATAAGTTTCCCAATCAATTAACAAAAAATCCTAAATTGAAAACAACACTATCATTTGTACTTTTGCTCCTGGTTTTGCAATTTTACAATGGAAAATTTTAATTTTGTGAGTTGTAATATGTGGATGGCGATTTTAGTTCTGGATACGAAAATTCTAACCCTTATGTTTCAGTTTAGAGATTTTCTAAATTATAACCCTTCTTGTCTTTTTTAATTAATCAAAACAGATTTAAATCTTAATCATATCTCCACAAAAAGAAATTCCACTTGTTTTCCTCCTCTTTTCGTCGTTCTTGGACTTAAATAGATCTTCCATGGAACTAACTATTTTTAGAACATACAACTACCAGCATCATCAACCCGAGCTTTTAGATCTCAGCAAGATTTTTGTTTTTTGGATTGTTGATTTCTCAAAGACATTGAAATTATTATATAAAAATCCTTGTTGTTGAGATTTTTGACATGCTATTAAACTTTATCAAAGAGGAGTACATATAGATTCTTCTCAATAAAGAAGATAGAGAACCAAAGAGTCAAAGACAGAAGATATCCAAAAGGTTTACTGATCGAAAATAACGACTTTAGGTTAATGTAATCTTTCTTTGAATTACGAATTAAAAAAATTAGTGGAAAACAGGTGGCAGACTACCATTGGTTGGGACAGGATGGTACAGGGAAATAAGGGACAGGTGATCCGAAGCCTCAATCCCAACATTATTAATTTATTAACGTTTTACTATGTTCATGGCCCCAGTTTTTTTTTTTTTTAATAAGGAGAAATTTTATTAATGAATGTTGTTTTTATCTCCTGCTAGGAGATTATATATAATAGAATCAAAATTACTAAAACATTCAGTTGAGATTTTGGTTTCTTTAGCTGATTTTGCTAATGCGTCAGCCACCTGATTGTCATCTCTACTGACATAATCAAAAATCCATAAATTAAACTTAGAACTTAAGTGTTTGATCTCCTTAATTAAATTCCTATTCTCCCACTATATGAGAAGAGTATGACCATTTATGGATTGTATCACAAGCTTTGCATCTGCTTCTATATGTATCTTTGAGTGATTCCTGCTAATTGCCCACAATAACGCCTCACGAATGGCCGTGCACTCAACTTCCTCTGGGTTTAGTGCTCCATTTCCATAGGTACTTTTTGTCCCATTGCAGTGCCCTGCAAAATTACGCACCACAATACCGGTGCCAAATTGATTAGTATTGAGATCAAAAGTGCCATCTATATTGTATTTCAAAATATTTTCTAAAGGGGGTTTCCACCTAGATGTTTTAGGAGTTATTTTAGGAGTATTATTAGGTTTATGCATATGTGATGAGAGATGAGAATGAATTCTATGAATAGTAGAGCAAGAGTTTAGTGATCCTCCCTGAAAAACCACATCACAACGATCTTTCCATATAATCCAGGCGCCAATCATAAGAGTGAAAGCCATATATCTTCTTTGTTATGATTATGATTATGATCTGAAAACCAACTAGTGACCCATTCTGACACTGTGTTGCAGTTGTCTCTTACTGAGTCAATGTTGATATTAACCCCCCCTCCAGACAGCTCTAGCATGTCTGCAATCAAAGATAATATCTATGGTTTCTTCATCATTACCACAAATATCACAATGGACTTCAAGGCTGCTGTTGTACATAACTCTCTTGTACTTTGTTGAATGCAGTCCTCTTATACATTTCCAAGCAAAAAGTTTGATTCTCTGAGCAGCTTTGCAACTCCAAAGAGCTTTCCAAACTTTTCTTTCAATTTTTCTGCCCTCCATCTGTACTTATCTATCATTATAAGTAAGTTTCTTATAGGTACTCTTCACAGAGAATACTCCATCTTTAGCAGGCATCCAAATTAGAGAGTCTTCTTTATTGATATCAATATATAGAGCTTGAATCTTTATAGCAGTGTCAGGGTCAAATAATGAAGTAATGAGTTGTATGTTCCATTGTGCAGTTCCATAGATCATTAACTCTTCCACAAATTCATAGAATCTAAAGAGATCATTTTGAGGAGTTGGAGGATAAGATATACCAAGGTTCCATCTATCCTTCCAAATTTTAGTTTTTCTTCCATTATTGATTTCCATAAAATAATTCTGTTGCACTATCTCCAGACCTTTAGAGATTCCATTCCATGCATAAGAACAGTTCTTGACTGTGATAGACTGATGAAGAAGATCTCGATTTTTGAAGTATTTGCTTGAAAGAGTCTTGGCTAATAGAGTATCAGGTTCATTACATATTCTCCAAGATAATTTTGTTAACAGAGCTAAATTAAGCTTTTCCAAATCTCTAAATGCAAGTCCACCTAATTCAGTTGGTTTGCAAATGTTCATCCAAGCTGTAGGGTGGTGGCCTTTGCTGTTGTGATGACCCCAGAAGAATTTTCTTTCGATACTAGTGAGTTATTGAAGAAGATTAGCTGGTTGCTTGAAAGTTACCATTTGATAAATAGGGACAGAGTTGAGAACATGCTTGATCATTGTACCTCTGCCTGCCTGTGAAAGAGAGATAGAAGACCATGCATTAAATCTATTTTCAAAATTTTCCTTGATACCTTTGAAGGACTCTTGCTTTGAATGACCAATGATGAGAGGTGAACCCAAATACTTCTCTTTAGAAGTCATTGGTTTGACACCTAGGAGTTGTATGATTGTGTCTCCTACATCTGGTTTGGTTTTCTTTCTGAAGTAGACTGAACTTTTTTCAAAGTTAATAACTTGCCCTGAATGTGAACTGAATGTCTGTAGGATCTCCAGTAAGTTGTTTACAGTAGTGACAGTTGCTTGAGTAAAGATCAATCAATCATCTGCAAATAGAAAATGATTAATGGCTAGTAATAAAGCAGCCACTTTAATTCCTCTAATTTTGTTTTCTTCCTGAGCTGTTATGAGTTGTTTTGAAAGAAACTCCATGGCAAGAATAAACAAATAAGGTGACAAAGGGTCACCCTGCCTAATTCCTCTTGTTGGAATAAAAGATTCACAAGGGGATCCATTGAACATGACAGATAGTTGAGTTGTGCTAATACATTGTTGTATAAGATCACAAAAATCTTCATTAAACATAAAGTAAGAGAGAACTTTTAATAAGAAAGGCCACTCTAACCTGTCAAAAGCCTTGGACATGTCTAATTTGAGTGCTATCCAACCGTCTTCCCCTCTCTTTTTCTTCATTGAGTGGATGATTTCTTGAGCTATGACAGTGTTGTCACTGATGAGCCTACCAGATACATATGCTTCTTGATATGGTGAGATGAGTTTCTCCATGATTGGCTTCATTCTGTTGACTAGGACCTTTGAAACAATCTTGTAGGAGGTATTACACAGACCAATGTGCATGTAATCTGCAGCACTTGAACATTTCTTCTTCCTTGGGATTAAAGAAATGAAAGTCTTGTTGATTTTCTTCAGAATATATTTAGTCTCAAAGAATTTCTTAACCATATTACAAACATCTTCCCCAACTATAGTCCACTGATTTTTGTAGAAGTCAGCTTGAAACCCCTCTGGACCAGGAGAGCTCCAGTTTTCCATACTTCTGAGTGTAATAAAGATTTCTTCATCACAGGGAATCCTAGTAAGGGCAACATTCTGCTCTGCTGTAATGATAAAAGGAATAACAGTATAAAGACCATCTTCAATTATTGGATTACTAGTTGTGCTGATTATTTTGAAATGTTGTGTCAGATGCTCTGCAATTTGTTCTCTATTCTGCAATTTGTTCTCTATTCTGCAATTTATTTTGAAATGATGTGTCAGTTGTTGTTTCTGGTTTTTCTCTTATTGACTTTTGTATGGAAGTACTTGTTGTTGGTGTCCATGTCCTTGATGAAGTGATCCCTTGTCTTTTGCTGATAGAATTCAGACTTGATTTGATGCCATTTGTTTAGCTCTTTATTGACTCTGGAGATGTCATTATCAGTGTTGAGGTTTTGTGGAAGCTCTTGAAGTTTATAAAGCTCATTTTGCAGATTATCCACTTTTTGGTTAATGTTTCCAAAGTGCTCTTTATTCCATATGGAAAGATCTCTTCTTGTTGTGGAAAGTTTAGTTATTAGCTGATAACTAGGAGAACCATTCACACTATTTTTCCAAGCATTAGCAATTACAGTAAAGCAAGTAGCATCATTAAGACAAGTAAGAAAAAATTTGAAAAGCTTTCAGCAGTTTGAAACTGTGACATCATTATCTAACATTATAGGACTGTGAGTTGAGAAAGATGCAATAATCTGGTATTAGGAAAATTAAGACTCCAACAACCATTTGAAAGAGCCATATTTATTATAGTTTTAATAGATACAATGCCCATATTATTATTGCTCCAATTATAATTCTTACCAAAATAGCCTATATCTTCTAAGCCACTATTAGAAACCATATTATTTACCCAACCATCTATAGAAGAGGAAGTAGTTGTATCATTATCTAGAATATGAAAGTTCAAATCTCCTAAAACTACCCAAGTATTGCTATTATTCTCACTAATCCTTTGAATGTAACCCCATTGCTCTTTTTTCTTAGTATAGTTGGAATACCCATACATGCAAGTTAACAAGAATTCTGGCTTACTAGGGTCAGACTGAAATATAGCATTGAACATGTTATGAGAAGAATCAACTATGTCACACATAAAACCATTTTTCCAAAGTAAAGCTAATCCTCCTGATAAACCCTCAGGTTCAATATAATCCCAATTGGGATATTGATACTGCTTTAAAAGAGGTTGACACTTATTTTTGTTTAATTTAGTTTCACAAAGAAATATAATGTCAGGATTTTGGGCTCTGATTAGATCACTTAAGTGATTTCTAGTGGAGATAGTTTTAAAACCTTGAATATTCCAAGATAGAATTCTCATATCTGAAATCAGGATGAAAGTGATGAATATTGACAATCTAGGGTAATTCTTAAAATGATATGCAAACAGTGCAAAAGATTTTTAAAAATTTAAAAAGATAAAATAGTAAAAGTAAGTGAAATGGGATGTAACGAAATCCAGGGAAAGAATAGATAAGTGAAAAGAGTATACCTGATTCTCTATCCTTGCATTTACTTTTTGATTATCTCTAGTGGCTGCTAAGGAATATGCATTTAAAGTTAGAATGGTACTGGTGGACTCAGAATTTAGCTCATCTTCAACATTTGTATTCTTGTCAGCTCTTTGTCTCTTGCCAAGTCTATTCACATCTTCAGTATCTCCCTCAACTGCCTTTGTTAGTAAAAAATCCAAGTTGACTGCGACACCACTTTTAGGAGGTACAAAGACTGCAGTCTTGACAGTAGCTTTGGCACTCTTTTTTGAAGTGTGGGCTTTGCTAGTGGAAGTAATAGCAATGCTCTTCCTTACATTATTCACATTCCCAAAGAAATAGGGTTTCTCATGAGCTTTCTCCAGAAAGATTTTAGCTTCTTTACAAACTACCTTGCAATGCTTGATCACATAGCATTCTTTGCAGATACCAGCTGGTTGCCTCTCATAAAATAATTGTATCCAGCGAGATAGACCTGCATTAGTAATGGCCTTAACTCCTCTTCCCAATGGATTTGTAAGATCTATGTTGACACATACTTTAACCGGGTCACTTCCATTTGGTATATCATCCTTGGGTTCAATAGGAGTTACTTGACCCATCAACTCTCCTATTTTTGTCACTGCAGCTACATTCATATGTTCTGTAATTAGACCATCTAGATGCATCCAAAATTGATGGAAACCCCAATCCTTTTATGTGTAAACAATGCCTGGGATGTAGTCATGTACTACTAGTAGATTTTTTTTAATACTCCATGGTCTCTCCCCAATCACAGTGTTCAGCAAATTCCAATTGCTAAATTTAAAAATCATGATATTAGGGTCGGTTTCAATTATTCTGGCATCTTCAGATTTCATGAAGGGCCATGTAAAACCCAGATGCTTAGCCACAGTGTCATCTTTCATTCGTCCTTCCATAATAATCTTGCTTATAGCGCTTCCTTCCCACTTAGTTTCTTCATCTCCTTCCTTGTTTCCCCCCTGAGAGAGATCCACAACTTCAGAAGTATCTCCTAGATCTAGAACTGCTTGCTTGAATTTGTTAACCAAATCTCCAACTTGGGTAGAGCTATCTCCTTCCATTTTTCCAATATGAGATAACTTTTTACTAAGGATGAAGTTCTGAGTTGAAGTAGATATAGAGGAATAATGGGTAAAAAAATATTTTGAATTATTATAATCCCATATTTTTAGGCTATTCCAATTGAAACTGATTGTGATTAGGTTGCTTGTTATATGGTAGTTTTTGAAATTGATTTTTGACCAGAGAAAAATTAGGCATATGAAAATATGGTAGATTTTCCGATATTTGAGATTTGAATTTTTTGAAAGGAGTGAGAAGCGGGCTTCATTGAAAATTGAGCTCACCGATTCATGACTGAGTTGCTTCATTATCCACCTTGTACCATTTTGTTCTCCACAAATTCCTTTTGTAACCAAACGATTAACATCTAGCTCGGAAAACGCCAGGATCATACCACATACTAAGGCAAACGCCATTGGAGATATTTCAATCTGTAAACACATTGTAGAGAAAACCATGGAAAAATTAGTTATCCATTCAATCAAGAAGACGACGAAAAGTTTGATTTGAAATTTTGGAAAGAAAAAAAAAAGAATAAAAAGAGAAGGATACTAAACTAAAAAAAACGTATTCAAACATAAAGAAACAGAAATTGTAACAAAAGAGAAGAAAGTAGACACTAAAACATTAAGGCCGTGTTTGGCACCTTTGACAACATAAAACTTAAATAGGTTAGAGTTTTCTCTTACTTAATTAGGATTACCATAAAATAGTTAAGCAAAAATGTTGTTTGTTTTTCCATCATATCCCATATGGGTGTATGTTATATTTTGTTTGTCTAGTATTTAATTTTATTAGAAAAAGTTTAATTTACTTATAATCATAAAGGGAAAATATAGGATAATTAAAAAAAAGGGTGAAAAATGGATCAAGTGAAAAAAACTTTTAGGACAATTACCTAATTTAAAGGCAAAATAACTTCCTATTTTTGGTTGGGATTTTGGTATCCTGGATATTTGGGAGAATAGTGTAACCTTACTTTTTTAGCTTACTAAAATTAGGGAAGGTTATGCTATTCCTGTCCAAACTTAAAATAGAAAGAAGGAAAACACGTTTTGACGGTTATTTTGGAGATAACCCAACCCAGGATAGGATATCAAAGGTGCCAAACGCAACCTAAAGAACAGGAAGATTTAAGAGTAAGAATAGATGAACCAATGAAAAGATTGAAAACTGAGTTAACTCATAGCAATCGCCGATCCGCAGAGCCTGACGTGTCATGGCCCCAGTTAAACGGGGCTATTTATGAGATCGTGCTGTCCATGAGTAGTTTTCTTCGCTGTCTTGTAATAAACAAGAATTCATTGTTGGTGGTTGAAGAGATCGTGCCAAGAGAAAACCATTGCTCATAAATTGATTAAAAATCTTAGGATTTCTCTTTTCATTGACTTTTTTTTTTTTTCGGTAAATACATCTCTGAAATAGAAAACCACAGCTTCTCTTCCTTTTCAAAGTCTTAGTCTATACAATCTCTATCAACTTTCCCAGACCATTGCAGGTACTGTGTTCTGGTTGAAATCAATGGATTAGAGTTTTATTTTTTTATTTTTTTTTAATCAGATCTCTTTAGTAAGTATAGTGCTGAAAACTTATTTGATTTTGTTTTGTGTGCAGGAATGGTGAAATTGCCTATAGAGATCTTATCGGACATCCTGATTCGGTTGCCTGTAAAGTCAATTGCACGATTCAGGTGTGTAAACAATGAGTGGCACCATTTATTGAAAAGCTCTAAATTTCTTAAAACACAGTACCAGCATGCTGTTGAAATTGGCAAATTTAGTCTCATACTTCGTAGTTATAGCAATATAGATACCTTAAGTTATGATCCATTATCATCTACATGTGAGGAATCTAGTCATGTCATTTGCCCAACTGAATCTCTCGAGATGGGAATTGAGTTTCTTGGATGTTGTAATGGCTTAGTTTTGTTAAGGCATATTAGTAAGTCCCAGTCGTGTGTTCTTATGCTGTGGAACCCATGTACCAATGAATGCAAGAGAGTACCAAATCCACCTGGTGCATCGAAGGATCAAGACAGGATTTATGTGGAGTATGGAATTGGCTATGACTACCAAATTCAAGATTTTAAAGTGGTACGTCTGGCGGAGTCTCTTGAGAAAAGTTGGTGCAAGGTTCATGTCTATACACTTAAATCAAATTCATGGAGAGGAATTGATGGCGTCGAGATGGATGACTTTGATGATGCAGGAATGTTTGATATGGCTCGCTTGCCTGTAAATGGGTCTCTTCATTGGATAGTATATGCGGAAGAAAGTGAATTCAGAAATGACCATTTTATTCTTTGCTTTGATATTGAGAAAGAGGAGTTTGATAAGAGGCCACTGCCTATCCTTGAAGAAACTGCGGAACCATTTTTGTGTGTTTTAGGAGGGTCACTTGCATTATCTTCTTTTGATTCTGAGGTTGTATGTGTGTGGGAGTTGAAGGACAACGGAGTGAAGGAATCATGGGCCAAATTCTTCACCATTGAGCTAGAAAAACATTTTGGGGAAGTTCACAATTTTATACCCATGCAGTCGTTGAAGAATGGGAAAATTCTGTTAGGGTTAGACCTGGATGATAATTGTTTGCATATGGTTATATATGACCCAAACCAGGACACCATTCTGGATATCCATGAGGATTCAATGGCTTCCTCTCGCAGTGTAGCGGTCTATGTGGAGAGCCTAATTTCGCTTGGCACAGGTTCTTATCTTGGGCCAGCACAGTGGGAAACTTCACACAAAGAAGATGAGGATGACTCTAAAGAAGATAATGATGATGAGGAGGAGGAGGAGGAGGAGGAGGAGGAAGAGGAAGAGGAGGATGGCGACGATGGTACGGAAGACGGTGAGAGTCTTGGTGACGAAGAAGAAGATATTGAGAACGAGAAGAAAAACAAGTCAACGTGAGGGTGTTATGTGCTGTTTTCGTAGATGTTTAATCAATATGTTAAGTTGGAGTAATTTATGTCTTCTTTTTCCTTTGCAGTTTCTTGTATTTTGTCGAATGTTTTCTCTGTTGAAAATAATTTCACTTTGTAATCTTATTTTAATCTGTTGCACAATTTTTAGCAGTCTGCAATTGCAAGTCTTGCTAATTTACATAGACATCCAATCATGTATGGCTATTACGGTCTAATGATTCTAAATTTTCCAATCTGTTTTTTCTTATGAATGTTATTATGTTGTCTTTCGACGTGTTGCCGAAGACATATTTAGTTTGTAGTTTCAAGGTGAGCACAAGGAAAGCTTGTGAAAACTGGCCAGGCAACACAGGTGGGTCTACTGCAGCCAGACGCATCTGAAAACTCTCCTAATGTTCTGGTGTTTCAGGTATGCGCTTCCTTTCTAAAATTACTTGTTTTCTTCCCAATGTTCTTTCTAGGCGCATAGGTTGTGCAAGATTGTTTTCATTTCATATTGATTCCTACGCCTCTTCAATTTTGGTTTACAGATTTCTGCAATATTTATTGTCAGAGTAGATATATTGCAGAACAGGTGAAGATATCACTGGTCCAACATAGCTAATAGTTGTTATCCACTGTTCCTAATTCCCTTATCAAAATTGGTGTTGCAATCGTTTGTTAAGCTCGTTGTACTTTCAAAATTTCTTTTATAAGCTTTTCCATCATCTGATCTTGTGTGGATACTTGAGGATGTTATCCCAAAACCTTCCCTATATCTTCGATATATTGAATGAGTAGTACATTTGCAGTTCATAATTTCATTTCAATATGTTTCATGAGTTGCTGTTGTTAAATTTCAGGGAAGCTACTGAGTAATACACTGGTTGAGAAACAGAAACAGTTTGATGAAAAAGTTAACAGGCTCTTCAATCTTACAGACAAGGTATCCATTAACAACATTCTATTTTTCTAGTGAATTTTTCTTTAATGTAATGCGTCAGTGTACAAGAGATTCAAACTTCCCTAACTTTTATTGGACTTTCAGGTTAGTTACGGAGCAGTGACTGTGGGTAGGGCGGCTCTTGGGACTCTGTGGTATTGGCTACTTCTACGGCCAATAAAAAATTCTCTTACTCAATGGCAGCAAAGATAGTTAAAGATTTTCATATTATCTTGCAGCTTAAGTATGTGAAGGACTTTGTTCAATATTGGCCATCTGAGATTTACGCTGCTGTCCCTGGCAGAACTACATTTGCAGGGGGATTCTTATGGGATGAAGGCTTTCATCAGCTGCTAATCTGGTCAGTAGACTGCCATCACCAAGACCCTTTTAACCATCTGGGTAGAGGGATTCATATTTTTCCTACATTCTGATTGTGTTGTGTGTTGTTGAATCTTTTCTTTGCTCCATGAATAGCCGCTGGGATATAAAAATTTGCTTGGGTATTATTGGGCATTTGGCTAGATATGATGTGTTGACGGTTGGATCCACGTGAGCTAATCTTGAGTGCTGAAGCTCTCAGGTATGCAGTACCAAAGATTTATATCAATGATATCAAATTGTAAAACTATGTTCCGGATTCTTGATGTAAAATTGCAGAGAAATACGTTCCTGAACACCCAGCAAATGGAAAATCCACCAACTTTGTTTCTAGCTCTAAAGGGTAACTTTTACTGCATATCTAATCTTAATGTGCAAATTTTCAGTGGCATCCAAGTTCCTTATAATACCTGTCAGTCAATCATGCACATTTTGATTACTTAACGGGTTTGATGCAGAACATACCACTATTAGAGTTGTAATTCGCTTACTTGTATGTTGCAAAATTCTGTATCTCAACCTCTCCCATAATTCCTCGTGACAACCTAAGACTGTTTTTTTTTTTTTTTTTGGAAAGGTTGCAAAATTCAGCCCATTAGTCCAAGTCAAACACGCAGGGATTATGTCTGTCGACTGATAATGGAGGAAAAACTAGAAAGTGCATTGAGGGAAATAGTAGAGGAAAAATATCCCTTGATATGCAATTTGTGCACCAGTTTAAGGCTTAAGCTTTCCAGCACGCCATTCCCATTTTTTCCCATGAGAGGTTGAGATTTCTTGATAAGGGTTTTCCAGCACATCACATTGAGATGGATAAAATAAACACTTTTGTTATAGGGAGGGGGAGTTTCGATCAAGGGTGTGGAAGAATCGGAGTTAACTCATTAAACAAGACCAGGTCTAAAACTTTCCATTGACTAGGACCAGACTACCCTCGAGTATAAAACAAACATCTCTTCTTCTGAATCTTCTCTCTGGTCAAATCACGAAGGATATTCCCTAGTTTTTTTAGTTTAAACCTTTCAATGAATCTCAACCAGATACATTGTAAATAATAAATTACACCCATGGAATTACACCCATGGAATCGAAAGACAATATATGGTTGTGAAGAAATATGAATGAGGACTACTTTAGAATCATTCCCTTCGATTCACTTCAGTTCAAAGACACAAAGAAGAAAAAGAAGAAAAAGAAGAAAAAAATCTATACCATGACTGCAACATAGACTAGATAGGTATTTGTTTTTCACTCGAGAATTAGTGTGCAGATGAAGATTGCGTGTAAAAAATTGGAGATTTCTATTCGTCCAGTCTGAATCTGAAAGAGAAAAAGAAGAAGAAAGAATCTTTCCAGATTTTTTTTTATATTCTCGTTCTCTGGTATGCGTGAAGTCTATATTGCTCCACACTCAGATTAACCGCGAATGGAAAACAAAATTTCAAAACTTAGCTTTCATTCTCGTTTTAGCGTAACGTCGAGAAATCCACATTTCTCGACGTCCAGAGTGATCGTGAATAAAAAATAAACTCCTTTTGTGGATTTTGGTGTCTTTAATGTTTCTAAGTCGGTTATTCTTGCGTAGTTCTTGATCTGTGTATCAAGTAAAATCAATACCTCGTGAGAACTGTGTGTTACTATAGTTTTAAGAATTCTTGCTACAAAAATTCCAAATGTTGTCGTCTGAGTTTAGCTATAATCACACAGTTCGCAAAAATGAACATATTAACAACATAGATTAATGAAGAAACATGATGAGTTAGGTCAATAAACTAAATAAAATTACCACCAATAAAGCTAGACTACACAACTCGAGCAAAAGTTTCACTTCCATTCGAAAAATAGTCAGAAGTTCAGAACGTTAATTAAAAACCATGGAATTTAATCAGTTTGTTTTATTACTACTTTCTCCGGAAAAAAAAAAAAAAAAAGTATTGTCACTACAACTACAAGATTTGCTTCAATAATTTATAAGTGGGTAAATCCCGGATCATAGCAATACAACACCCTCCTTAACTGATCTCACTCTTTATAAACATAGTTACACAAGTCACTTAGCAAAACTGGGATGCTAGCATTTCACGGCTCCGTTTTTCCCCAATTTATTTGTGATCGCCACAATTTTGTCAACATGATCATAAAAAGATGGCTCATGTGGCAGATTTATCTTGGAAAAATAGTTGGAATACCCCAATTTAGATGGCATGGTTGCAAAAATGCCCCAAAATTTAAAACAAAGTTAAAATGTCCCATTCTGTCTATTATAACAGTCGGAGCAGTTAAGAGGTCAATCAGTACTATTTTGACCGGTCAATGGTCATATGAAATGTCCCATATACCCTTTCATTTTAAATATAAAAAAATGGTACGTGTGACAGAATATTCGATCTCAGCGGTCCAAGATTTCCAAACGTGTTTACCAAATGTGCACTATCACCCTTATCTTCTCGTGTTTAACCTGAGAGCCACAAAAAAATAAAATAAAAAATAGAAACAGATCGAGATTTTGAGAGAAGAGATAGAAAAAGGGATCCAGTGAGAGAGAGAGAGCGAGAGAGTTAGATCGAAAGAAATCCAGCCATGATTGTTCACCGGAGTGGTTGAGTTGTTTAAAAAGGATTCTTCTTCTTTGTCATAAGGAAAGAGTAAGTAATCTAAACCCTTTTTTTGTTTTTGTTAAACTCGACTCATGACTGATTTTGTTTCATGTTTTTAGTTGAATATGATTGATGTTTGACATGATTCAGTGATTAATTTAGAATTTCTGAAATTAGGGTTCCTAAAATTGGGAATTCTCAATTCAGGTTTTTCTTTTTTTTCTTTCCCTGAAATTGGACTGCAGTTAGGGTACTGTTTTTGTTTAATGTTAGAATGGGTACTGTTTTGTTATGAAATTGAAATGGGTACTGTTGTTGTTGTTAAAAATTGAAATGTTTCCTTTATGTTATATAATTGAATGTTTGCAATTGGGTATGAATGGGTTCTGCTGTTCTTACAGTTTTGTGAAGCATGAAATAGAGTAATCAGTACAGTAGTCAACATTATTGGTATTGTATCTTGAATGGTATTGGCCAGCCAGGGTAGTCCACTTATGTTTTTGCTCATTTATAGTCTTGGATTGGGTCGAGACAAAAGAATGATGGGATAGCTAGCTAGGTAATTATACCATAGCAACTTACAATAATACAAGTAAGTAATCCAATCCCTTCGTTTATTTTTGTTAAAATCGACTCATTCATGATGTTTTTGTTGATTATAATTGAAGACTTTGAAGTTGAGACGAAGTCTAGGGTTTATGAAATTAGGTTTTCTAGATATTTGAAATTGGGAATTTGGAAATTAGGTTTTGTTTGTTTCCTGATGTTTGATGATTTTTTCTTAAATTATTATCGAAACTTAAAATGATTGATTGTGTCACTAATTGACTAAATTTGAAATTGGGAATGAAACTAGGGAAACTTGTGTTTGATTTTTTTTACTACTTGTTCTTCGGAAATTAAGAAAAAATAGGGAATTTATGAAATTGGAAAGGAAATTACAGAAATGAGAAATCTAAACAAGTAATTGTTTTTTTCAGTTGATGTTTTTATTATTGTTGTTTAGCATAGATTTGAAGATAGAAAAATGCTTGGGATAGATAAATGCTTGAAGATAGAACAGAATTGTTGTGCTTATTGTTGTTATTTTTGAGTTGATGCTGTTGTTATTGTTGTTATTGTTGATTTATTTTTATTTTTACTCTCTCAGGATGGGTAGTATGGATAGGGAAGAGGGAAGTAGATCACAATTTTGTTATCCAGCTGATTGATTGTCGGTGCAACTGTGACCAATTGGGATGCTGAGGGAACAGGTTGCAGTCTCGTCCTGTAGGATAACCCCCTTGTAGACTTTGTTGAGCTTCCTGATACATGCCGGGGTCTATATTATTGCAATGCCCTCAGCAGAGTCATTAGTGGACAGTGGAGCTCTAGAATTGGTAGCCTTTTTACCGAGTCTTGCATACATTAAATATTTTTGGCCTTGTTATGTTTGAAACATTGAATTTTTGTGGCAGTAGAGAGTATATATGGTTTCTCCAGCAATCTAAACTTTTTTTTTTTTTGACACTGGTCTTGTTTTTCTTAGCAGTTAAACAACATCGATCCCTAGCTGTTTGTTTTAGGTTTCATAAATACTTTTATGTAATTAAAATATTTGTCTGTCACTGTTAGGTGTCGATGAAGACTGAAATCACATGGGTTCGTGATATATCGGATGGAGGTGATGCATACGAGTCATGAGTGAAGCTTTTGAAACAAGTTCCTGAAGAGTACCCATACAAAGATGATGAGTAACTTCTAACAGTTTATATTAGTAGTTTCATTTTTGTGCAATGTTAAAAAAAAATGTCTCCAAATTTTAGAAGTGTTTATACTTCTGCTCTTTGCTACGCAAACAAGCACTCTTAGAAACCTTCCTAGAATTGTAATTTTTGGGTGTTCAACGTCCTACTTTAGTGGCAAACGTCAATTGTCCGGGTCTTTAAAGTCCATTTGTTTCACTAAATTTACCATGTTGGGTTGAACCATATCAGTTAATAAAAGTTCTTGCACTGCAGAAATATGCTCTTTTATTGGAAGGTCGGAATCCATAGCATTCCATTTCAGTAATCTGTCACGTGTCAGAATCTTAGATCGGAGGACACGGTAGGAAGTTAGTCTCTAGCCGTTCGTTTGGAAAAATGTGCCATGTGTCACGATCTCAAAGCACTGGATACGAATGTCATTTTCTGAGACAGTAAGGTCATTTTAGTAAACGAGTGTTCGCGCGTGTTTGTCCCATGCTCGTTTTTCAAATATCTGGCCGTTCATTGAACAAGCACGTGGTACCATTAGATATGATCTATGGATATAGGGTTAAAACTGTCTTTTTTTGACACGTGTGAGTTCACATGTGTGCTAAATTGACTTTTTAACTGCTGCTAATGACCAATTTCACAAAATGGGGCATTTTAACTTGTTTTCAAATTTCGGGGCATTTTCACAAACGACACCCTCAAATTAGGGCATTTTAGCTCTTAGCCCATTTATCTTTTATAAGTTGCTTCATAGACTAAACACATGATATGCCTTTCGGTATTATTTTTGCCTCTTGAATGTTAGTGGTGCTAGCTTGGAAATGCAATTGGCTGGCTGCGGGGGGATAGGATAAGTTTACTCATTGCAAGGGAAAATTGCAAATGGAACATCCTTAACATTCAAATTAAGTAAAACTGAAAGAAAACTATGGACAGTGAAATATTATATTTCACCATCACTTGAGTGGAAGTGAAACGTCTTATTTCAGCGTAACTTGGTAGCAAGTGAACTGTTGAGTTTCACAGTCACTTTTCTGGTAGAGAAGTCAAGTATTCATGTTTTGAAATATGGAGATGAATTCTCCATTTCACTACCACTGATTCGAACGAACCAAGGTCATATATACTGATTTTTATTCATCTATACTACATAAAAACAAGAGAGAAACATGCTCAAACTGAAAAGGGAGAATCTCCATTTCTATTAAACTCAGTTACATTTGAGGATAGTGATTAACAAATTGTTTTAATTGATTCTCTTAAGTCTGAAATTGGAAATGGGAGTATTAAGGGGTAAGAGTCATCTTCCTAACCTACAGAACCTTGATGATTCTACAAACGATTTCTAAATGTTGAAAGGGTATTTTAGTCAAAAACGAGTTAATATCTAACTCATTTCTGAATCAGTGGGTTAACCCTGATTTTTTCCACTCCCTTGATAGGACGTCCTCCTCCCTATAACAAAAGTGAAAATAAATTGAGATATAAAAAAGGAATTCGGTAGTTCAATAATTAAGAAAATCAAGTTATCAAAATTCAAAAAAATAGAAAATGCTTCGATCTCAACATTTGATTTGACTTGACACCCTCTGCCGAGTAGAATCTCAATAGCTCAGGAGCTTTAAGTGCAGAAGAAGGGGAAGGCAGAGCTGTGCGTGAAGCACTGAGGTGGGCTCAACATAAACAGCTTACAAAGATTCAAGTTGAAGCTGATGCTAAGAACGTCATTCTTTCAATTCAAGATAGTTCTCTTCTTGTACAATGGGAGAATAGAAATCTTATCAAAGAAATAAAACATTTAGCCTTAAGTTTTTCATTATGTAATTTCAATTTTTTTAGCAGAAACGACAATATGGTGGCAGCCAGTATTGCCAAATCTGTTAAAATGTCTACCATTTCTGTTGAGGTAAACCAAAGTTTTTCAGCTGACATTTGTAGCCTTTTGGCAAAAGACATCAATTACCAATAGGGATGAGTTAATAAAATTCTTGCTTTACCAAAAAAAAAAAAATCAAAAAAATAGAAAATGCTTCGATCTCTACATTTGATTTGACTTGACACCCTCTGCCGAGTAGAAGCTCAGTAGCTCATCAAGACGCCTAACTAGTAGCTAGTCCACCTCATTGACCTCATAGGCCGTAGCTAATGTCTTTCATTACCGAGATTGTACAATAAAATCTAAGTAAAAGATGCTGCTGTTGAAATCAATAAAGTAAGAAAATCGTTCTTATCCGAATTCCGATAATAACCCTGTATGTTTCCATATACTAGGAATTACTGATTAGTCCAGAAATGAGAGAACCGGTTGACACAAGATCGTAATTCAAATATTCCAAGTATACCCTTCTGCAACTCAAAGTGACGAACAAAAATCAAAATCAGTTTCTTTCCACTTTTTTTTCTTCTCAGATCGGTTCTATCACTTTTCTCTGCTGCTGCGTTTTGGATAGAATCAGTTTCTGGTATTGTATTTCAATCATCTTCATTTGAGCTTCGGATTAGGTTCATCTGAGCTTCGAGCTAAGGTATTTATCCTTTTAATCTGCTCCTGTTCTTGGAATCTTGATGAATAATTAGGTTTATTCTGATCCGATTTCTATTAGGATAATTGTCTATGATGTACATTGTTATCTTTCTTTTATGATTTCAGTTTTATGATGATTTACATTGTTCAATTCAGTTTCCGTTCGATTTTTAAGTAATTTGCGTGATTTTTGTGTGTTTCAATTAGGTATCTGAGCTTCGAATTAGGTTTATCTCAGATTCGAACAAAGTATGTTCTGTTTTGTATTCTGGTTTTTGTATTTTCTAGTTTTTTCTACTGCTGTTCTTTTTAGTTTCATTAGACAGATCGTGTAGTAATGTTTTTGTTTTCTCTTTTTGATATATCTCTAGTTCATTAGCATGCTTTTTTTGTTGATATGATCATGATTCTCAAAATATAATTTATTCATAGGCACGGTACTACATATAGCATGCTAATGATACACTATATTTGTATTACATACCAATACGTACTGCATATAGCATGCTCTATTTTTCATCCTAGAGTAGATTCCAATACATATCAATATGAGTCAGTACATGTCAATACGTAATGCATATAACATGTTAATACATATCGAAATGATACAATACATATCCATACAGAGACTCTTTTTGGTTCATCTCAGTACATGTCAATACTGAGTT
Organism: Papaver bracteatum; assembly: GCA_023529315.1. Classification (NCBI taxonomy): domain Eukaryota; kingdom Viridiplantae; phylum Streptophyta; class Magnoliopsida; order Ranunculales; family Papaveraceae; genus Papaver; species Papaver bracteatum. The sequence continues at coordinate 380,728 of JAJJWX010002036.1, read as the reverse complement.
CGAGGTAAACCATACTGCATGTCAATATGTAGTGTCAACTTTTCACATATTGACAAAGAGGTAAACCATACTACATATTGGCCTTACTGAGTATGAGATAAACCATACTACATGTCAATACGTAGTGTCAAGCAGTTGGTTACCTTACTGAATATGAGATAACATGTTAATACATATCGAAATGATACAATACATATCCATGCAAAGACATTTTTTAGTTCATCTCAGTACATGTCAATACGTATGATATCAATACAGTATATGTCAATACGTATGATATCAATACGTATCATATAGAGACTCTTGTTTAGACTCAGTACAAGGTTATACGTATCATGTTGATATGTATATTACCAATAGTGAATTTTTTGATCATTTTTTACAGGCTTAACATGTCTGACGTTGCTCCCGGACCAGATTTCTCTTGCTATTCTCATGTATACCATAAGAAATATCATTTTGCGTATTTGGTTACATCATTTTCAACTTTAGAGGATTTGAAATTTGCATCTGTAATATGTGGATCAGGTTGACTCCATCGACTATTTCCAGAATCAAGCGATAGTTATTATTCTTGCCGACGTAACACTCCAGAGCATCGTTGTATTACATTCTGCAAAGCAATCGACTTTCTTTGATTTGCAGGTGGATGTAATTTCAGATGGCGCATCTAGTTCTTCTAGGCGTATGGAAGTTGATAGTAATGCAGACTTAGTTGTTAGTGCAAAATCCAGTTATTTGAAAGATGGTAAAGAGGTCCCAAATGTGTTTTTTTTCTTCAGATGGTTCGGAGAAGATTTTTGATGATCCAAAATAATTATTCTATGGTGATGTTGATGTTGTACATATAGCATGCCAAAAATACTGCATGAGAATTGGATATGAGGTAATTAAGAAGAAGAATGACCTTGGGAGATTCACCGCCGTATGCAGCGTGGAAGGTTGTTCATGGAGGCTTTATGCAACTGCCATTGGTAGTTCTCTTGATGTTTTTAAGATAAAGGAACATGAGGGAAGGCACACCTGTGGCGGTGGTTATATGTTGAAGAATCCAAATGTTACAAGAAAACTCATGAACAATCTAATTCATGAGCGTGTCAGGCACAACCCTCGCATAACGCCATCGGAGATCATAGATTATATTAAAGTTGCTGGCGGGATCGAAATCCAGTATCACCATGCATATCTTGTAATTGAGTTGTCGCATAAACAGATTTTTGGTAATGATGTCAAATCTTACACTGATCTTGCTTGGTGGGTGAATGTTGTTAGGGTAACAAACCCCGAGTCATTTATTGATTTTGACTTCAATAATGCTACAAAAAGATTCAACAGACTTTTTGTTTGCTTTGGAGCTTGTAAAGATGGCTATAAACTATGTCGTCCGATGATATTTTGCGATTGTACATTTCTCACTGGAACTTTTAGAGGAGGTCTCATGGAAGCAACATGTCTTAATAACAATCAAGGTAACTATTTTATTTTCATATAGTTTTTTTGATATGTAGTGTCTGGTAGTTAGATCACTCATTTTACTACAATACTGACAATGAGGATAATACTACATATTGACCTTACTGAATACAAGGTAAAACACACTGCATGTCAATATGTAGTGTCAGGTTTTTACATATTGACAAAGATGTAAACGATACTACATATTGACCTTAGTGAGTATGAGATAAACCATACTGCATGTCAATATGTAGTGTCAAACAGTATTATTTTCCCTTAAGCAGTTGCTTAACATAAGTAATACTTCCTTTTGTAGGTTTTTATCCCCTCACGTTTGGTTTAGTATCTGGTGAAACTAATGACAACTGGGAATGGTTTTTCAAGAATCTGAAGGAAGATTTGAATGATGATCTCCCAATCACTTTTATGACTGACCGAGGTGAAGGGTTGGTTAAATATATCCCCAAATTATTCTCTAATTCTCGTCAAAGATATTGTTACTTCCACTTGGACAAAAACTTACCTATCGCAAAGTCTGACGAAAAGTATAAAGAAGTGACTGATGTTTTCCGAAAGGAGACATATGCTCTTTCTCCTGCAACATACGAGGAAGCTCTTCAAGAAATGGTTAATTTTGGAAGGCCTTGGGTTGCTAACTACTACCGCAAGGTTCCAAAGAAAAAGTGGTCCAGTGCGTTCTTCAAGGGATGTAGGTATGGTCAGACTTCTTCAAGTGTTGCTGAATCGTTCAATAACTGGATTAACCGCGAGAAGAAGTTACTTGCGTATGCCTTCATTGACTCGATCAGGTTTGTATCAGTTTCCTTAGTCACAATACAAGCTTAAATGTAGTTTTAAGATTTTATTAGTTTTCTCTTTGTAACAGTATTAGCATATATGTTCTGTTAATCTACGTATAATGTAGCATAATAGATTTCTATTCTCTTGTCATGTAGGCTATGTATGATGGAATTTACGTCAGAACGTCGTGAACAGAGTATCTTGATGAACCCAGAACTGATAATCCTTGTGTATCAAGCCTTGCTTGAACTACACATTCAAATTGGCCATCCCTGGAAAGTTAGCCAGTCAGATGCTAAACATTATGAAGTGCATTCTCCAAGGTTAGCATTTACCCCTAATCTCTATCATCTGAATTTTAATTATTTTCTCTTGTTTTTAAGTATCTTAGGTGTACTGAAGATAACTACATACTCGTAATAACTACATACTGGCACAACATATTGGTATGTATCACCACTACATACTGGTATTATCACTACATACTTGTAATGAAAATAACTACATACTAGCACAACATATTGATATGATAATAACTACATATTGATATTTATCACCACATATTCAATGCAAATAACTACATACTGGCACATATTCAATGCAAATTACTACATATTGGCAAAAATAAATACATGTACTTATCAATATGTATTATTGAGTAGCATGCAATGTGATGTGATATCTACCAAACTAGTATCTTAGGTATACTGAAGATAACATATGAATATGCGCCTGTCATGTGTATATATTCAGTAGATAATTTGTGGTGTATATTGTGTGTGCAGGTCTCATATGGTAGATCTAGAGATAAAAACTTGTACTTGCCAATGATGGCGCGTTTATGGTTTTTCATGCTCGCATGCTACTGCAGCTATTACTAAATCTGGAGGAAGGATGCTAGATTACGTCGACGATTACTTCAAATTTACCACTTTTCTTCATCTATATTCAATAGCTATTAGACTTGTTCCTAACCACGACAGGTATGCGTCTTTAATCAGTACATTTTGATATTGTTTTTGAGGAACAATATACTGCGTACATATTCATATATATGTAGTTATGATACTATATTTTTCTCACATGCCTGATGAGTATCGCGTAGACGATACCGTTCTCCCACCAGAAGTAATTAGGGCTCCACCAGGCAGAAGAAAGTGGAAGCATATTAAAAGTACATATGAGACTAGTAGAAAATATGTCAAGTGTTCAAACTGTAATTTGAAGACTCATCACAACAAGGCAACATGCACTCTTATCCGTCAGTATGAACTTTCTGAAGAATCATTTGTGTCAGGTATGTGTTTCAAGCAGTATATAGTAAAGATCACTACAACAAACATACGCATTTATGACATTCTATTTACAACGTTACAAAAAGCGTTGAAATAAATATGCTAATGTGACGTAAAATATGTCACATATATATTGTGTTAGCTAGGTGCCAGAATAGTGTGAGCTTATTAATTTACAACACCCCATTGTTTTCGTAAATAAAAAATAAACTAAATTAAATCTAAGATTAGTAAATTCGGTCAAAAGATTCGTTTCAAAGTAGTTTTTGGTCAGCAACTAACCGACCATTATCTTGCAAATCAAAAAATATTAATAATACAAAAAAGATAAAGATAAATAACCGCCCAAGAATTAGTTTCCATGTTTAAGCTTTCTTCCATGAAATAAAAAAAAAACTAAAAAAATTCCATGTTTATATTTTTTTTGTTTTCGAAAAAGTATTTAGCTTTCCATAATAATTAACCCTGAAATATCCCATCTTCTTATTTTGTTCTTCCTTCTTCTAAACTAGACGCCACCATCCACAAATGTTGTTTAACCACTTTAAAGAGTGAAGACGTACATATATTACAAGGGGGTAGTCAAACAAGATTTCTATGGACTTTCATAGATTTTTAATTTGAGCGACTTCTAGAGATTTTCTGAAAATATAGAGATTTCTATTGATTCTCTAAGAGAATTTTACAGAATGTTTGTGACTTGTGGAGACAAAAAATGAGATTTGCATGGACAAAAAAAATGAGACTTGTAGAAAGTTTATGTGATTTGTAGAGACAAAATTGTATAATATCCCCTGATTAACTCCCTACAGTAATAATAAAAGTACCATGACCACCTAATGAAATATGTGTCCATTGTCTAAATAAATCGCATTGCTGTCCTATGCCTAAATTTTCATTCACTTTATTCCGGTCGTCCCACATTTTATTTTCTACGCAGAGAAAAAAATCATAACTTCTAAAATATATATTTTAAAATCACAAAGACTCACATACCCGATTTTAGAATATATGTTCTTCAATTTAAAAAATCACATTATTCTACATTTTGTCTTGATTACCCCTTTCCAAGTGACCCTTAAGTGTAATAAGGTACAAGGAGATAAAAAAATGGTTCACTCCCAAAACCAAAAAATCTCCAAATTTCCAAGTCTCTAGAAATATCACCTCTTGAGGAGATATTTCTACCATGCCTATTTTTAAGAAAAATTCTCTCCAGATCTCTGAAAACAATAAATCAATGACTTTCAATTCTCCTTCGAATAACATGTGCGTTGGAGTAACTCTTATGAAATCCTAATCCAATAACATGGAGTTTCAGAGAATTTAAATGACTTGAAAAAAATCTCTAACCAATAACAAAAGATATTAAGAGACTCTCCAAAAGTCTCTATGGACTAACAGTAGATTTGCAAACTCCCCAGAAGTCATTCAATATCTTATTTAACTAACCCCTTGTTAGTTTCTCTGTTTGATTTGGTTCATTAGCTTTTGAATAAAAAAGATTAGTTTCTTTGTTATAAAACTAGCCACCACCAGCACAAAACTTGTTTAATTGGTGAAGTTGTAAACAATCCTATCACCACCAAATCTTTTTTAACATATGTTAGCTCTCTGTTACCGGAGACTCTTTAGATTTGTTAATTTTTTTCAGATGTACTTTTATCTGTAATCATGGAAAATGGAAGAAACATACGAACACTCTCTGGGCTAAGAAGTTGAAGATGTAATCAACATTGATATTCCTTTTGTCTGCTACTTTAGAAATATCAAAATCATTTCTAATTTGTGCCTCTTTTTTTTCTTTTCTTTTACATCCTTGTATCAGGAATATCTTTCAGAGATAGAAGACTGTATATTATCGAGTCTAATCCTCCAGATGTTGCTATAACTCAGAGAACTGATGCCAGATCCAGATCAATCAGGATGAAAATTGGAATTAAATTTGGATGTCAAAAGCTATGAAAAAAATCAATTTAGACACATTCTGTTTAACTTCTTCAATGGCATAAGTGTTTGTTCTTAGTCACAGATTATTTTTTTTTAATTTGACAACAAACTATTGATGCAATAAACTAAAAACGTCATTTAATTTTTAATAATTCTCAAAAAAATAAAACTAAATAATAATAAATTATTAATATTCTCAAATTTAATAAATAAATAATTTATTTATTTATTAATAAAATGAAAAAGTTAGCTTACGTGGCACACAAACTATTTGTGATGCTTTTAGCGTTGAATATAGTATTTGCAACACCTCTTTTTACAACGCATTGACTGACAACCTAAAAACGTCACAAAACTATATTTATGACGCAATACCCAATATTTGTGACATATTTTTTTATTGCAAAAACCACGTTCTGTTGTAGTGGATATGTCTTGGGGTAGGATGATACAGTACATTGTATTTTTAAAAAGTAAGTAGTGTTTTCATTTCTCTTTTTTCTTTTATCACAGGCTCGAACGTGCAGCAGAATGTGATACCAATGACGTTGCCATTCTTTCCACCAATTATTATTTGAAAAGATCACCACCAGTTCTATTCTACTGTTTTCTTTTGATTTGCCAGTACCAACTTAATTTGGTTAATAATTGTTTCTTTTACAGTACATACATTAAAAGTGTATTTAAATTAATGTTTTTTTTGTTTTTTAGAACATATTTTGGTTTTTGAAACATTATAAGTCTATCGTTATACTGATTTTTCGAATAATGAAATATGTCGTTAAGTGTCGAATAATGAAATATGTTTTTAGTTTATCATTAACCACATGTTGTTAATTAAGCATCTTCCACTACGTACTGATATGTACTGATTGTGGTGTAACCATACTGACATTGTAACTAGAATATGTATGTTGTTAATTAAGCATCTTCCACTACATACTGATATGTAATGATTGTAGTGTAACCATACTGACATTGTAACTAGAATACAATCAGTCTTACTAATTGTGGTGTAACCATCTTCCACTACATACTCATATTTGCATCACTTAAAGCAAATTTAAACCACTCCATAAGATTAGTTTAAGCTTTTTGTGGTTTCACCAGCTGATTCACCATGTACGGGGGCCGAGGGGGAAGCGCCCCCTCGTATCAACAATACAAAATCACTAATAAGTTAGACTACACAATAAGTAACACAATTGAAATATTACTACATTAAACTTAACCCAAGTCCAAATTAAAAATCACTAATAAAGGGAAATGCTATATTTAAGATATGTTTTTGAACATTCTTAGACTCATGAAATGTAACCAAGAATAAAAGAAAAATAGGTAAATATTAATATGTACTGACAGACTACTTTTAGCAATTAGGCTCTATTGCGTCAGTTTTACAGCTGATTTCTGGTGGAGATGCTGTCAGCAATTTGCAGGCTAATGCGACCCTTTTTTTACGAATATTCACTTGCATTTCATCATCATCCCCCAAAGATACTCCCACAAATTTTCTTTTCGACTTCATCTTCATAAAATGCATCACAAATAGTAGGCAGTTTGGTGATCCACCTTGTTGAGGTACTTCACATTCATTGACTATTACATTCTTCAATATTTCTTTATTATTCTCCACCAAGTACAGGTTGATAGGTTTGTACATGTAATCTGCCATTATTGTGTAATTTGGATAACATATTCCTCCCCATCCCAAGCTAACATAATCTTCAGGGTTGGCTCCTTTCTGCAAAGGGAAAGCTTTCAAGTAAATTTCTTCCATCATCAACATAAGCTCTGAAGCGTCAACCGTTGTTCCCTCTTGCTGCATTGTCTTTACTTTGATCCATCTGGAAGATATTGTACTCTTCAAATCATCGTATCTTAGCTTCCAATCCTCCCCTCCCAATACTGAGTCATCTTCTTCCTGTTGTTCTTCCATTGGACTTGCATTTTATTCTTCTTTCTCTTCTTCCGATTCAGAATTGGCATCTTCTTCATTGGAAGTTTTAGTATTTTCTTCCTCTTTAATCCTTCTTGAGATACGATTAAGAATTTTTTTTTCATGGTGTGTGATCTCATCTTTAAAATCAATACAAAACTGGTACAAATCAAAGATGTAAAAAGAAACTACATATTAATTCAACACATAACTGGTATAAATCAAAGATGTAAAAAGCAACTACATATGCAAAATATGTTAATAACTACTTACTGGCACAACATATTGGTATGCATCACCTCATATTCAATGCAAATAATTACATACTGGCACAACATATTGATATGCTAATAACTACATACTGGCAAAAATAACTACATGTACTGGCACATATTCAATGCAAATTACTTCAATATATGTACTGCAAGTTTACCTCATACTCGGAAAGATCAATATCCTTTTGGAACTCAGTGCATATCTTTGTATGACTACATTTAACCACTCTTGGTATGTACATTCCCTCAGGGTCTGTCACTATAGGCTCTGGATGCACCAAATGGGTATGCTCCGAAAACCATGGTTGTAACTAACGATATGCAGTGTTAGATATACTATCAAAATGTAGAAAACCATGAAAAAAAAAGAGTTTTAAAGTAGATAAAATCTTACCAACAAATAAACAACACAACCATTAGTATTTTCTACGTTATGCTCGTGTTCACTCAGCTCTCGCTCTAAATTAGAATGAATTAGGTCAGGCCAAGAGATATTCTTGGTCTTCTGAAGATCAAGAACGAAACATATATATTTTTCAGTCTAGGCTTTTGCATTCTTTGTTGTGAAAAATAATGAAGTGCACATAAATAGGCAAATAAGCCTAACAAGATCTTCGGTATCTTCCTCGTCTTCCTCAGAATCGTCATCTGATTGATCACCCTTGTCTTCCTCGGTATCTTCATCTTTATCAGACTTTTCTTTAAGATTGATTGGTGTTATTTTTATAATTTTCAAGATTGACTTCACAATCATTGGCCTAGTCACTTTTTCACCAGGTTTTAAATCAGCAGTAAAAGCCCTTTGGAAGAATTCAGTTTCGCGCCATCCCCTATTTTTATTGAGCATTGTAAGCCTAAAATCATGATATTCTCTATCTGGAATTCTTGGCATCCCATAAATGAGTGCCATTTCTTCTGGTATGGATACCAGCTCATTCGGTAAGCCATGCCTTACAAAGCAAAATGTAAGCTTGTTTGGATCTTCACCTCTCACGTAACAGTGTATCATTTTGGTGAGTGCCTCTTCAAGCTTCAACCAATGTGGTAAATCAAAACTTGTGTGCCAGAACATTAAGAATAGGTTCCCATATGATGCTTCAGTAATCAGGCGCAGTTGCAACTTACTCAACTTAAGTTTTTCTACCTTCTTAATAGTGTTCACAAGCCCCCACAAGCCCCCACAACCTTCTTAATAGTGTTCAACTTAAGTTTTTCTACCTTCGGTATAAACTTCTTGGTTTTCCAGCTCCTTTATCACGCTTATACCACCTATACAATAACAAGAATCTAAAAACATTACACAACATATCAATATGTAGTTAATGTATCCACCATGTACATGAAACAACTACATGGTGATATGGTATCTACCATGTAGTTAATGTATCTACCATGTACATGAACAACTACATGCTGATATGGTACATGCTCATAAAAAAATGTATCACTACGGGGGTCGAGGGGGCAGCGCCCCCTCATTATTAAGAATACATATTATTAATACGCTTTTTTGTTATATGTAGTTGTAATACATACCTTCTTTCAGGGGTACATTTGCTTTCCCCCGCTTTGATTTACCCTTTTCTTTTGGTGAAGGGTAGTAACTCTCCGGACAAGTATTTTGTTCCCTTTGCTTGCAGTGAAAGATTATCAACCTTTGTCGCCTTTTTTCCTTTTGCTTTAGTAGTTGCCGCTGCTGCATTTCTTTTTCTTTTTGCTTTAAGAGTAACTGCTTCTTTCTTTCTTTTGGTTTTTGCTGTAGTAAACCAAAAACAATATCAGATGAAAACATGCAGTTGTCCTACATATTGATACGTTGTGTTAAATTACATACACAAACGATGAAAACATGTAAAGAACACACTATATACAGAGATGTAGTGACTCTATTGAGCATATAACATATGAATCACACACTGCATGTGAATATGTATTGTAAAATTGGATACACAGCAGGTGAAAAACATGTAAACCAGACACTACATACAAATATGTAGTGATGCTATTGAGCATACAACATATGAATCACATACTGCATGTCAATATGTAGCGTCAAATTGCTTACACAATAGATGAAAACATACATATCAAGAAATCAAAAAGAAAATCGACAACAACTTACCTATTTTCTGATCGACATGTTCCTTCCTATTTGTTGGTGAAGGAGCAACAACTTTACTCGTACTTCTTGTTATTGGTGAAGGAGTAGCAGCAGGGGGGGGGGGGTTTCTTTGGTGTTTGTTGTTGGTGAATCATCATCATTTTTTTTATTCTCTTTGTTGGGAAGGGTTTTCTTCTATGATTTCTTCTGTAATTGTCCTCTTAATTGTTCTATTCAATCCCATTTTCTCTCTTCAATTGAATGTGATGAAATTAGGTATGAAACTTACGAAAATTTGGTTTAAAAATTTGGTTTTCTGTTGATGTTAGTTTTTTTGATTTCGAATTCAAAAATTAGGTTTTAGTATGTTGATTTCTTCTTTCGGTTTACGTTTTTCTGCAACTGTGGAAGAAGAGAGAGAAGTGAGAAGAAGAAATTGAAAACTGAAAAGAAGATGAAACTGACATAAACGTGTGTATGGGGTATAGAGGTAATTTCGGTTGCTTTTAAAAAAAATTGGACTAGCGGATAATTGTTCTATCCCGCTGGACTACACACTAAACCAGGGTCGGGTTTTTGGACTAAACAAGAATTTTCTCTATAATTATATACGGAAACAACTCCATTTCGATTCATGGACAATTAATTGTTTGAATTATATTAGAAAAATGACTGCTTTTTTATCATTATATAAGTAGCCTAATTTTTACATTTTCCATCCTGTTTTTCTCTCCAAAAAACGGCTAATGGAAGTTTAATACACGGGTGTTCGTTATCTTACCTAGTAAAAGACTTAAAAGACCCTAACTAAACTTTTACTTTACATTTTTGTCCTTAGTTCATCGCTCTTTCTTCTATCGGCCAACAGGAAACCACAACGACTCTTGCGATCAAAACTCTTTCAATCTAACTATAACTGATTTTACCAGTTCACAGCGACAAGCTCCATCTCCCTGCTGATGAACAAACAGAACATGAGTGTTCTTTCTTCTTCTTCTTGTGAAAAAAAATATATTTAGAGTAACATATATTATTTTTTTGTTGACATTCTAATTATCAAAATTTAGATAAGTTACAACTCAGAAGGATTATCATCTGGTAGGAAATTATTTGGAAGCCTAGCAACAAGTTGAGCTCCAACCCCCTTTTGAATAACTATTCTTAATCTATGAAAAAGAAAATCACCAGACCGCACATTAGCATCATGACTAGCTATATAATTGCATAGGCGCTTCAGAAAATCTGTGGTATCGTCCCGAAGCTCTCCTAAAGTGGTGAAACAAATTACCCCAAAACCATATCCTTGTCAAGTGCACTTCTCCAAATATTTGGAATTCTTCTGAGAAACAACATTATTGACAGAAAGGACTAGAGTAAAATACGTACCCCACCACCAGTAAAGGTGAAACTCCAATCACATCAAAACACATGTCTCGACCATTTTCCCAGTTATGCACGAGGATGTCAGCTGGTCTCAACCAGTGCCAATATTGGAAATAATCCCCAAGTCAACCTCTTTCCTTGCTGGCACACATGCTTGAAAGCACATGTTAGCAATAATATCCCGCACCAAATCATGTCTAAACTTGAGACCAACCTCATTAGAAGAATGTAAGGCATGATCCCTAAAGACGTCCATCCCCCTTTTGCAAAAAGGGCAAGAACCACATAACAAAAAAAGGGGGATCCAGGGCCTATATCAGAGAATTGCCTAAACTTCCTAACTCCAATATGTTGATTGAGCCCCAAAATAGGAATTTCCATCAGGAAATCCCAAGAATGTTTTGATTGGTTACATTTCCAAAGCACAGAATCATGCTCCGTCAAATCATAACTTGTAGGTATGTTCTTCTTAATTGCATCAAAATAGATAGTTTCCAGGGATTTCATAGAAAGGGTGGAAAAAATAATAGTGAAAAGGGAAGGAACAATACCAGGTAGGGAGTTTAAGGAGTCGATATCTTGCTGAAGTGAAGAGCCACAACCACTGATGCCGGTGTTTCTCAAAATGAAGGTCTGAAAGTCTTGGGTCTGCAAGCTAGAGGAAAGGAAACAATAGTGTTTGGTATCTTGCATAGTGTAAATACCCAAACCACCGTGTTTGAAGGTCAGGGTAGAGAGTCTCTGCTGAACAAGCCCATAAGCATGCCCATCTCCTGTAATAATATGCATGAGGAATTGAAACAAACGCGAGTCAAACAAGTCTTGGGCTTCTTGTAAAAACTCTGGCTTTGTAGTCTGAAGTGTGAAGTACAGTCGTGACACCCCTGTGCAATTCCTAAATAAGAGTAATTCGTATTGAGGGTCCTCAAGCTTCTCAACAGTATCTATAAGAGACATAGTTTTGCGCACTCTACTGACAACCATATTTTTGTTAAATTGGGCATCAATACTAACTGGACCCCCAAAACGTTTCACACCATTAATCAGCCTACTAATATTAGGAGGGAAAACACCTGCAACCGAAGCTCTAGGATCAGGGGAAGGGCAAAACACCTCAGTTTTCGCTATATTTAGATGTAGTCCCCTTTCCGGGCCTTCATCCTGTATAATCTTCAAAGCCTTTGCCACCATAATTGTGTCACCTATCAAGGTGCCATCATCAAGGTACCAGGCTTGCAATTTAATTTTGCATTGCGCCTTAATTTCCTAAAGGATAACCCTGCTGCACTCCTTGGGAAGAAGAAAGAACATGATCCATATAATATACCGAGCAGGAGACGCATAACAAAATTCTACCCAATAAGAAATCGATGGGCACATCTTACGTACCTAAGATAACCTAATCGTGCAGTCAGTGAGGTTGAACACATTCGAAAAGTCCACAAGCAAAATGGACAGATTATCCGAGTTCCCCTTCTCTTCGAGCATACGATTGACATCATGTAATTAAAATTTCTTCTCCCCCACATTTATCCCCAATTCCAAACTGATAATCTCCTAAATATGCATTGAGCTCCTTACCAACACGAGAAGCCACACATTTGGAGACAAGCCTTCTCCAAATAGTGCCAACGATGATAGGTCGTAACCCACCGGGCTTAATCAAGGGAGTGAGGGAAGCAATAGCAACGAACTCTCCCAACACAGGTGGACATAAACCAGCAAGCCAAAGATTAACCATGGATGTGATTGATGTAGTAAGATCGTCCGAGATAGCAGTCGTAGAGGCACTAAGAGCGTCTAGGAGATGTTGTGCCCTGAGTCCATCTCTTCTACAAGAAGTTCCTTTTTGTAAAAATTCTTAACATGCCTATAACAAGGTCCGAATTCTCCACCATAGCTTCCTGAGTAGGCAGAGGAGATAGTAACACGTGGGCGGGGTGGTGGTGTTTGTTTCGCATCTCATGCACAGTATCATCACAAGTGGGTGCCAGCCCGCTGGAAGTGAGGATACAGATGGCGTCTGCATACAATCCATTTCGTATCTTACCTCTATGACGGGTTGTCAGCCAAGCAAAAATAATTACACTTCCTCACTCAACTATATATAAATATAGTATTCGATATGAAAGAGTTCGTATCCACATAGAGGCGATTGTTGTTATGTAATTTTCAGATTCTTAAGTAACCAAGTAACCAAGGGTGTGTTTTTGTTTTTATCAAAGTAATAAAACTAAATTAAGCAAAGCCAATAATTGGAATAATCAATAAGAGGAAGATATTGGTCACGGGATAGTATCATTCACGAACATGTATTTTCATCAATGATTAGAATTGGTAATTTAATCTCGCAATTATTAAAAGCCCTGGGATATCTTGATTGAAAGAGTATCCCGTTTATTTCCTGATTTTATCACAAACAACATTAAAAGATGCTATTGTGAAATCTACTTAAAAAGCAACCTCAAGTGTAAAAGAACAATTAATTTTAATTCCCTAAGAGCAATAAGTTCTATGAAATAAGACTAATCAATGCAAACAAACGTGTAAAAGCACTAATTTGTTTTAACAAAGGTTATGATTCATATGCGATTAAAAATATGTATCACTACAAGTAATAACCACAAGATGCTACTAAAAATCAGGGATAAACAACTTTTACGTATTGAAAACCCTAATATAACTATAGAGATGAAAACCAATCCAATTGATTCCGGACTCAACCAAACTAGCATTCAAATCATATGATAATAAAAACAATGAATCATAAACGATAGAATTGAGACAAAACTAAATCATAGAATCAAATAACATGCTTGAAGAAATCAACATTTATCCCATAACCAATTATTGTATTTAGTTACTCATATTAATGGAGTTCATCATCATAATATTTAAAGAAATAAGATGAAACATAAAAGAAAGCAAACCCTAGTAGTAGTTGTCTGCAAAAGCTCCAAGAATAAAAACGTGATCACCCAAAAAGAAGTAGAAGTCTTCCCTTTTTAAAGATTTTTCTCCAACTTCTAAAATTAGGTATAGTCTTCAAAATCCATTAGATTGAAATCCACCAAGCCCATAAGTGATAAAAACCCGTGCAGAAAATATGTTCCAAAAACGCTCGTCGGAAAACTGGGGTTTTGGCCGGAATCCGGCACCGAAAAGTTGCCTCTGGTCACCTGAAAAGTCACACAGGTCAATGATCCAACTCAGAGTCAACTGAGTCATTGCTGGGTCAAAACGAGTTAAGACCGAATCAGCCCAGGCAAGGCCATTGCAATATTGCATATGCCTTATGTTGTGCTGCACCATCATTGCAGCTTCACTTGCTCACAGCCAGCCATGATGGCTGTGCATTACCACCAGCTTCTTTGCTCCTCAAGGTACACATTCAAAACAATTGAGCTTCACCTGCAATGCCCTGTAATCAATCACATGTAACTACAAACTCATTCTTTCCCATTTCAATAGTGTACAACTTCCACGGTGTACTCATTGCAACATCATGGCCTCATCTTCTCTCTGCCAAACAAACTCAGTTTCATATCCAACTGCACCAGACCATATATCTTAGCATCACCTCCACAATTCCACTACAATTAGCATTAACATCAGCTGTAGCTCCTCTCTAAAATTCTCCTCAAAACATCACAGCAAGCAACCACAACAAACAACACCACCATCTGCATCTTCATAGCTGCCTGTACATCCAACACATACCCTGCATTTTATTCTGCCAGATTATTCTGCAACTCTATAGTAACAACTCCCTTTACCACCAGTTCCATCTTCACAGATCCAACACCAAATCCATTAACCCTTGATACAAACACCATCGTTTACGGCTGTATTTCCATGTTGTAGCAGTAGAAACAAAATAATCCCAAATCTGAGCATCTGCAATTTCAGAACAAACCCTTCTTCTTGAATTGAATAACAACCTGTTCTTCTTCTCGATTCACAAATTCATACAGATCCCCTTTTAATCCACTCCAATTTCTTGTCTTCAACCACCAATTGCCCCTCCTAGCGGTTTCAGAATCAAATCCACCACAAACCCTATATGTAGAATCATACTTGATCTTCATAGAAACCTTCCCTCTCTACTCCTCAATTCCTCTCTGAACTATCCCTCACCCATCTCTTGACAGCATCAACATTTGCTGTCTTCTTTTCTCAATTTCAATATCTGTTACATCCATGGCTGCGCAGCTTTCTTCTTTCAGACAAAATCGAATTGGGAAGTGTGGCTGAAGAAAGAAATGTTTAAGAGAATGATGAGTTCTCTAAATTCTAGGGTTATAATCCAGGGGTGGATATTTACACCCAGTGATAATTACACCCTCTGATAAATGATAAAGGATACCCTGGATGACAACCCCTTAACCATAGCTGGATGCTTTTAATCATTCAACCCAAAATCGAGATGCCCCTTAACAAGTGTCCGCGCTCCAGATAGTGATCGCCCATGAAATGACAAGTTTGCCCTTTTTATGCTCCAAAGGAACGCCTTCTTCTTTGAATTATTTCACCAACAGTAGCCGTCTTTTACTTCTCAAATTCACTTATTCCCTTCAATGTCTATTCATCACTAAGATGTCATGCTTTTCAGACAAAATTCGCATCACTAAAGCCGACATACTTTTCAGACAGAGATGAAGAAATAAAAGCAAATAATGAGAAATAGGTTGTCTCCAATAGCCATTGCACATGAGATGAGGCTTTTGTGCTGTTTCTTCCTCTTTTGTTCCAAATGACTCCAAAGTACCTAAATACTCAAAAACAAAACATAAGATACATAATTTACAAGAAAACTAGCAGAGAAAGCATAAACAATAGATAAATAATAAGGGGTTTTAGACACCTATCACTCTACAGAGTCGTAAGTTAGTAACTTCTTGATTCTAGGATTCTTTTTTTTTTTTTTTTTTTTGCACCAAAAAACTCTGCCGCATCACATGTTCTTTCATCACTCTTTGAATCAAGAGCATACATCAATTCACTTCATCTCATTGGATTATAGAATGATTAATGGACTTTACCTATAGATTTTTCTTTATTGGCAGCCTTCTCCTCTTGGCTGTTCTGAGGGAGGAACGTATGAAGTGTACAAATTGGGAAGAGCAGGAGTTGAATCCAAAAAGCTTGTTTCGTAGGCGAAGAAATCACTTTCTGAAGTACGGCTCTGAAGGTACGAGCAAAAAGCAACCTGCATTTGGATGGGATGCTGGAGACAATTGGGATTTGAGCTCGAAGAACTGTGTTCAGCAATTCCAAGCTCACTGTAGGTAAGACATCATCAGTGCTGACAGTTACTTCACAGGTAGTTGAACAAACTAGGGTTGTTATACCTTATATGAGACACACGGGACTCAAAGAATTAGGCGCAAGCATTTCTGGTCCTGATGACTCTCACATATTTTGTCCCAAGCATTAATGTGCAATCACGAGCATAACCAACACTTCAGCTGTAACAAAACAACTTCCCAAGCCTTAAAAACAGCTGCATCATTGCGAATTCTCTCCCGGAAACTGTCTATCCTCTCTGTTCCTTTGTAATGCTGGTTCTTCAAGTGATTAAACAAAGAAACTTTCAAAAATCCTCTCCCTCCAACTCTATTCCTACACCCATCCAAACCAAGGAAAGGGCATTGTGAAAAAAACATCACTGCAACCGGAAACATGCATGGTTTCTAGGGCTAATAATAGGGGAAGCAGGCAAAGATCTTGGATAAGACTCGGTGATCCCAGACATTAAGGGACTAGATAAGAAAACCTAGAATGGTTGTTTCGGATGTACTTGATGTGGAAGCAGTGCGGTTCTGAAGCAAACCAAGGCATACGAAGAATAAACCCTAAAACATTTTCCGGAAAAATGCACTGTTAGGAATAGCTAATGTCAAAAGGGAAAAGCCATGGAGGAGAAAAAGAAAGGAGGAGCGAAAAAAAACATGGAAGAATCAAAAAGAGATGGTTTGATCGGATGAAAACCAAAAACTTTGAGATTGCCTCCCAATCGCCCATGGATCGACCCTCCGTGAAAAAAGATCTCGACAAGTGGCTTACTTTGGTAAATTGGCCGATGAATCACATCAAAAACCACATTCTACGTGATTAAATTAATAAAATACCCAGCAACAAATCACCCCACCATTACTAAAATACAAAAAAAAACAATTTAACTTATAAAATTTTTTCTTTTCTTATAGGCCTTTCATCGGACAATTGATGTGCATTTTTATGTTCGTCCCGAGATGTTAGTTTCCTTGTTGTGTTAAGCATTTTATATATCCTTCACTACAAATTTGAATAAGGAAATAAACTTAAGTTTTACATTCAACCATAAACTCTAAACATTCAACAGATCATGGTTACTCATCACACGATTAAACCAAAACGACAACAACACCTTATTCCTAAGTGTTTTATAGCTAGCTTTAAAACTCTACAAGAAAATCTCAATCTAGCTTGCTTAAGGATCTAATTTGCTGCAAACCCATTCTTCTTAATCAAACTATGCCTCAAAATCACTTTAAATCCTCCTCAAAATCTTCATTCAATCTTCATTTAATCTTCGATATATGCTTTGTTGCTAGTTGTTTTTTAACTTTTTTTTTTGGATGGAATCTAATTTTTTAGAATCAGTCACAACTTGGGTTAGATTTCAATTGCATGCGCGATTGGGGGATACTAAAACTAATTGGAGGATAGAGGAAAAACAAAAAAACTAGATCCAAATATCAATTCAGGGTCACCCCTTATCTAAGTATTTTATATAATTCCTAATCTACCCCTCACTAATCAGGTTTAGTGTTTAATATAATTAGGAAAAATCTTAAGTATTTGTTAAATGATTAGTGTGTATTTTTATTTGTATCTGGGTGAGTGAGGTGGTAGTAGAAGGAGGGAAAAAGTATTTGAGAAGGAAATTTTTTTGGTGAAAATGGAGGATGATTGTGAACAGAGAATTGCTGCTAAGAGGTTGAAAATTTGATTTTTTTTTTCTTTGAATCCACCATTTTTTCAGCTGAAAAAGCTCGATGCCGGCATGGACGTGGTATGAATAAAATGCCGGAAGCAACCATATCGGCATGGTATTCATACCACGTCCATGCCGACACCGATCTTATCCTCCATTTTGAAATTCAAGATGGGATAGTATTCAACCAAAAAAGTTATACCGATACGCTATCCAGGGGGTCCGGGGGCATAGCCCCTCTTGGCTGTGTTCGACCTGAACCTGATGGTTCAAAACTGTGATGTTGGTATATTTCTGGTGGTTAATGGAGCTGGATAACTCGAGTTGAATGATGTTGTTGATGATCGGTATGAGCTGTGGTTGATGCTGTGGATAGCATCAAGTGGTGATGTGATGCTGGTAATGTAGTGGAACTGCAGATGATGGACATTGAAGATGGATGAGGTGAACTTGAGTAACAAGACAAAAGGGTATAATTGATGGTGATAGATGATCAGATGCAAGGGAATGAAGAACATGCTCGAGTCTGCAGTTCACGTAACAGGTAACAAAGAAGAGTTTGAATGGAGTGGGAGTGTGACCGAGTTTCGGAATCCAGAAGGAAATCTTTCTCACGGAGACCCTGGTATACGCGGGAGTTATCGGCTTGAGTTAAAAATCCTGGGGAATCAAAAACTCACGGTTACCAGAGTATCCAAGGAAGTTTTGGTCGAGAAGTAAAAATATGGGACTTTGAATTTTCACGGTGATCTATCTATCCGTGATTCTAGCGGAGAAAAAAAAATCAAAATCCGGGGGAATTTAATTCTCAATGAGGGATATATGTCCGCGGATTTGATGAGGAATGGATTATATTGTCAGTAGTCTGTAACTGACAGGCTATTGAGTAATGACATTGGTGGGGATGGACTTCTACAGAAGCCATGCGCAAGCCCAATAGTTGTTTGGATTAGTTTTGGCACGACCAGTTTGGACGTGTGCTAATTTGGGCGAGTTTTGGAAACCATTCGACACGGGACTTGGCACACGGGAACATCACCACTTGGGGTACTATATAAGAGATTTTTTAAATTCTATCTGAAAACTTTTAATCACGCATTTGGAGAGAAGAACACAAGGAAGAAAAACTAGGGTTTGGAGCTATTTCCATTACCGTAACTATTTCTTTTCCATTTTATCATATGAAACTCATGGGTTTTGTTAGTACCATGAGTAGATAAACTTCTTAGTGATTGGGGATGAATTCTAAGTTCTAATACATGATTTGATTCACCATATAAATATATTTTAATTCTTTACATGGTTATTGATTATTTTTACTATAACTTATATTATGATTGATTGAAAAATTGTTTAGGTGGCCAACTGAACTAGTTTATTAGTTAACCTAATGCTAGTAGATAATTAGGATATCCATAATTTTTGATTAATTCTCAACACAAGTAGAAATTACGAAACATTGCAGAGGGATTCCGTGGAGCAATCGCAAGTAAAAACAACACTAGAAAGTGAACCTTGCGCTAAGAATTCAACTACTAGGATTGACCACAATTAACAAAATATAAATCATTCGACCAAATTACACTTAGAATGATCTACTTATAGGTGGTTTAGACGAATATAATCTGGCATTCGAGCGCTTCGGTGTCCAGTGACTTAAGGAATTTTGAGGATAGCACTGCGCTAGCTGTTTTCCTACGGTTGATAATATTTTGTGATTTATAAAGAATAGATGGATATGCTACTTTGATGAACCTTTAGTAACGAAGAAGGATTCTCTGATCATATTTCTCTCCATTGCTTGCAATCTTAATTATCTTTAATTGCTTTGATTTTATTTTGAATCTAAAAAAAATCCCCCATTGAGACACTTTTGACAACTAAAACTCCATACTCTTCATGAGAACGAACTTGACTTCCATTATTATTTATTAATTAAGTGGATTTAAGATCACTAATTTGATTGCACTTACGACACACATCATTAGGATACACATCCATGATATTTGTTAATGTCCGACAAAATCCTTTTTTTTATTAAAGAAACGTCACTCATGTTTTTCTCTTGGGAATGTCATCAAATGGGAGAGAGTTCTTAAGTGAATTTGTGCTTAATTGTTATATCTTTGTGGGGTGTGCGGTAGTGGAATTTACAGGGGATGCTTGTATCTTAAATATCCTAGATGAAACGTTAAATGTTTTTTACTCTGTGATTATATCTAAATTAACATTGATATGTATTTCATCAAGTGTTGAAACATTTTTTGGTTGAATTCATTAGTATCCCACAGTTTTCGTCTCTTGCCAATTTTTATTGACAAAAAGGGGGTGAATTAATTAGTAGTTTCACACTACATACATATGGTTTACAGGTCATTATGTACGGGAGAGTGAATCAAAAATCGATAGGTTTCACATATTATGAAAAAGATGTAAGTATTTATTAAGGGGGATAATCATATCACTGTAGTATTACTTCGAAGTTGTGATACAATTGAACTTTGGAGAAGATAATAATATTATGTTTCTGTATAACGGAAATTGATAATATCTGTTTTCAAAGTTGTTATCGCTATGGATCTTCAACAACAACGATGCTGAGTTGAACATGTTCAAAATCATTGCAACTTGAAGTAACGAAGAATTCAAGGAGTTGAAGAAACCAAGGAAATCAAGCATGATGGATTCTGAATTTTTGAAGCTTCAATTTTTTAATCTATATGTATTGATAATGGTGCCACTAAAATTGACAAAGGGGGAGATTGTTAGAGCATTTCTTGGTCGAACTCACAAGTGTTGATATCTCAATCTTTTTTTTTCAAATTTAACTGATCAAATTCATATCTTGATTTCTAGTCTATATTTTTTTAGAGTCTCGGATTAGAATAGAAGTGTGTAGTTGAGAATAGGATATCATTGCGTTCTACAGTTTGAAGGCGAAGATCAACATAAGACGAAGATGAACCAAAGGTTTTGGAGAGTTTCTTCAATAAAAGGTAAATGAAGACTCAACCACCTATTTCTCATGTTTTCACCCTTCTATATACATTCTCCCATAAATAAATTATACACTATAAGCATAATAGAAATTTCGAGTCAAGTCTATCTTAAAAAGCGTTCTCGAAATATGCTAAGCTTAAGAATATTTGTTCATACTTGATGAATTTGGTTAAGAACAATTTATTGTTTATAACCTAATCGTGATTCAAGATTTGATAATTTGAAAATAGCCTGGAATAGTGATATGTGTCATTGATGTTATTCGGGAATGTTTCAAATCGGTTATTAGAGATATATATAAATACTACCCAGTACACGTACTGGCATAGTTATAATTCGGTAGTGACTTTTTGGTACACATACCCGGTATCCATACAAAAAAAAAGTCTGTTGACTTGTGAACTAGGAAGGTTCGCATACCTAGTATACAAACTGGAAAAGATTTGTTGGTTTCCAAAACAAATTGGTATGCATACCATAAAAGATTTGTATGTTCCTGAGCCTATTTTTTTTCTTAAGGGTACACATACCCGGTACATGTACCATGACAAAAATACTCACGAACAGGTTATAGTATATGTACCTAGTACACATACTTACATTGTCGGATATTTTCAGATGCATCAAAATTATTTCTACGAGATAATTGAAATTCCAATAACTCTCTAAGAAAATACATAAAGACATGATTGGTCACATCTGTGACTCAAGATTAAAATCTTAAAGTGTTATATGAAAATAGTTAAGCTTATCATTCAATCAGCTATTTTAGGCTAACCTTTATGAACAATTGATTATACACGGTTCGTTTACGGTTCATCCTAACCAGAGTGTATATTCTGTTATATTAATCTCAAGTCAAGTTTTTCATTTAGCGGCGATTATTGATTGCTTGATTCCAAATCTACCTTAGCTTAAATCTAAATAAATCTTGAACTTGAAGTATATATTAGGAGAACCTCAAGCAACAATAATCTTTGAATCCCCGATGCTATTCCTGTATGCCCTAGTTGTAAACTAGAGTCATCATCTCTTTAAACCCTTTCTAGGATTTAAAGACTAAAAAGAATTCACCTAGGGATTCGTGAAACCAGGTCAGACTATCTTTATCTTGATAGTTCGTGTATCCTGGTATTGTTTGATTATTGGGTCTTGCTCCAACAAACAAGATAGATAAAAATCACAAAGTATCTTTGTCTCAGACTTTGTGATTCCACAAGTTTATACTTATGAGGTGAATAATAAGCTATGCCACTCTCCGAGAGTCATAAAACCATAATTTAAGATTTGATAGACTTTTTCTATTGCATTCGATTTCCTACCTCACCTTAATATTTGATCAGAACGAAAATCACATATATGCTTATCCGTGGGAGGAAAATTGGTTTAAAGTCTTCTATTGAGTTGTAGCAACTCTTCGGATGTAAAGGACGTTAGCTAAGGGAATAAATTTTGCGGAGTCCTGCTGGGATTGAAGAGGCGTAAGGAGCGTGACTGTAACTGAATTTCTGTGAAGGTTTAATTCGGTATCAACTGCATTTCATTCCGAAATTTTTCTAGTAGGCGAGAGTCTGTAGAGGCTTAATACTGTTTGGTGTTCAATCTGAACTAGGTTCCGAGTTTTTTTTTTCAGCATTTGCGGTTTCCTCGTTAACCAAACTTTTGGTGTCAATGTTATTTCTTTTTTCGCATTATATTTTTTATCTTTATAATTGAAATATCACAAGCTGTATGTAAAACTAAGTAGATAAGTCCATCGAAATTGTTAGATACTATTTGATTAATCTTGGATATTGATCTTTGGAATCGTCAAAGTACTCTCATACACAAATTTGGTTCACGGATTAGTCTATGTTAACATTCTGATTTTGAGAGAAAGAGATTAAACTCTGAGTATTATTCGGTAATGAGATCCATTATGTTGAAATCTTGGAATTGTATTTAAGTTTAGTTAATACAGGTTGCCTAAGAAAAAGTTAGTGATTTATTTCGGTACCCCCACATTTTCAATATCAATATGAAACTATTAGACATCCAAAAATACATAATAATATGTACCTACAAGAAGTGAATTTAGATTTAAAAGCAGTGCGTTTTATTGAGTAAAATAGTTTTTTTCTTTTACGTTGGTGAAAGAGTAACATCGTTTCTCTTCCGTTTTGTTTTTGGTGAAGACACATCGATATTTCTCTGCGTTCTTAATGTTTGTAAAACAACAACAATTTATTTCTTTCTTTCTGTTGGTGTACGTAGGACTTAGTTCTTCAATTACTTCCCTTACTGTTTTGTTGATCTTTCTCGTTGTAACCATTTTTTTCTCTTTTTGTTAGCTTTCTTCTGGCCAGATCATAACTAAATCATAAAACACAATGATCAGAAGACTTAAAATACTTATAAATCACAACCAAAATAAGTCAGGGTTTTGTAGTCGTTTCGATTTGGGTTTTTCCGATTTGAGTTTTTATAATTTTTTCGGTTTTGATCTCCAATTTTAGTTTTATGACCTAGTTTCTTCAGTTTTAATCTTTGATTCTGACTTCATGACCTAGTTTTTTGAGGTGGTGGTTTTGATTTCAGGTAAAATGAAAATGATGCCCTAGTTTTAAGTTCGATTTTTGGATGAAATGAGAAGCTGAAGTGAAAATCATGGAAAACAAAAAGGTTTTTGAGACGTGACTAGTTCACACATGAATGGTTATGGCGGTAGAAAATTAATTTTTCAACTTTCTAAAGGCTTTTGGACCTCTGGCTAACTCATTTTTTTTACGCTAGACTATATATGATAAATGGTTGTGGGGTTTTCAGACCAACCAACAACTGTTTCTGTTAACTCTCCTAACTCAGTTTGAATCAGGCCGAGTCATAATTTTCCATATCGCTCATATTTACTTGTATTTTAGGTTTTAATCATCTAAATTTTATCAAATGAACTTCTAGCCTAATTAGCTTCTATCAGCAGAGCTTTCAAACTTTATTTTGTTATTTGAACTTCTTATACTTATAGCTCGTTTGGATGCACATTCAGAAGTTTCTTTTCGACTTCTGGAAATCAAAAAGTCCGAAGTTAGTTTGGCAATAATATTTCAGAGCAACTTCTAAAAGCATAAAAATCAACTATTTGTGAACCAAAATAATTTTACTTCTAACTTCTACTTCTGGAGAAGCAGAAGTTAGAATCCAAACGCGCTATTTAGCTTTAACTTTATTCTTTTATGTGGTTTTACTGCTTGCTAGAATCTAGACCATGATATTGGACATCTCTAAATCCGTCATTTCCTCCCAGTAACATAAGGAGCCAGCTCACTATCTTTTTTGTAAGAAATCTGGACTCTGAAGAGGTGGTAATATAGCGACCCATCTAAGGGCAGACCAAAATCGTGGACCAATGGTAGGGGTGTGCAAAAAAACCGAAACCGCGGTTTTCACCCGCAACCGTCCGCAAAATTACGGGTGAAAACCAAACCGCAAGAGGCTACGGACCGGACACGGTTGAATTTTCAAATCCGCAAGGTTTAGCGGTTTGGTTGCGGTTGGTTTTGTAAATCCGCGGATTTAACCGCAACCGTAGGGTAAGGGTATTTAATATAATTATTAAGAATAATATTGGAGAATCAACCCAACATCTAACACATTTTATGATTGTCATAGCTCTAATGAAGTACTGATTATTAAATACATGGTTACATCGTTGTTGGGCCTAGGGGTTATATCGTGGTGGACCGGTGGTATATAATGTAGAAAGTAGACTATCTTTAATCTTTTTTCTTCTTCAAATATATTAAAAGATTTACCCCATGACAACAACCCAAATCGAAAATCTATAAAATCTAATTAGAGCACCACCATAAAACGAAAGGAAGGAAATACATTGCGTAATGAAGTATCTAACGTAACTTGCAGTTGTTTTTTTTTTCCTGAGTAAATCCGCGGTTGATCCGCAACCGGACCGTATCATCCGTTGATCCGCGGATGAAAAAACCGCGGGTGATTGGACCGGACACGGTTTGATTCCAAAACAGCAACTTTTACGGTTTGGTTGCGGGTGACCCCTAATCCGCAACCGTCCAACCGTTGCACACCCCTAACCAATGGTGTACCAATCCCTTGGTCTGCTGAGATCTATAGGGGTGGGGTTTAAAGATATGAGTGAGGCCTGCAGAACTAATTTGAATGGCTGAATTTCATTAATACAACATTTTTGGTGGTAATATAGTATCCCAAGAAGATTAACGGCAGTGATGAAAAATTGTCTACACAAATTCTCAGAAATAAATGTTAAATTGATGAGCGGGAAGAAAGAGAAAACACTACACTGTTCAGTCTCTTCATCTCCTCTCTCTCTTCAACCCCCCACCCCACCCAAAAGAAAAGCAGAAAAAAGGAAACCCTCTGTATTATCATGGGGTTAGGCAAGGAGGAGGTAGCAAAAGTAATTCAACAGCAGTCAATCGAAAATAAAAAAAAAACTAGTTCATCATCCAAGAGTTGGGCTGGTTTATGATGACAGGATGTGTCAGCATTTTGACCCTAAAGATGAGAATCCTGAGACACCAGATAGGATCAAAGCTATTTGGGAAAAGCTCGAGTCTCATGGAATTACTCAGAGGTACTGTATAGATAGATGAAACCCTAACTAAATTCTTAATTTCTTTGCGACATTTATTAAGTAGATAGGTTAATTATAATGCTGCCTGGGTTTATCAATGTCTTTCCATTTCTCAATTTTTACAGATGTCTTGTTATGAAAGCTAAGGAAGCAGAAGATGGAAAAATTGCATTAGTTCATAAGCAGAAATATGTCGATTTGATAAAGAATTTAACTTCCAAGACTGATTCTCAAAGGAAAAAGATCGCTTCGAAGTTTAACGATGTATATCTCAACAAAGGGTCGTCACAATCGGCTTATCTCGCTGCTGGAGCCGTTATTGAGGTAATATTTTTCCTATTTGCATTTATAATTTTGTCAATTTTTGCTATTGAGTTTGAGTTCATTCAGGAGTGATTGATTGACTTTCATATAAGATTCATGCATAACTCAAAGGGATTTTATTTATAAATAGCTAACTTGGTATGTAATTTTGAGAAGGTTTCTGAGAAAATTGCTAAAGGAGAGTTGGATTCGGCTGTTGCTGTTGTTAGACCTCCTGGGCATCATGCAGAAGTAGATAAAGCCATGGGGTTTTGTATTTTCAACAATATGGCGATTGCAGCGAGTGTTCTCGTAAATGATAAAGTATGGAGTAGGCTTCATATATAGTTACACTCTTATACCTTTTAGTTCAAATTCTTCCTTTGTCAGATGAATCTACCTTACTTTTTTGCTTATTTAGTCTTTTTTGATTATTTTGTTAATAATTGCAGCCAGAATTGGGTATTTACAAAATATTAATTGTTGATTGGGATGTCCATCATGGTAATGGTACTCAGAAAATGTTCTGGAAAGATCCCCGGGTATTGGTATTCAATGTTCATAGGTACTGAAAATATACCGGCAGTTTTCATTCATATGCTTATACACCGATTTTGAACCTTATTATCTTCTGCTGGCTTGTGCAGGCACGACTTTGGAATTTTTTTTCCATTGGGGAATGATGGTTCTCATTCTATGATTGGCCAAGGACCAGGGACAGGGTATAATGTTAATGTACCATGGGAGCAAGGAGAGTGTGGTGATGCTGATTAATTTGCTGTTTGGGATCATGTCTTGATTCCAATTACTAAGGCTTTTAATCCAGATATGATCCTAATTTCTGGTGGTTTTGATGCAGGTACTCCGCGGGGCTATCTCACTTAATATACTAACGTCCTCTTATGTAGTTCACAACCCTGCATATAAGTTTTTGGCATGTTCTGAACTTCCTGTGTTTTCTGTAGATAGATTAAGAAACTGCATGTTTTTCAAAAGCTCATTGTTAGTATATTAAAATTCTATCGCAGAAAAAGCTGACTTTCACTTTTCACATCTCATTTGAAAGCTTGTTTTATTATATAATACATGGGTTTTAGAGACATACATATATAAGGAATGGCATTTTATTGTCTGTGCCAATCATATATATGTAACGAATGGCTTGCTAACTACGTTCTAGTTATATTATTTATTTATTTATACCAACTATTGACTTGTGTTCCACTCCACGTAACAGCTGCTGGTGATACCATGGGGGTTGTTCTGTTACACCAGACGGCTATTCTGTGATGATAAGAAAGGTTGGAATTTAAACAACACTATGCTCGTCTTTCTAATGGATGTTGTGCATTATCTATATTAAATGTTTAATTGTATTCCATCTCCATCTTTGAATATTGGTTGTTGAATTAACTTTTAAG
Organism: Papaver bracteatum; assembly: GCA_023529315.1. Taxonomy (NCBI): domain Eukaryota; kingdom Viridiplantae; phylum Streptophyta; class Magnoliopsida; order Ranunculales; family Papaveraceae; genus Papaver; species Papaver bracteatum. The sequence goes on along the minus strand of JAJJWX010002036.1, from coordinate 353,220 downwards.
AGAATGAGTTTTTCCATTCTGTCCAGTTGATGCCATTTTCTCATGGAAGAATTATGATGGCCTTGGAGGGAGGATACAATTTAGAATCTTTGTCAAAGTCTGCCGTTGCTTGTGTGGAAGCATTACTAGAGAACAAACCTATCATTGGATCTTCCAAGGCTGAGGCCTTCCCGTTGGAATCGACTTGGCATGTAATTGAAGAGGTAAAATACTTGTGAACGCTTTGGATTCCTTATTGTTCTTTTAATTTCCTATTTCATTGTGTCCCCCCTTGGTTATTTCTTTGCAGCTCACTATTTAGGTCCTGATTTTTTGATGTTATGTTTTTAGGTTCGTAAGGAACTGACAAGATACTGGCCAATGCTTAGTGATGAGCTTCCAAATACCATTAAGAGGACATCTTTATCCGAGGTATTTTTTTTTATCTCCCTACATCTTTGTCTATTCACTGCAGTATGATTTTTTTATTGATTCTTTAGTTAAGAACAGTATAGTTATTAGAAACAACAAAATCCAACATTAATCAGCTTCCTAAATAAATGTGCCAGTTCAACTTAACTATGCTATTCTCAGATTAGTTAAGCTGATTCTGAACTTAATTGAGCTCAGTTATGGTACCAGAACTCCAAAAAAGGAGTGCGTGTGAATTTTTCAAAAAAAATTATTTTATGCATCAAGCCGTACTCTTTGAATTTTCCTAGCTGTGCCCATTCATGGTGTAACCGCTAAGAAGTAAGAACCCAACTGGTGGATATAGCTGGGTTTGCAGTGCGCATTGATGAAATACGCATGTTATCAATCTTAAACAATAACTACCTGAACATAATAATCATAACTATGTCGTAAATGTAAATGCAAGATAAGTAAATGACACGAGAGATTTTACGTGGTTCAGCCGTAGCCTACATCCATGGGGGTAATGAGTTTCAGATATTACTATGATTTTATGCGTGTAATTACAAGGTTCTGTGAACAAATGAAAGTATAAGGAAATACAGAGTGCAACTAGATTTCTCCCCCTATTCCTAACTCTCCTCTCTCCACTGTCCAATCCCTCTTCAAGTAACCAGAGTTGCTATTTATAGTCTTGATTGGGTCCCACCGATCCCGCTTTCGATCTCTAAGCTGGGGGATTACCAACTGCTTCCTCAATTCTTCATTATGGTCCTCGGTCTCCTGTGATCGATATCTTCCTCCACAACTTGACATGTTGTAGATAAGATTAGGTGGGCTGGATGAGAGCATTGAATGCTGAGCATACCACTCTTACACACGTGTAATGACTCTTTACAGCAGGCCCATCACGTCGTGGAGGTTCCCTGGACGTTCATCCAAATACGCCTCGTGATCTGTGAAAGTTAACTTAGTGTTGATCACATGTCTTCGTAGCAACTTAACTATCATGCTACCTTCCTGTGATCGTGCCATATGTACGGTGAATATTTTATAGTTACAGTTTGCCCCTTGATTTACTATGATTTCCAAGGGAAATATGGTAATTCAACATTCCCATGATTGTAGCCACTTCTACACGATCACCCTACTGCATTCAATTCCTTTATTCTCGCTCACGAGCTTTGACTGCTATTTGAGGCTGAATCCCCCCTGACCAGTACTGCACTTACTGCATTTCGAGTAGGCACGAGGTAAATTGCAAGAATCTCGATTGGTCCCGGCTTCTGGAGGATGGTTATGCCAGCGAGATGTGCCTTTATTTTCTGGAAATTATTCATCGGTCCACATGAATTTGTTTAACCTTTTTGTGTCAAAGAAAGGATCGTAATAGTCTAATGATAGAGCGATGAATATGCCTAGTGCATCTAGCTTGCCGTTCAATTTCTGCAACCCTTTTAGAGTCTATGGTGATGGCATTTCCGCAATAGATTTTAATTTTGTTGGGTCCATTTCGATTCCTCGCTGGGTGACTAGGTATCCTAGTAAATTTCTCGACGTAATTCTAAAGGTACATTTGTCCGAGTTGATCTTCATGCGGTACTTTCTCATTGCTTCAAATATCTCCTAGAGGTGTTTGACGTGGCTTTCCAATTGTTTCTCTTCACTAGCATGTTATCCACATATACTTCTAACGTCTTGCTTGTCCACTTTGCAAAGATTGCACCGAAAATCCTTTGGTAAGTGGACCCCTCATTCCGTAGACCGAATGACTTCCTCATGTAACAATACAATCCTTTAGGAGTGAAGAACGCGACTCCTGGTCCTCCTTGGTTAGTGCAATTTGGTTATACCCTGAATGCTCATCCATTAGTGATAACATATGGTGTCCCGAAGTCGCTTCAACCATCTGGTCAATGTTCAGAAGTAGATAACTATCTTTCGGGCATGCCTTATTGAGGTTGCTGAAGTCGATGCATATTCTGAATCTGTTATTCTTTTTTGGAACGATAAACATGTTGGAAATCCCGCACATATTCTTCAAACTTACAAGATTCAAATCCTTTGCATATTTGCTTCAACTTGTAGCATATAGTCTTTGACTTCAACTCACCACTTCACTTGTCAAATTTGAGCTCTTCTTCCATGCTACTTCTTCAAATTCCAACACTTGTCTTATAATGCTGGAGTTCAATATTTCATCTCATGCAAATGTATGGTGTCCCCCGTACCTACGAAGTTTTCTTCAAAGGATGAAATAATTCATACCGTATAAAGATGCAGTCTTTGTAAATTCCCAAACATCTATGTGAACACATTCCAGTATTCCATATGTGGTGATATTCATTATATTTTCGTATCTTCAAAAGACTAAAACTTTTTACTCCAACTTCAAGATGGAAAATGTGTACCCATGAGTTCCACCCAACTCATGCTTGCTGATGGAATGATTTTTATCTATTTGTATTCCATCGTCGTGCCATATTGCAATCCCCAAACAATATCATTTTCGCATCAACGAAATGATGCCCCTATACAGGTTATATATATATATATAAAAGAAAAACGTTGGATAATTTTCTTAACACCGTAAAGAAATTAAGCGACTATGTATTCAATCAAACCATACAAGAGTAATAAAATAAGAAATGAACTCGGAATAAGAATAAAATTCACTGAGTAGGGGTAAAAACTGCTCTTCGGGCATTTTTCGAAGCAAAGTCTCTAATAATAGGCTTATAATCAAGTAATTCAACAATTTCTCTTTCAATGGCTATCATAGCCAATCCATTTAACCTCTCTTGTAGCATTGTAGATCGAAGATATGTTTTGATTAATTTCAATTTGGAAAAACTTCTTTCTGCAGAGGCAACTGTAACTGGTACCGTAAACAAGATTCTATAAGCAATCCAGGCATTGGGATAACAACCTTCCATCTCTTGCAAAAAGTGTAACACTTCTATTGGTTTCTTCATATCTGTTGAAATCATCCTTCTTATGATCTTTAATTCTGTGTACAAATCTTTCCCGTCGATATCAGAAACTGATCCATAACTCAAATATTTGGCTTTTTGAACCTTCCGAACAATTGATGTCTTAATTTCCTTGGCAAACCTCATTATAAACTCATTTTGGATCTTGTGACTAAGATAATGATAATGAATATCATTTTTAACAATACGTTGGAGATGCATATTTAACACCGGGTTATTTTTTGCAATCAACTCTATCAAACTCAAGAAGTTACCATTGTGTTTTGTATAAATCTTCTCACTATCACCACGAAATGCTAAACCATTTTTTGCGAGATACATCACACCATCCATTATACACTCCAATATTTCTATCCAACGTTATTTCTCTTTGTTGATTTGTTCTTGCAAGTGTTTATCAAGGGTTGCATTCTTTCTCAACCGTGATTCTAACTCGAGCCACATATGCACACAATCTCGGTGCTCATCACTTTTTTCATGCCCTTGAATCCTTCCACTAAGATTATTCCAATCATTGAACCCATCGTTAGCTAATTGCATAGTATTCTCACGCTTCTTAAACAACTTGCAACAAAAACAAAAGACCTTGTCTAAATAAATTGAATATATAAGCCACCTTCTATCTTGCTTCTCCGAATTCGTTAAGTTTTTTTGTATAATACGTGACTTATTAACGTTTACCGGAGGCGCTATCATAAGGAAACTCAAAATCGCTAACCCTTATAGGACCTTTCTCCACAAGAATATCAATTAACTTTTGATCAATTACGTTCCAATTTTTTGGATCAAATATATCAATTGGTTCTTCCATGCTATCTTCATTCATTACATTTGTAGTTGTAGGAATTCCTTCATTGCACCCCTCACAAGAATTCATAATACTCAAGACATGATTAAAGATTAAGAATAACACTTTTATTAATTGATTCTTAAAAACGTTACAAGAAATGACGGAAATTAAGAATACAACCGCTCTCTTAGACTTTCTCTCTCCTCAAGACTTTCTCAACACTCCAAAATTGATCTCCCTCTTCTAAGTCTATTGGTTCTGTAGTTGCAGGAATTCCCACACTACACCCTACTCAAGAATTTATCAATATTTACGACACAATTTGAAGATTAAGGACATTTTTTATTAATATGATCTTAAAAGAATTACAGTAATCAAGAATACAATTCACTTAATAAGATTTTCTCTCTCCTAAAAACTTTCTTAGCACTCAAAAATTCCTCTCCCCTCTCTGGAACTATTCATCTCCTTTATATAGGCATTTACATAGTGGATTACAGCTCATGATAGCTCATTTACAACTAAGATTCCCTTTAATTTCTGATCTGGGTTCTTGCGATAAATCGCAGTTAGCACCGCCTTAATCTTTCGCAGGTTTTATCGATTCATCGTAGAAATGTCACACTTTTCTCATGTTTCTGTCGTTTTCATCTGATATGTCATTCCTTACATCACTATGAGATGTTTCGTAGATGTATCGTAAACATGTCTCATAGAACTGTTGTTTATTTCGCAGGAATATTGTTGTGACAATATTCTGATCCTACATCTTGCCGCTTCTCATATCTTTTCTGCGAAGAAGATAAAGATCATGAGAATTTAAGTTTCTTGATTTGCCACAACTTCTTGTCTTTTCACACTCCCTTCATTTTGGCACGTCTCTGCATCCATCGCTAGATATTCTACGCGTGTTTTTTTTTCTCTCATTTATCCCTTGACACATCTTTTTTCAACCGTTGAATTCTGACTATTCACGTCTTTTCTTCATTGAATGCATTGATGTTCTCGAGAATCTTCTTCTCTTATAAATATCTTTTTCGCCAATCTCTCCTCTTCTTTTTTACTCTTTCTTATTTCTTCTTCTCTGCAACTCTACTGTTCTTCATCTTCTTCCGCAAATTCCGGATCTATCACTGTTTCAATTTTATTTCTTTATTCTTCTTCATCTTAATCATCATTCCCATACTAAAAAATGGCTCCTGCTAAAAAATTAGGTCAACCCACTTTCCAAAAACACCAACAGAAGCTCCAAACTTTAGGTTTCACACTTACTGAGATCCCTGGTCAATCTTCAGACTCTGATCTCTCCATTGATCTAATCTCAGGATTTCCTTCTTCCAATGAGAAAATCCTTATTTCGCTAGGTCAACTAGAAGCTGGCCATCATATCCCTCTTTATAACCCAGAATTCCCATTTTTTTATGAAATTATTTCTCACGCTAAATTTTCACGTGCAATCTACCAATTAAGTGGAGATTGTATTCGTCTCATTATCGAATATGCCTCTCGTGGAGCTGGTAAAGGATCTCTCTATCCTGATGATGCGAGACATCCTGATTTAAAAGATATCCCAATTATTCCGGCGAAATATACCGTGGAGAATTTCTTCGCGAATTATCAAGTGATTCCCATGAAGAAATAGAGCACGTGTTGGGCTGTTCGTTTAAATAAGAATAAAAAGGTTGCGAAGGATAAAATTCTTATGCAAGATATAGACTATCATTCGAGTAAAAACCAAGGTCCACGTTACTCAAAAGATGATAAGTGGTGCGGATTTCCTCTCCTCCTTGAAGGTCCATATATTTCTGGCATTCTTGATCTTCCTGCGAATCCTACGAATCTTGCAGCGTATCATCCTTGGATTTTTAACTGGCCTGAAAGGAACTCTGAGGTATATCTCGCAAAATTTATCATTATTCGCAAATTTGGATAAATGTATTATTCTTAATGATTATTGAAATATCTTTAATAGATCGAAAAAATGAAGCTTAGCTATGCTAATACTGGGAATCCCAATCTCCTACAAACTTTGAAGACCTTCACAAATGAAGTAAGAAACAATCTTCTATAACCTTTATCAATATATTGTTGCCCCTGTTTCTTATTTTCATGTGTGATTGTTTTCAAGGAAATACCATTTGTCGCGGCGGTTGAAGCTAAAAATATAGTCAAAAGAGTAATAACTCCAAATGAAGGTTCCGGTGCTTCTCCTCGCCGCAATAAAAATCAAACCGTTGACGGTCCTCCAAAGAAGATAAGAAAAACTCAACCACTTCTTTAAATTCTCCACTCATAGAAACTTCTATTATCGCTGAAAAAGATAATGAAATTGAAAAGAATAGTGGAGTTAATAATGATGCCTCCGTGGGCACTTCAATACACATTTCTTCCGCAAGAATTAGGTATGCGATGGGTCTTTCTCAACCTGAGACTCCAATGGATCAATTGTCAAACATTTTTAGAAACCCTATACAAGGTATTGGAGAGTATGATATTACTCGTACTTGCAACTATCTCTCGAATATCTGCGACGCTTCAATTTTGACTAATAATAAAGATCTTAAAGGAGTCTCAAGATTTATCAACCCAGGTTTTCTTCATGCGCTAGCTTCGTTGGTATGCCCCTTTCCTTTATTTTTCTTGTAGTAAACTTTACATTTGTCATGAGTATCAAAGATCTTTTACTTATATTACTCATTTTCTCTTTTCTGTCACAGACTGCTAGAGCTTCTTTTTCTGTTGCTTTAGAATTATAAAGTAGATTATCATCATCGCAGAAAAGGCTTACTGATTCACAATCTGAGTATGCGAAACTTTGTGAGAAAAATAAGCAATATGAAGCTGAAATCTCCATTCTTCGCGAAAAATGTAAACAATTTGAAGTAGCTGGAAATACTAAGCTCCTTAATAAAAACAAATCGCTTGAAGTAGAAGTTAAAGTTCTTCAACAGAAATTAGTTGACAAGGAGAAATTCTGCAAACAAGTTATTGGTATGAATCTTCCCCTTTTTTTTTTGATATTTTAGTTTATTTGAGCAACCATTTTGCAGATGCCTATAATCTTACTGATGAAGCCCTCATTCTTAATTCTTTTGATGAACCCATAGATGAAACCACTCTTCTTCAGCGTCTTAATGACGTTTTAAATAACTATTCAGACGAAAAAAATTAATACTTTGTCCATTGATGAGCTTAAATATCATATTTTCCTTATGAGAATGGATTATAGATCTGTCTTAAGTACGTACAATAGTTTAAAGACTTGCAGAGATGATTTTAGAGAAAAAAAATAAAAGTCTTAAAAGCCAAGAAAAATGAACTCGAGAAGGATAAAGAACACATTACTCTTCAAGGCGCTGAAGCTCTATCAAAATTCCGCAATACCCTTATTGATACTGAACTTGAGAGAGATATACTTAAGAATGAAAACATTAAACTTCTTAAAAGAGAAGAACAAATCCGTTCCCGTCTTCGCATTCAAAGTTATGATGAATTCGCATGGGCTGCGACAATTCTCGATAATGTTAGGAAAAATTTAGCGATAGATGTCAGTCTTCATACCGAGCAAGCAACCTTGACACAAGAAATGATCCATGAAAGAGAAGGTTATTATTTATTGTTCCTTTAATATCTTTGTATTTCTTGTAGATTTCCAACAAATTTCTAATTTGTTGTTGTATCATCGCAGAATCTGAAAAAAGATATCCCAAAAGGATAGCAGAACTTGAAGAAGAAAAGAGTGGTCTTGCGAAAAATCTTGTTTCCCGTAATGAAAAAATCTCTATACTGCAAGAGAAAATAAAGATATCCAACTCAAACTTGCGTAGTACTCTTCTCACCATTCGCAATAATGTTATTGAGAAAGTTTGCAAAGATAACGATCTTCCTCTTAGTCTATATCCTTGTCTTATGGATAATATCCCAGCCAGTTCTCAAGTACCAGTTATTTCTGACAGTGAGGCTGATGCAGATGAAAGTGAAAGCGAAGATGAGGAAGGAACTAATGATGAAGATGGTGAAGACAAATATGAAAATAATGATGGAGATAAATCTCAATAGTTTTGTTTTTTCTTTTTGATCTTCTCCTGTATTTCTCTCTTTCTTTCTTGCGATAATTATCTGCGATAATTATCTACGACAAATTGTAATATTCTGCGAATTATCTGCAGCTCCTGATGTCTTTCAATATATAAATTCTTTTTTGCTTCTATCTGTTTGTCATTAAAAATTCAAGAAACAATTCTTTTTGCAAAATGGTTAATATAATCATTAATCTCCAATTATCTGTATGAATTTATCATACAATGATGAATAACAATATTTACCATTCTATGCATCATTCCCATACTTTCCTCTTGTTATTAATCTGCAATATGATAAATGAATTATTGCAAATAATGCTGTAAAAAATCTGTTATATGCTTCGCATATATAACCTCTCTTGTGGTCTTATTTCGCCTTCCTAGTTAAAGGTCCTATTATGCCACTTTTATCCGACAAGATCGCAGGACATTCTTATTTTTACATGTAATAATCCATTGATCTTATCTTATCATTTATTTTGATCTCTGCGACAATATGATAAGTCTAAGACATCTTCTGAGATTAATCGCTCTTTGCTTTTTAAGACTTATGACATTGGCGTCTTTGCGATTTATATCCTCTTATCATTGATTTCATTTATCTCATCTTTTGTTCTTATCGCAAAAACCCATTGATCTCATCTTAACATTTCTCTTTATGCTTTTTGGCCTGTCATGCGGCAATATGACGGGCCTAAATATTCTTGCGAATATAAAGTACCATGACATTGCTGTCTGTGTCACGCGACAATATGATTGGCCTAAATATTCTTGCGAATATAAAGTCCCATGACATTGCCGTCTTTTTTGATACACAACTCCCTAATGGAGGGTATCGCCCTTATCTCCCCCCTGGTTGCCCCTTCAAGGAGACGTACTTCTTCCATACAAGACTAGCTCCTCCCATCCGGTTCTAGAAACAACCAGTTGTTTTCGTAGCCTCTTATCCTTTATGCCTATATGGCTTATAGTTACAAGACTACACCCTAGTGGGGTTTTCTTCGGGCCGAACACATCGTAATCCAAGACTTGCCATGGATGGCCAGGGTAGGTTCATCCATCCCGGGCACCCACATCTCAACCGTGTACCTCGGCACCTTGATCATACTTTGCATTCCTTAGGAGAAACTCTCGGGCGCCCAACCATGGTATAACCTTATATAGTTGGGAATCCAAGTTATCTCTCCCGGATGGATTTTCTATAATCACAAATCTCCATGACTAGGTTCCAGCAGCAGTATAGCAGATACCCCCCTTATGACGCACTTTAAGGATATTACCTCTTACAGAATAGAATCCGCAAACTAAGGTGTACGCCATAAAAGTTCGTCCCATTCTTATATGTTTTTAGGCGATTTGCGCCCGTCTTATGCATTTGCATTAAAAATTCTTATATGATTCGAAATCATCATCTTTTTCTTTTAATAAAAAAAAAATAATCTTATTTTTGAGCAATATCTTGTTGCTTTTTATTTTCTTGCGAGAAATGAAGATTTCAACTTTTTCCCAGCACCTTGCACTTGTTTATTTTCCTGCGAAGAATGAAGATTTCAACTTTTTCCCATCTTTGCGCGATTAATCACCATTGATTCTTTTGGCACAAACTATTCTTGTAATATATCCTTTCCCCGCAACTCTATACTGTCCACCATCAATTTCTCTGCTCTCTCGAGTTTGCTTCTGATTATGTTGCCAATTACGACTTCTGGCGTTTCTTTCTTCGCAAGTATTAATGTCAACTTCATAACACTTTTTTCCTTCAAACCAATCACCTTTAATTATCCCAATACCATGAGGATGTGGAAACTTTATGCATTGATGATATGTGGATGCTATGCCCAAGATCCCATGGAGCCATGGTCTTCCAATTAAGGCATTATAAGGAGATTCTATATCCACTACACAGAACTTAATTTTTGAAGATATCTTGTTCAATGGAATTTCCATAGTAATTTCTCCTTTTGGCTTATTTGCAGTGCCATTAAAACCATAGATCTTGTAAGTTGAGGGGATTAACTCATCATCTCTTCCACCCATTGTTCGATAAGTATGATAGAATAAGATGTCTACCGAGCTTCCAGTGTCAATTAAAACCCTATCTATTGCCCAAGAATCACTTGTTGCGTCACCATCATCTTCTTCTTCTTCTCTGTACTTTGGATTTATCTCTGACTTCACCACCAATGGGTTTTCATGCATCTTCCCTGGCTCTGGTATCTCTTGTGCAGTAAAAGAAATAACTTGTTTTTTCCATTCTTCTAACGGAGAAATTTCGCAATATTCATCACCTCTCTTCCCTCTATATCCCTTGCAAATACTCTACTTAGCACATTGTCATGGAAATCTTCTATTGTTTTCTGCGAATGTACAATTGAATTGCAAAATAGATTTTTTGCTGTAGCTCCTACTTCAATGACAAATGTTTCTACTTCTTTCGCATCATTGACTCTGCGAATTTCTGGTGCTGGCGGAAATTGCTGAGGTTGTGGATATCTCGCTAGAAAATGATTTAACTTCCCCTGTTCAATCATTCGCAGAATTATTCTTTTTACATTTCTACAATTACTCACAGAATGGCCATGAAAATGATGATAAGGGCAGAATTCTTGACTTTGGTTGTTAGGATGTGGTTCTCTCCCCATGTTCCATGGTGAAGGTATATTCTCCATAAAAATAATCGCTTCCCAAATCTTGTCTATACTGGTATTTAGAGGTGGCAATTTGATGTCTTCCCATATAATCCTCTGACCTCTTTGTTCTCTTGAATAATTCTGCCTCTGTCCACCATAAGTCTCTTGCGATTGATCAAACCTTGGGACCTTATTATTGTTAGTGCGATTATAAAAATTTCTCTGCTTTTCCAATTCCTCCTGATCTCTACTCCCCATTGCTACTACCTTACATTGATTATCAATCTCCATTTTCTCTCGCTGATTTTGGGAGGTACTTGCCACTGTATTAATCATCTTTGGTAATAAACTTCCATTTGCTGCGGATGAACTTGTGCCTGCGAGAATTGGATATGACTCCATCTCATTTTGTTTTTCCTCCAAAGCGATATATTCTTCTTGTAATTCTCGCAGTTCTGTCATAGTGATTGTGTTTTTAAATCTGAATACCTGGATGTATAATAGATTTGTCGCAAACATAGCATTTGTGAAGGACAAAATGAGATATCTTTCATCTACTCTTCCTGCCATTTCACTGCACATTGTCCTCCATCTTATCGTTAAGTGCTTTAAACTCTCGCCAACTCTCTGCTTCAATCCAAACACATCTTCAATTCCAGGTCGTGTAGAGTTATTGCTTATGTATGCTCCTAAGAAAGTAGTTTGCAAGTGCATGAACGAAGTTATTGTATTCTTGGGGAGACTTACAAACCACTTCAGTGCTTCGCCAGTTAAACTTGACGCAAAATATTTGCACAAGGCGACATCATGGTTATCCCATTGTAGCATGCATCGAATATAGGCTTTGATATGTTGGACGACACATGTAGTCCCATCAAAAATACTGGTCAACACCGGAAAATTGCATTTTGGAGGTATCCCTCCTAATTGTACCTCTTGAGTAAATGGAGTTTTCGTAGCTTTTTCGATTGCCTCATCAAGTTGTCTTCTTCCTCCTTCTCTTTTGTTATTTATCATTCCTCTTATTTATGCTAATTCTCGCAAGATTTGCTCATTCCTATCAGAATTTTGCTCCATTGGCCTTTTCAACGCAGCTTCTCTTCGTCTGCGTTCATGCCTTTCTTGTCTTGCGATATTTCGTGCTTCTTCTTCAACATCTTGATTTTGCCTTCTTCTGCGATTTTCTTCTTCTTGAATTTGCAAATTAATTTGTCTTTCATTTTCTTCTCTGCGAATTTCCTCATCCCTTATCGTTTCTCTTCGTTGCCTTTCTATGTCTCTGCGAATTCTCTCATATTCCTCATTTAGATTATCATTATTATGATTTTGTACACGTCGTCTTTCTCGGTTATCATGATTATTCTGACGCAATGCTGTTTGAATTTCTTGTTCTTCTACTTCGGCTCGCAATCTCTCTCTTTCTCTCGCTAAATGTACTTGCTCAATATAATGCCTCTCAATATCATCTTCAATTATCCTGCGATTTTCGAATCTCTTCATCACGTAACATTCTCCTTCTCTCTTCTTGATTTTCTCCCTCATCTTGATCATGTATAATGTCCAAAGTTTCACCGCGTGGAATATAACGATCATTTATCAAATTCTCGCCAATATTTTGTATAAGCTGATTTTGTCTTGTTTCTTCTCTATATGATCTTGAACTTGATCTCATGCTGCTTCTTGATCTTCTGTTTTGCAACCTCAAATTTTCCATTCTTAGTTCATGATTTTGCCTTGTAAGATTTGCACGTTCTTCTGCCTCTAATCTTCTTTCTTCCTGTATCCTTTGTCTCAAATCATCTACTACATCATGTCCTTGATGAATTACTCCTCCATCCACTTCTTGATTTCTTTCCTCTTCTTGATTTTCTTCCTCTTCTATCGAATCCGACCTCCAAGTATGCACACTTAATCTATCATAATCCACATTTCTATCTTGTGCTTGTCTTTGTTGATTCAGTGGTTGAATTGAATTTTCTGCTCCATTTCTCATTCTACTTCTTCCTGATCTGATCCTTAAAGATCCTTCCAATTCACCTGTTCCTTCACCTGCAATTCTTTTACTTCTTCTCACTGTTGTTGGTGGTTCTGATGTATTTCTTCTTCTTCTAGCCATTTCTTCAATTCTAACAATTTCTTCAAATCTTCAATTTGCAATTTGAAATTTCTCAAATTGATTCTCCCTGTTTCTGGGCGCCAAAATGTAGTTGCAGGAATTCCCACACTACACCCTACTCAAGAATTTATCAATATTTGTGACACAATTTGAAGATTAAGGACCTTTTTTATTAATATGATCTTAAAATAATTACAGTAATCTAGAATACAATTCACTTAATAAGATTTTCTCACTCCTAAAAACTTTCTTAGCACTCAAAAATTCCTCTCCCCTCTCTGGAACTATTCATCTTCTTTATATAGGCATTTACATAGTGGATTACAGCTCATGACATCTCATTTACAGCTAAGATTCCCTTTAATTTCGGATTTGGGTTCTTGCGATAAATCGCAGTTAGCACCGCCTTAATCTTTCGCAGGTTTTATCGATTCATCGTAGAAATGTCACACTTTTCTCATGTTTCTGTGGTTTTCATCCGATATGTCATTCCTTACATCACTATGAGATGTTTCGTAGAATATCATTGATGTATCGTAAACATGTCTCGAAGAACTGTTGTTTATTTCGCAGGAATATTGTTGTGACAATATTTTGATCCTACAGGTTCTCTTTATATAGGGTAATTACATAGTGGATGACATCTAAGTTGTCCTTTTATTTCGTATCTGACTCGCGATATTCTCGCAACTATATTAATCTTAATACTCGCAGTCATTTAAGGATTCGCAGGTCCTTCACACTTTCCTCATGTTTTTGCTATCGTCATCTATTGCGTCATTCTTTAAGTAATTCTGTGATGCTCGCAAAGTGTTGTTGAAGAATTCGCAGGAATGCTATTATCAATTTCGCAAGAGTATGATTGTTGCGAGATTCTGATCCTACATTTTTCCTCTTCTCATATCTTCTCTGCGAAGGAGAGAATGTCATGAGAAACTGCCGTAACTGTTCTCCTTTCCATATTCTTGTGTTATGACACGATTCTGAATTTTCGCTAGATTTATTACACGTATCTTCTCTACTACTCATATCTTGACACGTCTTTTTCAACCGCTGTTTTTTATCCGTGCACGTCTTTTCTTCGCATTAAATGCACTTGTTTTCTTGAAAAGTTTTACTCCCTATATATATCTCCTTCACTCTTCTCTTTTGTTCTTTTTACTTTCTCTTTCTTTCTCTCTGCAAATTTACTGTTCATCAATAAATTCTGCATCTGCTACTGCTGTAATCTTTCTCTCATTCTTTTGATCTTCTAAACTCCACATCATTCCCATACTTTTGAAAACATGGCTCCAGCTGGTCGTAGAAATAAAATTGCCTTTGAAAAGATGCAAAAGAAGCTTCAAAACGAAGGTTTTATTCTTTCTACTATTCCCAATCAACACCATAGAGCTGGAGAGAAAATCATAGTCTCGCTAGGTCAACTTGAAGCTGGTCTTCCCATTCCTCTTTATGATCCTGGACTTCCTTTATTCTATGAAATACTTTCTCATGCGAAGTTCTCGCGGGCTATATATCAGTTGAGCGGAGATTGCATTCGTTTAATGCTCGAGTTTGCTACTCGCGGCACTGGTAAGGATTCTCTTTATCCCCTTGAAGTGAAGAATCCTAAATTCAAAGATGTTCCAATTGTTCCTGTGAAGTATACTGTAGAGAATTTCTTCGCAAATTATGAAGTAATCCCTATGAAGAAGGATAGCACTTGTTGGGGTGTCCGCTTACAAAAGAAGGATGATATTGCTGAAGATAAGGTTCTTATGTTAGACATTGACTGGAATCCGGGCAACAATACAACCCCTCGCTTCTCTAATGACGACAAATGGTGTATTTTCCCGTTAACTTTAGAGGGTCCGTACATCTCTGGTTCTCATGCTTTACTTGCAAATCTCGCAGAGTACCAACCATGGGTGTTTAATTGGCCTGAGAGAAATACAGAGGTATAATCCCGAATTTTTATTTGAATTACCGTTATTATTTTTCTCATATTTTGATATGTATTCTCGCTGACCATTCTAATTTTATCAGATTGAAAGGCTGAAAGCTAGCTACCAGAAGTTTGGGAAACCCAGAACTTTTTTGGCTCTTAAATCTCTCACAAATGAAGTAAGAAATATTCTTTTGTGATTCTTAACAATATATTGTTGGCTCTATTTCTTATCTTTATCTGTGCTTGAAGGTTATTGAAGAAAGAGAACCCGTTAGAGCTGCGAGAATTAAGGGGAAAATTAGGGGTGCCCCTCGCAAAGAGAAATCTGTTGTTCCTCGCAAGGAGAAATCTGCTGCTCCTCTTTCAAAGAAAAGAAAGCTCCAATCCCCTTCTTCTTCAATTCTTCATTCCAGTGAAAACTCAAGTGATGACAATGATGATGATGATGATGATGATATCTTTTCTGCAAGAGAAACTTCTCAACTTGAGTCTTCTATGGCTCAGTTGTCCAACATATTTGGTGATACTATACATGGTATCACAAATGATTATGGAGATGATGCTTTTAACGTGGTATGCCAGGCTCTCGCAAAGGTCTGCGATGCTCCCATATTGGTCGACAATGATTCTCTCCTCGGAATCTCGAGATCGATGACTCACAGTCTCTTAAATTCACTTTGTATTATGGTATGTTCTCATTTCTTCGCCACATTTATATGTTTTCATTTCCTCGCAAGATTTATACTTGTCTCGATAATTTTTGACTTTCCTTCACATTTTCTTTGATTTAATATCAATATGTATGATTTAAATTTTTTACTTTTCTTCGCAGGCGGGAAGAGCTTCTTTTGCTGTTGCCTCAGATTTGGAGAGAAGATGTGCTATTCAGGAAAAGAAGAGTGTTAATCTTCGCCAGAATAATGAAAAATTGGAAGCTGTGGTTGCTGAGCTTCGTAAGAAGAATAAACAACTAGAAATTGGAGCTTCAACTAGCAAGCGCAAAGTATCTGATCTTGAAAAAGTTAATCAGCAACTCCTTGGTATAAATTTTCCCCTTTTCCCCTTAATTCTTTTATTTTATTGTTTTAGCTTATAAGAGTAACCATTTTTGCAGATATTTACGATCTTACTGATGAGGCTACACTTCTTCGTTCTTTTCCTGAACCTATAGATGAAGATACTCTTCTTGATCGTCTTAGCAATTCTTTAAATAATTATTCAAATGACAAGATTAAATCACTTTCCCTAGATGACCTCAGATCCCAACTTCACCTCTTAAGAATTGACTACATATCTAGCTTGAATGCGGCTAATAAGTCTAGACTTCGTTACCTTGATTCTAAAGAACAAATCAGCAGTTTAAGAGCCAATAATAGTGACCTTATAGACGAGAAAGATCATATTTCCCTTCAAGGTGACCAAACCTTAGCATAATTCCAAGAAACTCTTCTTGGGGTTCAAGTTGAAAGGGATGAACTTAAACGCAGAAACATTGAACTATGCGAGAGAGAAGAATAAATCCGCTCTCGTCTTCTTATACATGATGAAGTTGAGTTTGCTTGGGCTGCGAGAGTTCTTGATAATTCCATGAATAATCTAGGTGTAGATGTTAGTCTTCATGCTGAACAAGCATCCTTGATTAGAGATATGATTTCTGAAAGAGAATGTTGTTTATTATTAATTCTTATTGTCTTTTTGTCTTTTATAGGTTTCTGCCAAATTTTTGATTTGTTGTTATATGCTCGCGGGAACTGAGAAGAGATATTCTGAAAGAATTAAAGAACTTGAAGATGACAAGAGATTCCTCGCAAAGTCTCTTGCTTCTCGCAATGAGAAATATTCAAGATTGAAGAAGCAGCTACAAATTATTCGTGCGAATTTCAGTAACATTCTTGTTGGTGTTCGCAATGATTCCATTAAGTTGGTCAGCGATGATCACCAAATTCTTCATTCTGAGTATCCTTATCTCGCGGATGAAATTTCAAAGAACACTCCTAATCTTATCATCTCTGACAGTGAAGCTGAAGAATTTGTAGAAGATGATGGTGAAGATGAAGAAGGAGAGAAATTTGGCGAAAACAATTATGGAACTACATAGTCTTGTTCTCCTTTTTAATCTCTCTGTAATATTTGTACATTTATCCCTTTCTCCATTTCTTGTAATATATATTGTCGCGAATTTCTCCAACTTCTAATGTTCTTTAGTGTACATATTTCTTTTGTCTTTTCCTGTATGCATTAGAAAAAAAATCTGTTTTGCAACATGGTTAATCAATATGTTTATTAATTTTTAATTATTTTTGCTTAAATCTATCATATAAAAATGAATAACATCTTATAATTCTGTTCATTCCCATACTTTCCTCTATTATTCATCTGCAATATGAAGGATTGAGTAAATTAGGTTCTGAGGAAGATCTGCTTGTATAGTTCCTGCTAGGAATCTCGCAGCCATATCTTACTCTCTTGTGGTCTTATTCTGTCTTCCTAGTTAAAGGTCTTATTTTGCCACTTTTTATTCTTGCGACAAAATCGCAGGACGTCTCTACATTCGCATGTAGAGACCCATTGATCTTGACTTATCCTCATTTTGTCAATTTATTGTGACAATATGACAGGCCTAAGTTCCATTGCAAGAACAAAGCCCCATGACATTGCCGTCTTGCGATGAAATCACAGGACGTCTTTACACTTTCATGTAAAAACCCATTGATCTCATCTTATCTTTTTCTCATGGCTTTTTTCCTCTGTATAATTGTTTCACAAATATGACAAGTCTAAATATTCTTGCGAACATAAAGCCTCATGACATTTGCGTCTTAAGACACTTATCATCTCCTTAATGGAGGATGCCGCCCTTATCTTCCCCCTGGTTGCCCCTTCAAGGAGGCGTACATCGGCCATACAAGACTAGCTCCTCCCATCCGGTCTTAACAACAACTAGTTTTATTCGCAGCCTCTTATCCCTTTTACCTATATGACTTATGGTTACGAGACTGCACCCTAGGTAGGATTTTCTTCAGGCCGAGTGCATCATAGTCAAGACTTGCCAAGAATGGCCAGGGTAGTTTCGTACGCCCTAGGCACTCTTGGCTCAACCGTGTACCGCGGTGCCTTGATCATACTTTGCACTCCTTAGGAGAGACCCTCAGTCATCCAACTGTTAATATATATATATATAGTTGGAAATCCAAGGTACCTCCCCTGGATGGGTTTTCAATAACCCCAATCTCCATGAATCAGGTTCTAGCAGCGGTATAACCTTATCCCTGAGCCATGCAAAGAGATGCCCCCTTATATGACGTAGTTTAGATCTTACATTTGCCTCTTGCGAAATTGTATTCGCGAACTAGGGTGTACACCATAAAGGTTCGTCCCATTCTTATGTGTCATTATTCTTTGATTTTCTATTTTTGCATTTCAGCTCTTATATGATCTTTCAATCTCATCTTTTTTATTGAAAAAAAGTACATTTTTGGAAAAAGTTTTTCTTCAACAAATCATCCATACCATACATCTCTTAAATTTCACAATTTATAATTTTTATCTTCTTCTACTTGCTACTTTCTACTTCTGCTTTTTGTTGCGTTTTGCTACTTTCTATTCATCTGCGAGACGCTCGCCATCATTTGTTTTCAATGCATGTTAATTTTGCAGCATTCCATCTTCTCGCCGTTCTATTGCATCAACCATTAATTTTTCACTCCTTTGCTTATGCTTGATGTTATGTTTCCAATTTCTGTTCCTCACAGCTCTTTCTTCGCAAGATTCCATGTCAATCTCATAGCACTTCTTCCCTTCCATCCAATATCCCTTAATAACTCCAACACCACTAGGGTGAGGAAACTTAATGCACTGGTGATACGTTGACGCTACACCTAGAATCCCATGTAGCCATGATCGGCCAATTAAGGCATTATATGGTGATTCTTCTATGTCAACTACACAGAATTGAATCTTAGAAGATATCCCCTTTAATGGAATTTGCATAGTTATTTCCCATTTAGCCTTATTGGCTGTACTATTGAAACCATAGATCTTATAGGTTGACGGAATCAGATCCTGATCTCTTCCTCCCATTGTTTTGTAAGTGTGATAACATAAGATGTCCAATGAACTCCCAATATCAATCAAAACTCTATTAATAGCCCATGAATCATCTGCTTCGTCCTCCTCGCCTTCTTCTTCATCTTATTCTTCTTTGTATTTTGGATTTATTTCTAATCTCACCACTAGTGGATTGTCATGCATTTCTCCAGGTTCAGGTACTTCTTGTGCAGTGAAAGAGATAGTCTTCTTTTTCCACTCCTCTAATGGCGAAGCTTTCACAAAATTCATTATTTCTTTCCCATCAGCATCTCTCACAAAAACTCTACTTAGAACATTGTCATGAAAATCCTCTATGGTATTGTATGAATGTATGATGGAATTACAAAATAAATTCTTCGCTTTGGCTCCTACTTCAATCACAAACGTTTCTCCTCCCTTTGTTGTATTCACTATGCGAATGTCTGGTGCTGGTGGTAATTGCTGAGATTGTGGATGTTCTATTAGAAAATGATTTAACTTTCCCTGATCTAACATCCTCAAAATTATCCTCTTTACATTTCCGCAATCATTTATTGAGTGACCGTGAAAATGATGGTAAGAGAAAAATTCTTGGTTTCGATTATTTGGATGTGGCTCTTTTCCCATATTCCAAGGTGATGGTATATTTTCCATTAAGATTATAGCTTCCCAAATTTTCTCTATACTAGAATTTAGAGGTGGCATCTTAATCTCTTCCCATATCATCTTCGGACTTCCTTTCCCTCTATAATAATTTTGTCTCTGACCACCATACGTCTCATGCGGCTGATCAAGTCTTTGAATTTTTTTATTCCCACTGCGATTATAAAAATTCCTTTCTCTTTCAAATTCTTCTTGATAGCGACTCCCCAGGGATACTAACTTCTTCTGACTATCAATCACCATTTTCTCTTGTTGAGGATGCGAGGTGCTCACCACAGTATTAATTATCTTAGGAAGTAATCTTCCATTTGTTGCTATTGAACTGGTGTTCGCGATTGGATATGTTTCCATCTCATTATGCTTCTCTTCCAAAGCAATGTATTCTTCTTGTAACTCTCTCAACTCTGTCATTGTGATTGTATTTTTGACTCTGAAAACTTGAATATATAGTAGATTGATTGCGAACATGGCATTGATAAAAGACAAAATGAGATATCTCTCATCCACTCTTCCATCCATTTCACTGCACGTTGTCTTCCACCTTAATGTCAAATGCTTCAGAATCTCGCCAACCCTCTGTTTTAATCCTAATACATCTTCAATTCCAGGTCGCGAAGAATTGTTACTTATGTATGCCCCCAAGAATGTAGTCTGTAGGTGATTGAAAGAAGTTATAGTGTTCTTAGGCAAGACTTCAAATCATTTTAGCGCCTCGCCAGTTAAGATTGATGTGAAATATTTGCATAATACATCATCATGATTTTCCCACTGTAACATACATCTCACATAGGCTTTGATATGTTGAATGGTACATGTAGTTCCATCAAAAATACTGGTTAACACTGGCAAGTTGCACTTTGGGGGGTATTCCTCCTAATTGTACTGCTTGAGTAAATAGGGTTTTCGCAGCTTCTTCAATGGCCTCATCAAGTTGCATTTTACCTCCCTCTCTTCTGTTGTTTAACATCCCTCTCATTTCTGCTAACTCCCTTAAGATTTGTTCATTTACACCAGGATTTTGTTCCATAGGTCTTTTCAATGCAGCTTCTCTTCTTCTGCGCTCATGTCTTTCTTGTCTTTGCGAGATTTTGCGTTTCTTCTTCAGTATCTTCATTCTGTCTTCTCCTGCGATTTTCTCCTTCATCTCATTCTTGAATTTGCAAATGGTTATGTATTCCATTTTCTCCTCCACAATTTTGTTCATTTCTCGCCACTTCTCTTTGTTGTCTTTCTGCTCTTCTTTGCAATCTATCATATTCTTCATTATTATTTCCATTATTGCGATTTTGCTGGCACCTTCTTTCTCGATTGTCATGATTATTCTGGCGTATTGCTTCTTAAAGTTCTTGTTCTTCCACCTATGCTCTCAACCTTTCTCTCTCGCAAGCAAGACGTGCTTGTTCAGCGTAATGTATCTCAATTTCGTCCTCAATTATTTGTCGATTTCTCTGAATTTGTATCTCGTGCAATAGTCTCCTTTCATCTTCTTGATTTTCTATACCATCCAGATGGTTTCCTCCCCCCTGATTTCTATTGTCACGTCTATCATCCAAAGTTTCACTGCGTGGAATGTAGCGATCATTCATTATCTATTCTCCTTCATAGTGTTGTTCTCTATTTGTATTTTGCATTCTCCCTTGAATATTTTCACCAATATTTCTCACAGGGGAATTTCGCCTTGCTTCTTCTCTAAATGATCTTGAACTTGATCTTACAGTACTTCTTGATCTCCTGTTTTGTAACCTCAAATTCTCCATTCTTAACTCTTGATTTTGTCTTGTTAAATTCACACGTTCTTCCGCCTCTAATCTCCTTTCTTCTTGTATTCTTTGTCTTTAAGCCTTTGCTACTTCATTTTTGTCATCTCCATGAATTAATCCCCAATTACTTCTTGATTTCTTTCCTCTCTTATTTTATTTCTTAATTGTCAATCTTCTGTTTCTTCTATTGAATCTGATCGCCAAGTATGCACGCTTACTCTATCATAGTCCACAGTTCTATCTTGTATCGGTGTTTGCTGACTTGGCTGTTGAATTTGATTTTCTCCATTATTTCTTATCTTATTTCTCCTTGTTCTCAATCTTGAAGATTCTCCTCTTTCATTTGTCTCTTCTCCAGCAAGTCTTTTGCTCCTCCTTACTGTTGTTGGTTGTTCCGATGTATTTCTCCTTCTTCTAGTCATTTCTTCAATCTTGACAAATTACTGTAAATCACGTAAAAAATCTTCTTCAATTTCTTCAAATTCTCACAAATCACAATTTCAATTTTCGCTTAGAAACCTCCCTGTTTCTAGCGCCATTATGTAGTTGCAGGAATTCCTACACTACACCCCTCACAAGAATTCATAATACTCAAGACATGATTAAAGATCAAGAATAACACTTTTATTAATTGATTCTTAAAAACGTTACAAGAAATAACGGAAATTAAGAATACAACCACTCTCTTAGACTTTCTCTCTCCTCAAGACTTTCTCAACACTCCAAAATTGATCTCCCTCTTCTAAGTCTATTGGTTCTCTTTATATAGGGTAATTACATAGTGGATGACAGCTAAGCTGTCCTTTTATTTCGGATTTGACTCACGATATTCTCACAACTATATTAATCTTAATACTCGCAGTCATTTAAGGATTCGCAGGTCCGTCACACTTTACTCATGTTTTTGCTATCGTCATCTATTGCGTCATTCTTCAAGTAATTCAGTGAAACTCGCAAAGTGTTGTTGAAGAATTCGCAGGAATGCTATTATCAATTTTGTAAGAGTATGATTGCTGCGATATTCTGATCCTACAACATTTGCATCCTTTTCGGTATTAACCCCAGCATTTACATTTTCATTGACGTTCACATTAACATCATTCTCATTCATGGCATTGGCATCACTATTTCCAAAAAATTCAGTATGCACTTCAGCACTTGCTTCATTAACACAATTGTTATCCAAATCTTCAACTATAGGTGCACTAGGTTTAATCAAATATTTATGTAAAGACCCGGCAAGAGATTTTACTAACTCACCTTTTTTTTTTCCTATTTTGAGATCCCGAATTTTGCTTTCTTTTTAGACCCGGAGGCTTACCTTGTAGTTGCAGGAAATTCTACTGTAGTTGCATGAATTACTACACTACACCCCTCACAAGAATTCATAATAATCAACACATATTTGAAGATCAAAAATAACACTTTTATTAATTGATTCTTAGAAATGTTACAAGAAATGGAAGAAATCAAGAATACAACCGCTCTCTTAGATTTTTTCTCTCCTCAAGACTTTTTCCACATCCTAAAATTGATCTCTCCTTTCTGAGTCTATTAGTTCTCTTTATATAGGGTAGTTACATAGTGGATGACAGCTAAGCTGTCTTTCAATTTTGGATCCGATACGCGATATTCTCGCAGTAGTTGTAATGTTAATCTTCGCAGATGTTATAACCTTCGCAGGATCAATGTTTTAGTTACAGTCATTCGCTATTTCATTCTTCAATTCATTTTGCGACACTCGCGGTGTGTTGTTGAAGAGCTCGCAAAAATGTTATTAAATATTTCACAAGAATGTTATTGTGGCGATATTCTGATCTTACCTCTTGCCTCTTCTCATGTCTTTTCTGCGAAGGGGAAAAGATCATGAGAATTTAAACTTTAAAATGCCGCAGCTATTCATCTTTCCTCGTCCTTCTGTTCTGACACACCTCTGCATTCTTCGCCAGATTTATTACACGTATCTTATCTTCCATTCAATTCCTGACACGTCCTTTTCAACCGTTGCGTTTCAATCGTTCACGTCTATTCTTCGCATTAAATGAACTTATCTTCTCTAGAATTCCTACCCTCTATATATATCTTCTCAAATTTTGTCTTTTCTTCTTTTTACTTTCTCCTTCTTTATCTCTGCAAGTTCATTTTTCTTCCGTAAATTTCGCATCTGCTACTGATGTAATCTTCCTATTATTCTTTTGATCTTCTAATCTCTACTTCATTCCCATACTTTCGAAAAAATGGCTCCAGCTGGTCGTAAAAATCTAATTGCCTTTGACAAAATTCAAAAGAAGTTTCAAGACAGAGGTTTTATTTTATCTACCATTCCCGATCAACACCCTAAAGCTGAACTTTCCATTAAATTATTTTCTGATTATCCATGTAATCGCGAGAAGATCATAGTCTCGCTAGGTCATCTTGAAGCTGGTCTTCCCATTCCTCTTTATGACCCTAAACTTCCTTTATTCTATGAAATACTTTCTCATGAGAAATTCTCGCGGGCTGTATATCAGTTGAGTGGGGATTGCATTCGTTTAATGCTTGAGTTTTCTACTCGCAGTGCTGGTAGGGATTCACTTTATCCCCCTGAAGTGAAGAATCCTAAATTCGCTACAGTTTCAATTATTCCTGCGAAGTATACTATAGAAAATTTCTTCGCAAATTATGAAATAATCCCAATGAGAAAGGATAGAACTTGTTGGGGTATCCACTTACAAAAGAAGGATGATGTTGCTGAACACAAATTTCTTATGTTAGACATTGACTGGCATCCGGGAAATAATACACCCCCTCGTTACTCTAATGACGATAAATGGTGTATTTTCCCATTAATTTTAGAGGGACCATACATCTCTGGTTCTCATGCTTTACCTGCGAATCTCACAGAATACCAACCATGGGTGTTCAACTGGCCTGAAAGGAATACATAGGTATATTCCCGAATTTTTGCTTAAATTACCATTATTATTTTTCTCATGTTTTTATATGTATTCTCGCTGAACACTCTAATTTTACCAGATTGAAAGGCTGAAAGCTAGCTACAAGAAGTTAAGGAAACCCCGTACTTTATTAGCTCTTAAATCACTCACAGATGAAGTAAGAAATATCCCTTTATGATTCTTAACAATATATTGTTGCCTCTATTTCTTATCTTTATATGTGATTGAAGGTTATTGAAGAAAGTGAACCCGTTAAGGTGAGAAGACTAAGGGGAAAGGCAAGGGTGCTCCTCGCAAGGAGAAATCTGTTGCTCCTCTTTCAAAGAAAAAAAAAAGTCCAATCTCCTTCTCCTTCAACTCCTTAGTCTAGTAGAAGTTCAAGTGATGACACTGATAATGATGATGATGATGATGGTGATGGTGGTGCTGATATATCTTTCGCGAAGGAATCCTCCCAACCTGAGTCCTCCATTTCTCAGCTGTCTAGCATATTCTATGATACTATGCATGGTATTTGGAATGATGCTCTTACTAGTATATGTCAAGCTCTCGCAAGCGTCTGCGATGCTCTCATACTAGTTCATAATGAATGTCTTCACGGAGTTTCAATATATGTGTCTCCCAGCCTCTTGAATTCGCTAGGTATTTTGGTATGTTCTCATTTCTTTGTCACATTTATATATTCTCATTTCCTCGCAAGATTTTAATTTATATTTGTATTGACATTTTTTTGCTTTTCTTCGCAGGCTGGAAGAGATTCTTTTTCCGTTGCCTTTGACTTGGAGAGGAGACATGCATCCTTTGACAAGAAGAACATTATTCTTCACAATAAGAATGAAAATTTAGAATCTGAAGTTGCTAGTCTTTGCGAAAAGGTCAAGCAATTAGAAATTGAAGACTCCTCTCAAGCAAAAAAAGTTTCTAGTCTCCAAGATGAGAATAATCAACTTTATGGTATGAAGTTTTTTCTTCTCTCTTTTATCCCTCTGTCCTATGACTTTATCTTATTTTATTAATCACTCTTGTAGATGTTTATTGTCTCTCTGATGCGGCTTCAACCCTTCGTTCTTTCCCTACTTCCACGGATGATAATACTCTTCTTGAACATCTTAAAAATTCATTAAATAGTTTTTCTAATGACCAAATTACACCCCTTTCCATAGATGAACTCAGATCAAAATTTCGCCTCTTAGAGGTTGAACATAGATTCAACTTGAGCTTAACCAACAGATTTAGGCGTCATTATTATGATTCTAAAGAAGAAATCACTATTTTAAGAGCCAAGAATAGTAAGCTTTCAGATGATAAGGACCGTATCACTAACCAAGGTGCTCAAGCTTTAGCAGATTTCCATAAGACTCTCCTCGATGTTCAAATTGAAAGAGATAGACTTATCTGCGAGAATAATGCTCTTGTTGAAAGGGAAAACCAAGTTCGCTCCCGCCTTCTCATTAGTAATGATGATGAGTTTACTTGGGCTGCGAAGATTCTTGATAACGCCAGAAATAATTTAGGTGTAGATGTTAGTCTTCGAGCTAAGCACTCTGCCTTGATTAAGGATATGATCTCTGAAAGAGAAGGTTGTGACTCTTGTTTTTCTACTAATCCATTATTTAACTGAATCTCCACTATTTTATTAATATGTTGTCATTTGTTCGCAGCATCTGAAGAAAACTTTCACCAAAGAATTGAAGAGTTGGAATATGAAAAAGGACAATTCGCAAAAACTATGTCTTCTCGCAATGAGAAATGTTCCAAGTTCAAGAAGCAGCTACAGATTACTATGACGAATTTTAGTAATGTTCTTGTTGGTGTTCACAATGACTCCATTAAGATGGTCTGCGATGATCATAAAATTCCTCATTCTGCTTATCCTTATCTCGCGGATGAAATTCCAAAGAACGTTCCTAATTTTGTCATCTCTGACAGTGAAGCTGAAGAATCTGAAGAAGATGAAGGATATAGTGAAGATGATGGTGAAGATGAAGAAGGAGTGAAATCTGGCGAAGACAATGATGGATCTAAATAGTTTTGTTTTCCTTTTTAATCTCTCTGTAATATTTGTACATTTATCCCTTCTCCTTGTAATATATTGCTGCGAATTTTTCCAGCTTCTAATGTTCCCTGGTGTATATATTTATTTTGTCTCTTCCTGCATACATTAGAAAGCAATTCCGTTTTGCAATATGGTTAATCAATATACTTATTAATTTTTAACTATTTGCGCGTAAATCTGTCATATAAAGATGAATAACAACTTTATCATTCTGTTCATTCCCATACTTGCCTCTGTTATTCATCTGCAATATGAAAGATTAAGAAGATTACTTTCTGAGGAAGATCTGTTTGTGTAGACTCTTTGTAAATATCATAGCCATAATCTCGTAGCCATTTCTTGCTCTATTGTGTGGTCTTATTTTCCCTTCCTAGTTAAAGGTCTTATTTTGCCACGTTTTGTTTTGGCGACAAAATCGCAGGACGTCCTTACATTCGCATGTAAAAACCCATTGATCTTGCCTTATCCTCATTTTGTCAATTTATTGCGACAATATGACAGGCCTAAGTTCCATTGCGAGAACAAAGCCCCATGACATTGCCGTCTTGCGATGAAATCGCAGTATGTCTTTACACTTTCATGTAAAAACCCATTGATCTCATCTTATCTTTTTCTCATGGATTTTTGCCTCTGTATAATTGTTGCACAAATATGACAAGCCTAAATATTCTTTCGAACATAAAGCCTCATGACATTTGCGTCTTAAGACACTTATCATCTCCCTAATGAAGGGTGCCGCCCTTATCTTTCCCCTGGTTTCCCCTTCAATTAAGGAGGCGTACATCGTCCATACAAGACTAGATCCTCCCATCCGGTCTTAAAAACAACCAGTTTTTTTCGCAGCCTCTTATCCCTTTTACCTATATGACTTATGGTTACGAGACTGCACCCTAGGTGGGGTTTTCTTCAGGCCGAGTGCATCATAGTCAAGACTTGCCAAGAATGGCCAGGGTAGTTTCGTACGCCCCGGGCACCCTTGGCTCAACCGTGTACCTCGTCGCCTTGATCATACTTTGCACTCCTTAGGAGAGACCCTCGGCCGTCCAACTGTTAATATATATATAGTTGAAAATCCAGGGTACCTCTCTTGGATGGGCTTTCATTGACCCAAAATCTCCATGACTCAGGTTCTAGCAGCGGTATAACCTTATACCTGAGCCATGCAAAGAGATACCCCCTTATATGACGTACTTTAGGTCTTATATTTGCCTGTTGAGAAATTTTATCCGTGAACTAGGGTGTACGCCATAAAGGTCCGTCCCATTCTAATATGTCATTATTCTTTGATTCTCTCTTTTTGCATTTCAGCTCTTATATGATCTTTCAATCTCATCTTTTTCACTGAGTAAAAATACATTTTAAAAAAAAAAAATTCTTCAACAAATCATCCATACATATCTTAAATTTCACAATTTAGAAATTTTACATTTTTCTACTTACTATTTTCTTCTTCTGCTTTTTTGTTGCATTTTGCTACATTCTCTCCATCAGCGAGACGCTCGCCATTAGTTGTTTTCAGTGGATGTTGACTTTGCAGCATTCCGTCTTATCGCTGTTCTATTGTATCAACCATTAATTTTTTACTTTTTTGCTTCTGTTTGATGTTATGTTTCCAATTTCTATTCCTCGCAGCTCTTTCCTCGCAAGATTCCACATTAATTTCATTTCACTTCTTTTCTTCAATCCAATCTCCCTTTATAACTCCAACACCACTGGGATGAGAAAACTTAATGCACTGGTGATAAGTTGACGCTACGCCTAGAATCCCATGCAGCCAAGGTCGTCCAATTAAGGCATTATACGACGATTCTATGTCAACCACACAGAATTGAATCTTAGAAGATATCCCCTTTAATGGAATTCACATAGTGATTTCCCCTTTAGGCTTATTGGCTATACCATTGAAACCATAAATCTTATAGGTTGATGGTATTAGATCCTCATCTCTTCCTCCCATTGTTTTGTAAGTATGATAAAATAAGATAGCTACTGAACTCCCAGTATCGATCAAAACTCTATTAATGTCCCATGAATCATTGGCTTCCTTATCATCACCTTCTTCTTCTTCTTCTTCTTCTTCTTCTTCTTCTTCTTCTTCTTCTTCTTCTTCTTCTTCTTCTTTGTGTTTTGGATTTATTTCTAATCTTACCCCTAGTGGATTGTCATGCATTTCGCCAGGTTCAGGTACTTCTTGTGCAGTGAAAGAGATAGTCTATTTTTGCCACTCTTCTAATGGCGAAGCTTTCGCAATATTCTTTATTTCTTTCCCATAATCATCTCTCGCGAAAACTCTACTTAGAACATTGTCATGGAAATCCTCTATGGTCTTGTACGAATGTATGATGGAATTACAAAACAGATTCTTTTCTTTTGCTTCAACTTCTGTCACAAATGTTTCTCCTCCATTTGTTGTATTCACTCTGTGAATGTCTGGTGCTAGTGGTAATTGCTGAGACTGTGGATGTCCTATTAGAAAATGATTTAATTTTCCCTGATCTATCATCCTCAAAATGATTCTCTTTACATTATGCATTCGTTTATTGAGTGACCGTGAAAATGATGATAAGAGCAAAATTCTATACTTTGATTATTTAGATGTGGCTCTTTTCCCATATTCCAGGGTGATGGTATATTTTCCATCAAGATTATAGCCTCCCAAATTTTATCTATACTAGCATTTAGAGGTGGCATCTTAATTTCTTCCCATATTATCTTCTGACTCCCTTGTGCTCTATAATAATTTTGTCTCTGACCACCATAAGTCTCATGCGGCTGATCAAGTCTTTGAATTTTATTATTCCCACTGCGATTATAAAAATTCCTTTCTCTTTCAAACTCTTCTTGATCACGACTTTGCATGGCTACCAACTTCTGCTGACTATGAATCACCATTTTCTCTTGTTGTGGCTGCGAGGTGCTCGCCACAGTATTAATTATCTTAGGAAGTAAGCTTCCATTTGCTGCTATTAAACTGGTGTTTGCGACTGGATATGATTCCATCTCATTCTGTTTCTCTTTTAAAGCAATGTATTCTTCTTGTAATTCTCGCAGCTTAGTCATTGTGATTGTATTTTTGACTATGAAAACTTGGATATATAGTAGATTGGTTGCGAACATAGCATTGATGAAAGATAAAATGAGGTATCTCTCATCCACTCTACCAGCTATTTCACTGCACATTGTATTCCACCTTAATGTCAAATGCTCCAGCCTCTCGCCAACCCTATGTTTTAACCCAAACACATCTTCAATTATAGGTCGCGAAGAATTGTTACTTATGTATGCTCCCAAGAATGTATTCTGTAAATGATTGAAAGAAGTTATAGTATTCTTGGGTAAACCCTAAAACCTCTTTAGCGCCTCGCCAGTTAAGCTCGATGCGAAATATTTTCATAATACATCATCATGATTTTCCCATTGTAGCATACATCTCACATAGGCTTTGATATGTTGAATGGCACAAATAGTTCCATCAAAAATACTGGTTAACACTGGAAAGTTGCACTTTGGGGGTATTCCTCCTAATTGTACTGCTTGAGTAAATGGAGTTTTCGCAGCTTCTTCAATGGCCTCATCAAGTTGCCTTTTGCCCCCCTCTCTTCTATTATTTAACATTCCTCTCATTTCTTCTAATTCTCTTAATATTTGTTCATTCCCTCCTGAATTTTGCTCCATTGGTCTTTTCAGTGCAGCTTCCCTTCTTCTACGTTCATGTCTTTCCTTCCTTGCGAGATTTTGTGCTTCTTATTTAGTATCTTCATTATGCTTTCTCATGTGGTTTTCTTCTTCATCTCCTTTTTGAATTCGCAAATGATTATGCCTTCCATTTTCTCCTCTGCGATTTTCTTCATTTCTCACCGTTTCTCTTCGCTATCTCTCTACTCTCATGTGTATTCTATCATATTCCTCATTGATATTACCATTGTTGCGATTTTTTACGCGTATCCTTTCTCTATTATCATGATTATTATGACGTATTGCTTCTTGAAACTCTTGTTCTTCCACTTTTGCTCTTGATCTTTATCTTTTGCAAGCTAGACGTGCTTGTTCAGCATAATGTCTCTCAATTTCATCCTCAATTATTCTTCGGTTTCTTTGAATTTCTCGATCATGTAATATTCTCCTTCCTTCTTCTCGATTTTCTCCACCATCTTGGTTATTTCCACCCTCTTGATTTCTATTATCACGTCTACCATCCAAAGTTTCACTGCGTGGAATGTAGCGATCATTAATCATCTCTTCTCCTCCATAATGTTGTTCTTCATTTGGATTTTGCATTCCCTCTTGAATATTTTCGCCAGCATTTCTCACAGGGGAATTTCGCCTTGAGTCTTCTCTAAATGATCTTGAACTTGATCTTGCAGTACTTCTTGATCTCCTATTTTGTAACCTCAAATTCTCCATTCTTAACCCGTGATTTTTTCTTGTTGAATTCGCGCGTTCTTCCGCCTCTAATCTCCTTTCCTCTTCTATTCTTTGTCTTAATTCCTCTAATGACCTTTTGTAATAGATTCAAGAGACTCCAAATGAATAGGAACCCATTTTCTAGACTTAGATTTACCAGACTTATCCTTATAAATAAGAGGAATCGGTTGAACATGTTCCTTCTGATGATTTCAAGAATAAAAATCATATTTTTAAGATTTCTGGTTTCTTATGGGCATACGATTCACTTCTTTAGTCGACTAACTGTTTGTTCCATTGACAGTAAAGAAAAGTAAATTATGAAGCTTAAAAATTTGTTTCCTTCTTGCAAAACAATGGATAGCAATAGCATAGTGATTCTTTTTCCCACAAAAGGTACAGGTTCGTGGAGAGGAAGCAACAATTGCCACCTGTCTTTGCTCCATTGCCATATGAGAAGACTGCAAGTTATATAAACTTTTCTTTACACAATCTTCTTCTAGAGAACACTTCATCTTGTAAAAAACATCATGAGAATTAGTTTGTACAAAGGGTTTTCTCATTAAGACAGAGTTTTCCTTTTCCAATGATTTACACTGTTCATTGGCTAGAGCAAGAGATGCATATAGTTTCTCTTTTTCAGCACGAAGTCTGTTGAGATCTGATGAATGAGTCTCGATCAAATGTTTTTCTCTAATTGAGTCCTCTTTAACAACTTCCTCAAGAGCACTAATCTTTTCTTGTTGTAGAGTAGTTTCTTGTAGAAGTTTCTCAATGTTCTTAGAGAATGACTTAATAATGTTATAGAGCTCACGTTCTCAATCAATAGACTTTTAAAATTCATCAAGGAGCTGACTATGATTATTAAAATCAATATCTTTAGCTGTATGTTTTGAAATTCTAGTGAGCTCCCTCTTCAGCTTTTGCCAGCGTGTCATATGCCTCATGAGATGAAGAAATGTCATTATCAAATTAAACATTCTTTCTACCTCGGGATTCGAAAGAATTAGCTACGGAACAATCCTTTGAGGTATTTCCAAGACACTTGAAATAGTCAAAAGCTTTAGGAGGCATTTTGGCATGCGTCATAGAGATTTCGTCCACAGACTCAGATTTCCACAAACACAGACTTGTAAGGTTTTAAACGTGTTTGCCTGCTCTGATACCAATTGAAAAAGCGAGGTTCTAACAACCTCACCCATATTTCGATTAGAAATCTGTATGGATAACTCCGAGTTATTTTCTAGAGAATCAACTAGACTTAATCAATAGAAAATACTCAAGGAGTTATTATCTCAATCTCTTGATTTGATTTACTCAAGTAAATACAATTTGCTAGTCTAATCAAAGAAAGATAACTTGGATGGTACCAAAGAACAATATCCAAGTGTCAATCAATTTAAATCAACAACCAATAATGGTCAGATATTCTAATTGATTGAACAATGCACAACCTATATTATTTCAATTATATAACGAAATATAATGCTGAAAAGAAATAACACAGACACCAGAATTTTGTTAGCGAGGAAACCGCAAATGCAGAAAAACCCCGGGACCTAATCCATATTAAACATATACTGTATTAAGAGGCTACAGACACTAGCTTACTCCAAGATAACTTCGGTCTGGACTGTAGTTGAACCCCAACCAATCTCACACTGATCCAAGGTATAGTTATGCTCCTACGCCTCTAATCCCAGCAAGATACTGCACACTTAATTCCCTTAGATGATCTCACCCACAACCAAGAGTTTCTACAACCCAAAGTCGAAGACTTTAATAAACAAATATGTCTCACACAGAAAAGTCTACATGTAATCGATAAATTCGTCTCCCACGAATAAACCTACAAGTTTTGTTCCGTCTTTTGATAAATCAAGGTGAACATGAACCAATTGATAAAACCAGACTTATATTCTTGAAAAACAGCTCAGTTTCATCAATCACCTCACAATAAACTTAATCGACGCAGTGAAGAAGATTATTGAGGAATCACAAACAATGAGACGAAGATGTTTGTGACTACTTTTATCTTTCCTATCGGAGATAGAAATCTTAAGACAATTATTACAATTGTACTCGTACGATAGAAAGAACAAGATCAGATCACATAACTACGATGAAAGTACTATCGGTCTGGCTTCACAATACCAATGAAGTTTTTAAGTTGTTAACCTGGTTTTAGAAGAATAAAACCAAAGGTTAAAGAAGAATCGACTCTAGCTTTAGCAAACTAGTATCACACAGAATGTGTCGGGATTAGGTTTCCCAGTTGCTAGAGTTCTCCCTTATATAATCTTCAAATCAGGGTTTGCAATCAATGTTAGATTAGTTACAAAGCATTCAATATTCACCATTAGATGAAAACATGATTAGATACAAGCTAATATTTATCAACCGTTACATCGAAAACTTAGCTTGCCATACACACATGTACTTGACGATTTGTACCCAAACGTGTACAATGGTTGGTTCACAACTAGTTAACCAAATGATAACTTTCATATCAACCATGTTCTTCTTCACCATTACTAGTTCAAATGACTCAAATAAACTAGTTAGAGAGTTGTTCAATTGATATGAGATCCCAAGTACTACAAGAGACACAATTGAATCAAAAACGATGTGATTCACTCGAATCAATTCATGAACTATAAAGCCACGGGTTGCAGAAGCATTCCTTAGTAAGTTAGATAAGTTCACGAATCATCGCTTTCAGACATAACCTCTTGAGTTCGCGGACTCAATCTAACCGGTTGAAGTTCATAAACTCCAGCAGAAATTCTCGGTTCGAGAACTTCCATCAGTTCGCAGACTAGGTTCGCGGACTGCACTTGAGCTTCAACTTCAGCAGATATTCTCGTGTTCATGAACTACGCCAGCTCGCGGACAGGGATCGCGGACTGAGTTGTTGCTCACGTTCCGGTTCCACTTGATCAACAAAGTTCGCAAACTTCGGTTCAAATGCTGAGGACTTATACATATATGTGTTACCACAACAATGTTTATATCCCCCAATGGTTATATAGTCTAAACTCTCATTTCAATCATTGGAACATTTTCAGAAGGCGTTATATAGTTATTATTCACAAACTATTTTTCGTCAGAGCGATTTCCAAGATGATTGAAACTTAACATGACTTTCGTCACTAGGTAAAGATGAACTTGGCTAAAGCGAAAGCTTTACAAACACATATTTCGAGATATAGATAAGCGATATATACTCATCTTGAAATATCACATGTGCATATTCTTAGTCTATATAGTAATACGACTTTTGTCTCAAGAAAAGAGATAGAGTAGATAGACTTTTGAGTGATAGATAAGTTCAAGTCTCCACATACCTTTTAGTCGATGAAGATCCACTGGTTCCTTGAATAGTCCTTCGTCTTATATTATGATCTCCATGGAGTCTTGAGATCAACTACACTTTCTATCCTAGTCCGAGACCTTAGTTATAGTAGACTAGAAATCAAGACTTTATAGTTTTTATAACTAAGATTGACAAACATGCTTGAGTTAGAAACGCATGCGAGTTTGACCGAGCAATGCTATGAAACAAATAAAATCAAGCGACTCTTAAATGAGTTTTGGTTCACTAAAATATGACAACCAAACTTGACATACCAACGCTTGGTGGGATCAATCGAGCAATGCTCTAACAATCCCCCCTTTGTCAATTTTAGTGACAAAACTCTTATAATCATATGGATAAACAAATTACAAGAATTCATTACACATACTCTTGATTCCCGAATCCATAGCACATAACCTGCATTCATTCAATCCACAAAAAATGCAGTAGCTGCACTATAATAACAAATCTTATACTCCCCCTAAAGGTAAGCTAGGTAGATTTTCAATCCGCACATCTTTGTTATCCCAATCATATGATATGTTACTCCCCCTTAGTCTATGCTTTTACTCATTCGTTAGATAAACGTTCAAGAACCATTTTCCTCTTCCCTAGTGACACCAATCAACCATAAATTGAACCCAACATCACTTGTTTACTCCATATATTTCCCCCCCTTTTTGTCACAAAAATGACAAAGAAACAAAAAATAATGGACAACACGAAAAGGATCTTACAAATCTCAAAAATAAACTTGCAACCTGTTGAGTCAAGCACGAGGGTTTTACACACCATTTTTGACAACCAATATCAAAACCGAAACTACAAGTAATTACGTTTTGATATGTTATCATGTAAATAATTTCCTGAAGCAATTTTCCCAACTTAGTTTAGAAAACCAAAAATCAACTAAGCAACTTAGTCCCTTTTCTAAACCGATTGTATAAATACAACCGCTTCATTCGATAAGACCAAAACAAAGATAAATTCCATTTTTCTCATCAGGTTCTAATTATCCATATAACTTAGACCTTTTATATTTCAAACAAGCCAAATACTAGGTTAGTTTACTAGTATTTCCTTGTTTAAGATTTCGGCTAGACTTGAATAACCGAAACCTCCACTTTGATAAGTCTAACTAAGATCAAAATTAACTTAGATTAGCTTATCCGGAATCGAATTGGACTAAACAACTCATCCCGTCAATCATATTCATTCCTTAAGCCATAAATAATTCATACAAACCAGTAAATCAACTTGCATAATTATTCACCTCAACCGGATACAATAGAAACAACATATATCAACCAAGGTTTCACTATTGCACCGAAATTTCGTAAGCTTAAACAATTGATACTACACAATAAAGCACAAATAACAATTGTTTTACTTAACTGAAATCAATTGAATTAACATAATATTAAAGCACCGCAATTGCACCAACTTTCGTAAGCCTAAACTAATGATATCACACAACAAATCAAGATAGCAAAGGTTTTACTTAACCGGAAACAATTGAATCACATAAATATCCACACATACATAATGGAATAACCACATCAATTGAACCAACAATTTATTTTAAGCAAAAGTAATATATATATATATATATCAAATAAAAATAGGATTTTTCTTAAAACAGGAAAACAATTAACTAACAAAATTGTTACCTCAATTTCGCATCCAACTGCTTCTCCAAATATGATTCCATCGCTTTCTTCTTTCGGGAGAATTGATATCAAAATACCATCATGTTACCATTCTTATGCCAAAAACAAAAGAATAACAACAGCCAACCTTTACCACAGAATGGTTGAAAGTCGGTTTTAACAATAGCAAGCAAAAGTTGAAAACCGTCGAAACACATATGATTTTATGCTAAACCAAAACCGATTCAACATATGGTGACTTTTTCACATATTGTTTCTACAAGAACTCCTCATGATCCTTTGATAAAGCCTACCAACATGGGCTAGAACTTAATTCCGCTAAATTAAAAAGTTACCCAAACCATAGGGGTACACAACATATTATGAGATCGAATATCAAGGTAATAAAATCGAAATCAAACATCCCATAAACATACATAGCATAAATAAGATAAACAATTAAAGTACCGGCTATGTAAATCAAAAACTATCACAAGCAAAATCATAAATCAAATAAATTTATTCATAATAGTTTTAATCAATAGACTCATACAATCAATGAAAGTAACCAAAAATTGATGTCTATTATCCATATACAACTAAGTCCTTCATATCAACACCACATGAAGGTAGGTTTATATTTTCATTCTTCAGCTTATGAATTTCTTCAAGTAAGAAACCTTGTTGTTTAACTAGAACCTCTTGCATGTGAGAAATTTTCGTGAAGGACTCTGCAACAGAGCATGAAGTTCTATCTTTGATTGAACACAAAAGAGTGTCAATGCTTCAATACACTGATCTTTCTTCATAGTATTCTTTATTTCCTTCTTGCTAAGCCAATCTCCCTTCTTGATTTTACCCCTAATCTCAAGGGAATTTCCTGACTAATTCTTAGATTGATGATTCTGATCTGTCATCCTTACATTCAAAGATGTTTGATCCAAACTCATGGTTCGGACAAGGAAGGATCTCAAAACAAAAAGGATCTCTTTATATTTCTCATATTTCCGAAAATATAATATATTTACATACAAATATATTAAGTATTTTTCAATTTCTAAATTTTATTCCCATAATCTATACATAAAAGTTCCTTGATTTCTTCTTCCTCACTCGAATATGTCACACAAGGTGAGAAAAGAATTCTAATACTGATCAGGTGGCACTAATATGAGAGTTTCTCTCATTATGGAACTTTGAACAACCCATGTGTTCTTGATCTAGATTCATCTGAGAAATTCTCCTTTTGTTACCTCGAACTAGTGATTCTTGACTTGTGTTGTCACTGCACCTCTTAGCAGTTTTGCTCTTGAGACATTTTATACATCTTATCTCATTTTTCCCTTTACCATTAGATGATTTAATAACATCGGAAGAAATAAGATTGACAACTAATGCAAAGTTAGTTGTTTCCTCTTCTTCAGAATCATATGAATCTGAGGTCTCATCATGATTTATAGCCAATGCCTTACTTCCAGTGCACTTCTTACTATTGGGACAATCTTTAGC
Organism: Papaver bracteatum; assembly: GCA_023529315.1. NCBI lineage: Eukaryota > Viridiplantae > Streptophyta > Magnoliopsida > Ranunculales > Papaveraceae > Papaver > Papaver bracteatum. Next base: position 315,886 of record JAJJWX010002036.1, on the reverse strand, counting down.
AATATGACCAAACCCTTTACACTTGAAGCATTGTGGCTGATATTCATCATCTTCTTCATGTTCCTTTTTGACATGAACTTGATCATGTGATCGTGAAGACTGGTGAGTATCCTTTACGAATCTCTTATTTCTTGATCTTAAGAGATCTCGAGACTTTCTAGTAATCAAAGATAATGATTCTTCGATTTCATCATTAGAACTTCCTACAATCTGTTCATTTGAATCATGCATCTGTCTATTCCTTTCCATTTGAGCTTTAGGAATTTTTTCAACTTTAAAAGCAATTCCTTTATTTTGAATAGACTGTGATTCATGATCAAAGATCTTTAACTTTCCAACGAGTGTGCTTTGTGAGAGAGTTGAAAGATCATTCTCCTCTATGATTGCATGCTTCTTGGAATCGTATCTTGGTGGCAACGATCTGAGAATTTTGCACACTATATCCTTTTCAGAAATAGTCTTTCCAGGAGAGAAAAATGCATTGATTATTTCAGAGAGTTTAAGATGAAACTCTTCAAAAGTGTCATTGTCATCCATTCGAAGGTTTTCCCAATCATATGTAATAGTTTGAAGTCTAGATTCTTTATCTGACGTGTTTCCTTCGAACATGATTTGAAAGTTATCCCAAGCTTATTTCGAAGTCTGACATGTTGATACATGATGTTGTAGATCACGGATCACAGCATGTATTATAGCATTCAAACCATCTGAATTCTGCTTAGCTAGTGCCTTTTCTTCGTTTGAAAAATCTATTAGGCGTTTAAGATCAGTATCCGAATTTTCTATCTTTGGAAGAATATAACCATCGATGACTAATATCCAGGTATTAAAGTCTTGTGATTGAAGAAAAGATCGCATAGCATATTTCCACCATAGATAGTTTGTTCCATCAAATCTTGGGGGTACGTTAATTGAAGTCAATTCGTGAGAACTCGAGTTCATTATTATAGGATGGATCACACCAAACACATATTGTTAGATATTTTCTTGTTTTCCTGCTCTGATAATAATTGAAAAGTCGAGGGTACCCCAAATATAACTCAAGCTATAACTTTTCTTTCGACCACAACCTATATAAGACCCACTGTATATAAACCTATTGGAGCAATAATCACTCAAGGAATATTTCAACACAATGTCCACTTGGAATAGGGTTAGTCCGGACTGGCCTAACACGTGAATTACTATATCAGATAAGTGGACAAATCCAATACACTTTGTGTGATCGTCTATGGATATGAGTCGAGACAATACAACGACAAAGTGTTCACTTGATAACTGAACCCTTATAGAAAATATCAAGTGCCTAGTTAATGTACAGGTGCATTTACTTTAATTTTAATAACAACAATTATAATGCGGAAATATAAAGTAAATGACACATCAAGATTTTGTTAACGAGGAAACCGCAAATGCAGAAAAACCCCGGGACCTAGTCCACAATTGAATACTCTCAGGATTAATCCGTTATACAAAATAAGACAACTTCATATAATTGAGACCAAACAACTAAACCTATAGTTCACCTAGCTAGTTCCGTCTGTATTCCCACGCCTCCAACCTGTAAACAAGTCACGTACTTGGACCAATTCCTTTGGATCGTATTCCAAACAGTAAAGGAACAACAAATCTGTTTGGTATCAACTCTCTTCAACCAAGTGATATGAGTTGCACAAAGGTTTCCTGTTTATCTTAACATAAACTCCTTTTCCAGGTTCCAAGTTCTATCTTACGTTAAATCACCCAAAGGTAATCACTAAGACTAAGACAACAACACTCTTCAATCAAGTGATATGTGTTGATTCCTATCTTCTTAATTAATCAATCCAATCTACCACAAGGATAAACCGATTATTAATTGGATCCTCTTTTACCCAAACAAGTATTGTGCACACCAAAGATTATAAAAACAACCAAGTAAGAAATCTTCAATATCTTCTTTGTCTTCAAATTTTCCTTAGATCTTCAATAAGCACCTGCACACAATCATTTGAATCTCTTGTGATCAATCATGCACAGAATGGAGTCTGTTAACAATGGATAATCACAAGATCGTCTTTAGATATAACAACAGTCTAAAGATCCCTATCGAAACCTTGAACTAGTTTGAGCGAATCTTATATCGGAAGAGAAGATCCTCAAGCATAAACAAACAAGGTGCAATCAAGTTTTAACCACTGTTAGTCAATCAAATCAATATGAAAACTAAAGATAAACCGCAATATCTAGTTTCCCACCAACGGGTCGCGCTAGAGATTCTTAATCCCAAAGAAGACTTTAAATTGAGTGGCCATAAGAGATTTCACCTAATTAGATTACTCTCTTCTCTGATAGGCGGCTCACTAGTAACAAAGATAAAATAGTAAGTCTAATGTTACGCAGGATTATTTTGCTAGAAATGCAAACTCAAAGTATTTATAGACAAGGAAGTTTGGACACTGATAGGTGTCTAAAACATCTTGATATTTATCTATAGTTTATGCTTTCTTTGCGAGTTTTGTTATAAAATATGTATCTTATGTTTTCTTTTAAGTGTTTAGGTACTTTGGAGTCATTTGGGACAAAAGAAGAAGAAATAGTGCAAAAGTGTCATCTCATATGCAACTGCTATTGGAGGCGAACTATTTCTCATTATTTTATTTTATTTATTCATCTCTATCTGAAAAATATGTCATCTTTAGTGATGCAAATTCTGTCTAAAAAGCATGACTACTTTAGTGATGAAGAGACATTGAAGCGAAAAAGTGGATCCGAGAAATAAGAGACGGTTGTTGCTAGGCGAAACATTCATTTGGAGCAAGATGGGAGAAAGCGTTCAATGGCGAGTGCTATGCGGAGTCAAGTCAACTATAAAAGGCCGATAGCTCTGGTTCAAAGGAGAGCTAATGGGCTGCACAGTCATTTGTATCATTTTGTAGGGGGCATATATCAATTCTGGTTCCTACTCAGCCCAGATTTCAGGTTCCTCAATCATTATCTTCTTAAAATCAAGACAGAGAGAAAAATGGTTGTGGCTTATGTCTGAGAGATCGGGAGAAATTCAAAGAAATGAAGGAGGTTAGGGTGTTGATTGTCTTTGGTGGAAGAAATTAGAGATGTTCTTCGTATCAACCGAAGGAGATCGAGAATATGTTGAAATTGAAGATATGGGTTTTGAATCAAGGATCTGGTTTTGAATCTGCTGTTGTGGTTGAGAGAGCTGAGAAATTAGGGATTCCTGCTAGTTGATATTGCTGGTAGAAGAAGGTAATGAATTTAAGAGGAAACTTGTGGAAAGGAAAGAAGGGTTTTGAGTATCAACAAAGATGAAAGGAATAATTGGAGGAATTGGTTCCGATTTCGGTAAAATTAGGGTTGTGTTGAGTGGAAAATTGAGAATTGAGAATGTGTTTTGTTGATGGAAGTGGACAGAGAGCCTAAGATGCAGAGGCAAGTGTTGGTGGTAGTTGTTATGGTGTTACTGTGGTTGTAGTTTGCAAGTGAATTGGACTGGTAATTGAGCAATTGCAGCTGTTGTAGCTGGGAGAGCAGGTTTGAGCTGAAATGGCATAGATGAATGTTAAGACTGAGATAGATACTTTCTTGGTGTTGGTTGTGAAGTTGCAATGGCTAGGCAGTGGTGGTGAACTGAACTACAGATATTGTAATAATTAAGAGTTTTGGTGTTGATTTTGTTGATCTCTGTAACGCAATGAACTGGTGCAGTTGGGTTATGATGGTGGTATTGAGATGAAGATATGATATTGCAGGGGACCTGATGAACTGAGCATATGGGTTTGAGCTGCAGTTGAGATGTAATGGCTAGGCAAGATGTTTTTGCTGATATTGGCTTGATTTAATTGGGGTTTAAACTGGATTGAGGAATTGGTGATGTTTGAATGCTTAAAACTGAGCTAGACCACGACATAGTGACTGGTAAAGATACAGTTACAATGGCACAGAGTGCAAGCAAGAGATGGAGATGAATGCATAGGTTTACAAGGTTCTGGTGGAATTATGCAGCTGCTATTGTTGTTGTTGTTGTTAATGGAACCAAGGTTTTGAATCTGGGTTGAGGCTGAACTGAATTCATCTGTTGGTGTTGTCATGAAGTTGCATTGGTGATAAAATTGCAGTGCCGATATGGAATCATGGAGGAGATGCAGATAGGTTTGTTGAGTCACAGTTGCAGGTCAAGCTGCTGGAATAATTGTGCTGCTGTAATGAAGAGAATGAGAAGGAACTGATGCCATTAAGTTGGTATGGATGAGCATGTGAAAACATTACAGATAATGATGCTTGGAGTTGAATTGCAGCTGTGCAGAAGCTACAGGAGGTGTATTAGATTTGAATTGTAGTTGAAGCAATGGCATGGATTAAAGTTCAGAATGGGTTATTGATGGTACTTGGCATGGCAGAGAAGAGTTGAAGCTGCAGGATAGGTGTCTCAATATGCAGTGGTATTGTAGTTTTTGCTGATATTGGCTTGATTTAATTGGGGTTTAAACTGGATTGAGGAATTGGTGATGTTTGAATGCTTAAAACTGAGCTAGATATGGAGTATGGTTGTGGAGCTATGGTATCTGCAGCTCAGATGAATCTGTGACTGAGATGGGGCATGCAGTTGAAGTTGCTGCTACAGAAGGTTGTGTATGAGCTGTTTCAAGTGAATGAAGCTAAGTAGATGCATACAGAGAAGGAGGAGTTGTTATAAAGCAGTGAACGAGACAATGGTGCCAGTCCTAAGATGGCAACTAAAACTCCACGACATAGTGACTGGTAAAGATACAGTTACAATGGCACAGAGTGCAAGCAAGAGATGGAGATGAATGCATAGGTTTACAAGGTTCTGGTGGAATTATGCAGCTGCTATTGTTGTTGTTGTTGTTAATGGAACCAAGGTTTTGAATCTGGGTTGAGGCTGAACTGAATTCATCTGTTGGTGTTGTCATGAAGTTGCATTGGTGATAAAATTGCAGTGCCGATATGGAATCATGGAGGAGATGCAGATAGGTTTGTTGAGTCACAGTTGCAGGTCAAGCTGCTGGAATAATTGTGCTGCTGTAATGAAGAGAATGAGAAGGAACTGATGCCATTAAGTTGGTATGGATGAGCATGTGAAAACATTACAGATAATGATGCTTGGAGTTGAATTGCAGCTGTGCAGAAGCTACAGGAGGTGTATTAGATTTGAATTGTAGTTGAAGCAATGGCATGGATTAAAGTTCAGAATGGGTTATTGATGGTACTTGGCATGGCAGAGAAGAGTTGAAGCTGCAGGATAGGTGTCTCAATATGCAGTGGTATTGTACAATGATGGTGCAACACAACAAAAGTTCAATCCGCGCAAAGAATGGCTTATGCCTTGGCCAGAATTAGACCAAGTCAGCTGAGTTAACACTAACTCAGATTTGAATGAGCTGATCAGGTACCTGACTCGTTCCTGACTCAGTGCCTTTGACCGTGCTGACACGATTTGAATCGTTTGACCAGTGACCGGGTGGATTTTTCCGGTCACCTGAGATATGTTTCCGGAGCCGGATTCTGACCAAAAGCACAGTTTTCCGGCGAGCGTTTTTTGGACATATTTTCTACACGGATTTCTCTCACTTGTGGGCTTAATGGATTTCTATCTAATGGACTTTGAAGACAAAACCTAACTTTGGAACAAGAGGAGGCATAAAAGGGAAGATTTCTACAACTTTGTTTATCACGTATTCTACTTGGAGTTTTGGGAAAAAGCAACAACTAGGATTTGCTTTTCTTTTTATATTTTCATCTTATTTATTTTATTTCAAATATATTTGATGATGAACTCCATTATTATGAGTAGTTAAAACTCTTTTTGATTAAGGGCGATTTCAAAGCCCGGAAATATGAATCTACAATTGATATGAAATAACTTGTTCTCTTGCATTTATTTATGTTATTATTTGATTTCTACTATGCTAATATTGTTTATGGATTATTTTTTAATGGTTTAAGTTCGAAATCGAATCATTAGTTCTTAGTCTTATTGCTAGTTTAGATTTTTTCCGACCTGTAATTGTCTAGAGAAGATAAACACAAGTAGAAATATATGGGTAATGATGATGGGACTTTGTTAAGTACCCATATGTAGAAATCAACACTAGTAGATGATTCATGCTTTTAAGTTCATCACTAGGAGCAACCTTATCTCACAAAACTTAGAGCACTTGTTTAAGTCACACCTAGTAAGCGTACCTCTAGGAAACTAGGCAAGTAGAATCTGGTAGTCGAGCGCTTCCGTATCTGGTGAGCTTAGGAGATAATAACGGAATAGTTGAGCGTACTAATTATTCTAGGGTTGTTAGTAACGAGATAATGTGAAGAACTGGTCTATATATCAATTTGGTTTGTATTCCGTGGTCTAGAATGAACCTTTAATCAGTTACATCTCATATTTGAATACAATTTACAAATTTCAGAATTTCTACAACAAAATCATCTTTGCTAAGAGTATTTGCATAACAACTTGAGCTTCATGCCTCCCTTGGGATGATCCTGCTTACATTATACTACTTGCTAGTGTAAAGAGAAGTAGAGAAATTTATTTTTGCGAGTTCGACACCTCGTCAGACACCAAGGAATTTCCAAAACCGAAAATATACTCAAGATATTTTTCATTATTACTCCAAATTCGGTTTTCATAATTCCTATGAATGAACTTTCCAAATCTATGATCGAAATCTCCTTGGAAAATATTTAATTAGCAAATGCACATTACTAATTATTATTTTCCATATATAATTAAAAACCCTTAATTAAAAAGATTCTTAACTTATTTAAATTCTATCTTGGGATTTCCTTCCTTCTTAGCCGTTAAAGAATATCTTTGAACAAAATAGAATAAGCATTAATGCACCGTGTTCAAAGAGTGACAAAATCCTACTCTTGAAAGTCTTTACCATGCTTGCTCACTTGAAACCGATTTACCACACTTCCAAACAAGTTTAGAATTGGTTCATCTGACTTTCACGAACTACGTGATTGATTAAGTACAACTCAATCACAACTCATGGGTTTACGGTTCTACTAAAACAAGTTCGGTTCTACCTCCATGTGAGTACTGTGCATAGCTACACTAGCTTACCAAAGATACGCCTGACTAGGTAATAGGATCAGTTACCCATATATATTTGGTATCTAACTTGTATGCACTGCACATGTCCATGGGATCGGTTCCCCCTTTCCAAAAACATGTTGCACATGTTATTAGAATCGGTTCCCCTTTATTCCATAAACCTTGCTGCACCTCATACAAGTATCGGTTCCCCTTTTGATGCACTGCACCTTTTACTAGGATCGGTTCCCCTCTTCCCAGTAAAAAGTTCAGAACATTCACAACCCGATCATACCCCAGGTGATTACTTAAGATTGGTTTCACTAATAAGAGTCATACCAATACATAAGTCAGGCCTCATGTAAATAGTTTTACCAAGAACACAAACAAGTCGTGATCGGTTATACTAATCACACATATTGGTCGTTCATAAGATATGCAATGAAGAACAACCCCAATAACGCCTGGCGATTTCCTTTTCGGTTCATAACACATATTACGAACTTACTTCCTTAGAAAACAATTGTACCCTAGGATGAAATCCTCACCTCATACCCATACATAATCACAATATTCATACGATTATATCGATGTCTTATATACAAAGTTTAATGGTTAAGCAAGAAACTTCATATTGTATTCCTTAATACTACGTCTATCTAGAGTGTTCATGCTTCGCAGTTTTATGTTTTCAATATGCATGACTTGAAAGATACGTTAGGGAATGAAACAGTTCAAGTCAAATATTACTAACTTCAAGTGGAAGGATGATGTTGTCGTTGTAGCTCCACACTTATTCACATCATCAAGTCTTCGCAATACTTGTAATGTCTCACCCTAATAATTTCAAGCTAACCTATATGAAGTTGACTCTAGTACATATAAAATCAAGCGACTCTTAAATGAGTTTTGGTTCACTAAAATATGACAACCAAAATTGACATACCAACGCTTGGTGGGTTCAACCGAGCAATGCTCTAACACTAGCTAATCGGTAATTTTTTTCCTAAACCCTAGTTTTCTTTTGTATTTTTTTTTTCTACACAAAAGAATCTCTCTAGTTTTACTGGTTTGGTTTTTGTAATCAAATTCGCGATCTAACAAAGAGAACATACTATACCCAGAAGTACCGATATACTAATGATGGGTTTTTCATCAACGAAAAGAATCTTGTGCGCTATCTAAGTATTATTTTTCTTATTTTGTCTATGTACTTCTTATGTACACGTAAAGGATTGATATACATCTTTTCGCTTTCTCATAAACTGCATACCTAATACTTTCAAAACTGAAAGTCGCTAGATATATATTTTCACTTGTTGACTCAATATACTATTTTGTCTTGTACAGTAGCACATGTCAATGATATATGTTTTTGATTGTTTTATTTTTTATTTTTACAGCCTTTAATCAAGTGGACTGTGTATAGATTATGGGGAAAGCCTATATAGTCTTTATTGATTATGACTAGTTACGTCTCGAGTTTATTTTCTATATATCTATGCCTTCATAACTAGGTTGGGTATACAAATTTATTTATTTTTCGTTTTTATCGCTGAAATTAATATGCCAATACTTTCACATATATTGTATTATTGTCTGTAATAGCGCATGAAGTGTTTGTTTGTATGTATATTAATTAATTGTTGGTCATGTCGGGCTATGCCGTCTAACCAATAATTTTTTTTTATTATTATTTTTTTTCTTTCTTATATACGTCCTTCACAAATTTATTGGTCATGTTCGGCTATGCCGTCTAATCAATAATTTAATTTAATTATTTATTATGCCATGTTTAATATTTATTTATTTATTTTATACTCAAACAATGTCCAAACTCTCTAAACTGGACTTCATGGCCATTGACATTACTGGAAAGAACTATTTGTCATGGATTTTGGATGCAGAAGTGCACCTTATTGCCAAGACTTTGGGAAACACTATTGTTCGGAACAACAAAGAATCCCCCGAGGATCGTAGCAAAGCCTTAATTTTTCTCCGTCATCACCTTGACGAGGCTTTGAAGTCCCAATATCTTACGGTGAAAGACCCGTACACTTTGTGGACAGAGTTGAAAGATCGTTTTGATCATCCGAAGACAGTGATTTTACCTCGTGCAAGGAATGAAAGGATACATCTGCGCCTCCAAAACTTCAATAGTATAAGTGCATACAATTCAGCACTTTTTCAAATTGTCTCTCATTTAAAACTATGCGGTGAAACAATTACTGATGCTGATCTTTTGGAGAAGACTTACTCCACCTTTCATGCTTCAAACATTTTGCTTCAACAAGGTGGTGATTGACCTCCTAGAAGCATGGATTCAAGATGATGTTATCATACTGCCACCTCCCAGACGTCCACCAACTGAGTCTAAGATGGCAAACCCCAAGTACTGCCATTCCCACATATTCGTTCACCACCCGACCAGTGACTGCAACAGACTAAAACATATTTTCAAAGAAAACATAGAAGCGGGAGAACTCCAACTAGGAGATGAGGCAGTACATCGAGACCCACTTCCAATAAGAAACTGTGGGTTCTCTGGGGACTCCGTGCACGAGAATGTACAATCCATGATGCAATAAGTATGCGAAATTGTCTATCTTTCCAAGGTGCAGCGCCAAGATATTTTCGTAGCTCTCAATCGCGTTGTATCCGGCAAACGACTTTTTCTCTCCCCGGAAACCACACCAGGGGCCCAAGCTTTCCAAACGGGCGAAACCAAAGGGGAGAACCGGGGACTTATGACCACGTCCCGTTTAAGAGGTATCGAATTTGACAACACGCTCATCGACGCGGCCTCTGATCTCAACATCATTACTTTCAAGATGCTAAAGGCTGCGGGATTTATAAAACAAGATGCTACCCATTCCCCGTTTGTGATTAAGAAACCTAGAGGAGAATCTTTGAACGCGCATGGCTACATCAACCTCGAGATCAAGGTGGGAGACTCTATAACGCATAGCAAATTCGACATTGTCAAAGAACTGGGTCACAACATGATATGGGGGCATTTATGGGTCTACAACAAAGCGAAATTAGATGTGCATCCTCTACCGACGTCCACGCCCGAAGGAATTTCGAACAAATCATCCCACTGGTTATCGCATCGACGAGCTATCAAAGGAACCCAGACATCTGGAGAAGACCTATTGGTGCTAGCTAATGGATCTCAAACTCAAGTAAGTCTGACCGAGTGACCTTCTCTACAACCAGTTATTCCTTCCACTATTCCTTCATGGGGACTCGGCGCGATTACTGGCATGGACGCTCTCAAGAAATGTGAATGGGGTGCTGGGCCATTTGAACACTTTGCAAAAAGCTTGGAAACTTCCATCGAAACCAATAAAGCCAAGACTCAAATGGCTGCACGACGCCTGAACCCATTTTCAATCAGAAATATAGTGGTTAAGGTAAACTCGTTTCAAGTTGGGAAGACGACGGTAAAAATGGCTATTCAAATTGATTCGCCCAATGGAAGAGAAGACAAGATGTATCTGGTGGTGGGCATCCTTTTATGAGGATATTGCAAGCTCATCAACACAGACACACCTGAAGGCGTGATAGTTCACTCGCGATGGATCAAGGCCTCCAATCCCTAAAATGTTGTACTTTTTAAGTCACTCTCCCTTTAGTATTTCCTTTAAAAATTCCTCTTAGTAGTTATATTCGCCCAAGATAAATACACTGTTTGTATAAATACATCTCTTTCCAAACGAGTTCTCCAGATATCAGAGAAATACATCAAACTAACCCAGAAAACCGCTGTAAAGCCATCATACCACAACCAGAAATACCTCATTCAATCATTCAAAAAAAAAAATACATAAAGCGAAAATGTTGACTGATGAAGAAGAAGGTAAAGATGAGTTTACGAAAAATATCAGGGGAACTAAGCAACTAACAGGAACAACAAAAGGGATGAACTATCCCTCGAATAAGGATGGAACACGAGTCCCCTCGGTCAAGGCTATCTTCAAGCACTTTCCCTAATAATCTCTCGAGCAATAAAAATTCCATTCAATGGTGTTAGCAGCAGCAACCTCAACATCCCATCCCGAAGCAACCACAACAACAACAATGTCCGCTTCGACGACCTGTTCAGCATACGCCACCATGACCCCTCCAATATCGCCAACGACACCTCTGGCGTCAACTCCAAAGGCTACCTCGGTCCCGTCAGACGCTCCCTCAGAGGTTTTCTCATTGACCCTTCGAAGAAGATTTTCTGATTCATCCGTACCAAAATTGAGAACCATGGCGCTTGCTTCCAAAAGCTTCACATGCTCGATTTTCCATTGCTCCAACTTAGAAACAGTTCGATCCGCCATATAACTGGATCGGGGAAAGGTTTTTCCTCACTGGAACTTCTCAACACGCCAAGGTTCTTCCTCATTTACTCGTCCCTCCTCCATGTTCATCGAACCCAAGAAAGTCCGAACACGCGCCTGCACTTCATGGAGGTAGATGGAAGGGAGGTCCTTGATGATTTCACTAGCTTCATGGAATAGAGATTCGACTCTAGCTAATGCCTCCTCATGAGAAGAGGAGAGGTTTTCGCCAATTCTGAAGTCATTCTCCGAAGAATTAAAGACATGTCTATCCCTAGAGGATCCCATCATAGACTACAAAGAATAAGGAAAATGGTCAAGTTCCATCCTATCTATACACACACAAGAAAGAGGATAAAATAAAAAAATAAGAAGGAAACACGAGGCAATACCTGTAAAGAGGATGGACGAAGATGAACTATGTGAATGTAGAGTTCAAGATCATATTTTATGTACATCAAGATGACGCAACCTCAAAAGGGAAATTTTTTATACCAGCCGTGAGTTAAGGCATGATATCCGATCCTAATTAAACCTCATGCCTGGCTATGAGAAATAATTATGGCTGGTGAGAAAGCGTGGACGAACGTGCTTGAGGCGCACTAGATCGTGTTTCCCTTTCCCACCGCCAACGCTAAACTTCGGAAGCAAAACCGACAACATAACCAAAGCAGAAGGAGTAACGTTTTTCCTATTTTTGTGGGAATAACGTTTTGGGTTGAAGAGAAGAAGAACTTCCTGGTCGAGTCAAACAAGGAAAGAGGCAACCAAGCCCTTTAAGATAAAACACCAAGAAATCCGTGCCATGTCTCATCCTCACTGCTACTGGCCATCTGTGCACGTCCCACCCCACCAAACTGCGCCTTGTCATAGTCATGACCAGGCCAAGACAATCACTCCATTGTCGCGGTCCCACCACGCCTAGCCATCCTTGCACGTTCCACCATGCCATTGCCGCGGCCAGGACCACGCCAACTCTTGGCCCCTCGATCCAAGCCATCCACTTGCTCCGCTTTCCAAGACCGCGCCCCCTTTGCCTTGGAGATGTACGACCAGACCAAGCCGGTAACTTTCACCTCACCACTCCACGGTATGTATTCCAAGTACAACTTATGCAGGGCCACCAACACGGGAATCCAAAACTCTCTTCACCACTCAAAAGGTTAGTCGGATTCTCCTCACCATCTTTGCAATAATTTACATCTCTATTCCGTCCTCGTCTGTCACCATCATATGCTAACCTCACAATAAGGCACCTGTTCCGAGCTAACCAGGGAACTTAATGTTGATGGTGGTTTTTAGCATAGGGTTAAAATATTAAAACACTAAACCCTAGTAGACAGTGACGTCACAACATTTAAGTGATAAAGCATTTACTAGGCACATTTATTGAAAAACCTTTAATGTGTCTCTAAATAATTACCGAGGTACCTTTTTTCAAATTAGGGTTACAACAAGCAAAACCCTAATTCTCCTTTGTGCCAATGGAAAATCATGCCAGCCATACCAACCGCGCCAAAGCAAGCCAACCATGCTAGCCACACCTTTGTACCAATGGAAAATCATGCCATCCACACCAACCACGCGAAAGCATGCCAACCATGGTAGCCACACCTCTGTGCCAATGGAAAATCATGCCATCCACACCAATCGCGCTAAAGCATGCAAACCATGCTAGCCGCACCTCTGTGCCAATGGAAAATCATGCCATCCATACCTACCACGCCAAAGCATGCCAACCATGATAGCCGCACCTCTGTGCCAATGGAAAATCATGCCAGCCACACCTACCGTGACAAAGCATGCCAACCATGCTAGCCGCACCTCTGTGCCAATGACAAATCATGCCAGCCACCCCAACCGCGCCAAAGCATGCCAACTATGCTAGACGCACATTTGTGCCAATGGCAAATCATGCCAGCCACACCAACCGCGCCAAAGCATTCCAACCATGCTAGCGGCACCTCTGCGCCAATGGAAAATCATGTCAGCCACACCAACCGCGCCAAATCATGCCAAACATGTTAATCGCACCTCCGTGCCAATGGAAAATCATGCCAGCCACACCGATCACACCATGCTAAACATATCTCTCCATGGCCCCCATGTCGCGCCACCATGATGGCGTTCCCCACGCGGCTACCAAAGTGAAGGCGTGCAACAATCAATGGTTTCCCTTCAATCTCAGGAGCAAATCCTGGCCGTTTAAGGTCACCTCACGACCTTTGGCCTATAACCCTAGCTTGGTCACGCACCTAGCCAAAGTTATCCACGCCATACGCCCTAGGCAAACCCTTGGCCCCACATTCCAAGAAAAACTCCCTTTCCTTGGCCCTAGCCACGCCATACGCCAATGGCAAACCCTTGGCCCCACATGCCAAGCTAAATCCGCACCTAGCCCAAGCTAGTCGCGCCATGCCGAACGTACTCTGCCATGGCCCGAGATATGCTAGTCACACTACGCCAAGCCAAACGCCCTTGCCTTGCCCCTAGCCGCGCCACCCTGCTGGCCTCCCCTACGCGGCCACCAAAACGAAGGCGTGCAACAATCAACGGTTTCCCTTCAATCCCAGGAGCAAATCCTAGCCATCCAAGGTTACCAGACAACACATGGTAACCTTTGGCCCGAAAACCTAAGTTTGGCCACGCCAAACCATGCCATGACAACGGCATGCCAACCTAGCCGCGTCACCACGTTGGCCCTCACTACCGAAACGAAGGCGTTCAACGATCAACGGTTTCCCCTCCTCTCAAGATGCAAAATCTCGACCGTCGAAGGTCACCAGGCTAACAAGTTTCCCGAGCTTGACTTGCCAAGCCACAATAACATGCTACATTTTTTCCAAAAATATTCGAGACATCAACACAAACTGGGGGATGCTCATTATTTGGTGGTCTATAGCGTGCGGCATACACAAAATGCCCGTTTCAAGATAGTGCAATAAGAATAAGACGGTTAGTAAATGCAAGAAGCAACGGTGAAACGCTCTTTCATTATGGGACATCAATTCCATCAAATCCCATCAATACCATGTGTTACCACCTCTTCCCATTTAACTCATCCATTTTATTTTCTTATGAGGCCAAAGTACGTTTCTTTTTTGACTTGTATAAATAGGCTTACCTATTTCCACCAGAACACAAGTTCTTGGTCAGGGGAAAACACCACACTCAGAAAGGAAACTCTTGCTAGCTTTCTCAAAGCTTTCACCTTCTGATACAAGTCAAAAACTACTCTTCCAGAATTATTCTGGCCTCAACACTCTCTTCGCTTCCCTCCCTAAACCTACCCTTCTCCTCCACTTCGTGACCGAAGCAAGTCTGGAACGACCATTTCTTGGTTTAGGCAGAACTTGTACAGATTGATCTCTCGAATCTAAAGTACTCCCTTGAAGTACATTGTTTAGGGTTTAAATTGTTTCTCATCTTCACACCCGCAATTCCCGAAATCAGCAGAAACTATTTTCACCTATAAACAACTACGTGTTATGCTTTTTCCATAGGCAGTTTGAAACTATGTACCTTGGGTACTTCCAACTTGGATCCAAGATAAACGCAACACTCATTCTGGATCCAAGGAACTGTTCACCAATTAACGACACTTCTACAGTTGCGAATCTTGGATGTTGGACTCCATAAGAGCCAGCCTAAGAGTCTGTACTTTTTGTGAAGTCGTCCAACATTTGTTCCATTTATGTGAGTATTATCAGCGGTTCTTTGAGAATTCAAAAATAGACCAAAAGAAAGTAAAACCTACGAGTGAACAACCAATTGACAAAAAAATGAAGCCCTCAAGCTCAAGCCATAAAAGAAAAAGAAATACTCTATCTAACTCGAATTTTAAGAATCTGAAGCGAAATGAAGTAAACTAGACACTATAAAGCTTGTTCTTTATTATAGTGTGTTTCGATCCCTGAAATAGAAGTCAGAATCAAAAATATTTAAAAATATTTTACTTCACAAAAAATTGACTTTTTTTGCTTACAAAAATCGTTCTGAAATATACTTATTTAGATATCATTCCAGAAGTTGCTTTTTTACTTCAAGTAGAAAAATCAGAAGTTATACGAGTACACAATTTCAGAGTGAATTTTAAGAGTGAAAAATGTTATAGCACGTTTGGACACAAACCTGTTTCTGACTTCTGCTTCTCTAAAAATTAAAGTCAAAAGCAGAAATCGGAAACAAAACTATTTTCCTTCACAAAAAGTAATATTTCAATTTTTATAAATCGTTTTAAAATTTGACAGCTAAACTGATTTCTGATGTTTCTTGAAGTTATTGCTAGTTCCGAATGTTGTATTCGCATGAATTGTTAAAGGACTATGCAGTATCTCGAAGTAGATAAACGACAGTGATGAAAAAAAAAATGTCTACACGAATTTCGAAAAATAAATGCGTTAAAAAGCGGGAAGAAAGAGAAAACACTACACTACCCGGTCTCTTCATCTCCTCTCTCCCTTTTCAACACCCCACCCCAGAAGGAAAAAAAAAACAGAAGAAAAGAAAGCTAGCACATTTAGGGGCGACTAAGTCGCAATTAGGGGCGACACTAAAAGACAAAAAAGGTCACCCAAACGTAAAATTGAGCTACCCCTTATCCGCGATTTTTCAAAATGGCAACTATACCCTTTTATAATCGGTATCCAAAACAACAATCGGTAGGTTAGTTTGTAATCGGTAGGTTAAATTGAAAATATACCTACCGATTATTGTGTAGATACTTCGGAAAATAATCCTTTGTTTATTCGGTAGCTTATCGAAAATTTAAGGCTACCGATTATAAGGAGCCCCTTATATAACCTTGGCCAAATCCCGGAGGTTCTGAGGGGTGCAGAGCCAACCATAACCACTTGGCTTGGGCTGTGGATTTATCTGTAATCGTACGGATAATATGTTAAAACCCTACCGATTATAAGTTGCCCCAAAATGATATTATTTCTAAAATCCTTCACGTAGAGAATTTAGAAATCTTCGATAATCGGTAATTTATACAACTACAAAACCTACCGATTATATCGAGCCCCAGATCGAACCTTTTCCATATTTCATAGGTTTTGAGTGTACACAGCCAGCCATAACCACTTGGTGCGTTTTTTGGGTGCAGCGGTAATCGGAAGTTTTATATATTATACAAAACCATCCGATCATAAGTAGCCCCAAAATGATTTTTTTCGAAAATCCTTCATGTATTGAATTTTGAAATCTGCTATAATCGGTAGGGTATCTACCTTAAACAATTTCCGATTATGTTGTTATTTGGTTACAGGAAACTAATTTTTTAGACACAGAATAATCGGATATTAAAAAAAAAAAAATCCTACCGAATATAATTATTCGGATGTCAGGGTGAAGATTTACCATCCGATTGTTGGGTGGTTTGGCTACAGAATAGAAAGTTTTTGGGCACAGAATAATCGTAAGGAACTCATAAAAACAAACTACCGTTTAATATAATCGTTAACCAGTGAAGGAATATATATTCCCGATTATGGTGTTATTTGGTTCCAGGAAACACATTGTTTTCACACATAATAATCGGAAATGAACCATTAACAACACTACCGAATATTGTTATTCGGAAGGATTGGTGAAAAATAACCCTCTGATTGTGGTGTTGTTTTGATATAGAAGGCAAGTTTTCTTTACACATAATAATCGAATGGAAGATTATATTATTAACCTTCCGATTCTGACTACATGTTTTGCTAAATATCCAGAATCGGTAGGTTAAAAATATATAAAGCTTCTGATTCTGACCATAAATGCAAAAACCCCAGAATCGGTAGGTTCTTTTATAAACTTAACCCTCCGATTGTGTTCCAGAATTCAACACTTACATGTGTTATCATGTAATTCGCTTGAGAGTCATCGTTAAATGCATAAACATAGCAATATAGCCATTCATAATCCATAAAAGGAAGAATTCACAATCCATAAACATAACGTAGCAACTAATAATCCGACCCAAAATTTTAAAACGACCTAATCCGGCATAAACTTTGAAAACCATAAAGTTAACTAAAAAAAGCGAGAGTTTACAACATCGAAAGTTTATTTCTTATTTTTTCCCATGACTTTGCGACCCTTGCTGCCTCTACCACTTGGACGAACATCATCATCGGTTTCATCAACTTGAGTGCTCGGTGACGCCCGAGTTCTTTTTTTCACAACCTTTTTAGGTTGCTTGACTTTATCCCCAAACCGAGATGCATAATCTTCATTGTCAATGTTATCAATCATCTCTTGGTGCTCTTTTATCTTCTCAAGTGGCACAGGCTGTCCGGCTTTTATGCAATTAGTGCACCATTTGGACAAACCTCTTAACCTGTTCATCTGTTTTAAAACATAGCATACCATCAAGGACGGCTCTAGCCTTATTTTGACCCATAAAATAAAACTAAATTAAGAAACCAATACATACCAATCTATCGAAACTCGGAGGTTTGTCTTTGAGGATACTCTTATATGGTGCGGGCTTTGCTTTAAGATCACGGATTACGCGAAAATGAGAAACATCCTGATACCAATCCATATAGTTGGGAGCATTTTCATAACTGTTGTTGGCTTGCCTTCCACCGCTGATCAAGAAATCCATCCTTCTATCCCAATGGTGTTTGCAGGATGGGTTACCCTTGTAAACCACTGTGATAGAAGTTTTATCTGAATTACATTTATCCACATCCAACCAAAAATTCCCATTGATGTGGCACTTTGGTAAAGCTTGTACATAACCATTTTTTCGCATCACCCTCGAGGCATTGTACATCACGTATCCGGTTGGGTGCCACAATGGACCAAAATAAAGGGCCAAATCGGACCGACCTGCGATATGTCCATTATCTCGGTCTTCCTTGTATGGATCAAAGCATACGTCTTGGGCTTTCAGTGAGTCCAAAACCTCCCTCAAACGAATCAGCTGCTGCTCTTTTGATCTAGAATGGTTGTCATAGAAAACGTACTTCTTTCCTCTAGGCTGACCTGGCGCACACCCCGGTTTTTGAATGGCCAATTCCAAGATAGGGAAGTGGTCGTAGATCCATGTCTGTATTGACATTTTTGCAAGTTTTAAGAAATTGTTTCTTCAATGGTAGAAAAATAAAAAAACAACAAAGTATGTAGGAATAATAAAAATACATGTAGTAGGCTCACGTTCCCAGCCACTTGGCTAATTCCAAGCCTCGACGCCTTTCTCAACTCTTCCATCAACCACGCATGTCATGTCGTGCCCCAAGAGTACTCATGCACTTTATTGAGGGGATCCAGTAGTTGTAAAAGGTTGGCGTCGACCCGATTGCCACTAGTATTGGGGAAAATTACACATCCCAATACACATAGGAGATATGCGGTGACCGCATGGTTCACTTGCTCATCAGTTAAAGTTCCGTTCTCTTCTTTTGCCTTGGTACCCTTGAACATATCCATCAGAGTACCAATGTTGAATTTTCTGGTTCTATACCCCATGCATCTCTTGAACTTAGTTTTTGATGTTTATTCATCCCAACCAAAACACTTGTTAGTTAGAGCATAGAGTTTAACCCATTCCAACTGCTTTGTGAACTCAAATTTCGACACCGTTTCCATGGTCAGGGAGTCCAAGAATCTGCACAGCATCATCTGGGGTAATCGTCATCTCTCCAAACGGCATATGGAAGGTGTCGGTCTCAAGATAAAGTCTCTCCACAAACGCCGATATAGCCACCCGGTCATGTTCCAGCATAGAGTTTTCAACAGCATTAGCCAACCCCGAATTTGCAATAATTATGTTGAACCTTTGACACTCACCGGATAAAGGCCATTCTAGCATTTTAGGTGGTGCGGCGGTGGGTTTGAGTAAACGAACCGCATCGGAGTGGTACTATTATACACATGACAAGTTAAAAACAAATTATAATTACCTAAACTTATTACCCTTAAAACTACTATTACGATTACACAAAAAAATTACGTACATAAAACGGATACGATTATTACCTCAGTTTCATATATTTCTCTTGCCCATGAATATTTGTATCCAAATAAAAATTCTCCTCCATCAGCCGGCATCCCAAGGATTGTTCCTTCTGGAATATCCTTCACCTTGAGTTCTTTTGGGACTAGGTGTTTCGCCTTCTTTCGAGGGGGATTTTTCTTTTCGGCTTCTCCTTCTTATTGCGCACCACTGGGTTATCCAGCTTCCATAAATCTTTCTTCTGGTGCTTCTGGTTCAATAGCAGGTTGAATTTCAGGATGTGATTGTGGAGCAGGTGGTTGTACAACTGATTGTACTGGCTGTGATTGTGGGGCACTTGAGCGAACAACTTCTTCAAGTGGGTATACTTGTGGGGAAGGTTGTTGAGTTCCATGTTTAGCACTTGAAGTGGATTTAGTGACCATAGCTCTCCGAGCACTAGATGTCAAGTTCTTACGCCTTTCCATCCTTGCACTATCCGAGACCACTGCGTCTTCGGGTTTTTTTCCTCGCCTATCCCTAAATAGCATGAAATGGTAAAATATATTTATACTCGGAAGTATAAGTTAAGAATAAGCGTCCGATTATAAATAATCTGAAGCATAATTTCACCATACTCTAGCGAATACACATAATCGGACACCAAAAATATATTATACTTGCCGAATATGCAGCAGTTTGTGTCCAGGAGATACATAAGCCTATTATAATCGTAAGGAAACCTATGATTTTAGCAACCGAATATGAAAAATGTTCTTTACCAGTGGGAATTATAGGAATAATCAGAAGTTTACAAATATATATAACCTCCCGATTCTGTGTAATAACCGAAAACCCTAAGACAAAATTTCGTGATTTCTTCGAATTAAAGTAATAAAATCCCAAATCTAACAATAGAATGTTACCTAATAGGGGCCATATGGAGTTGCCTGAGAGTTTGGTTATCGGAATCATCTACATCAGGGACTTGTTCTTCATCACCTTGTTCGCGTTCTTCGTGTTCTTCGGTGAGAACCTCTTTATTACGGGCAGGCACTCCAATGTTTGAATCACCCCCACGAACCACATTTTGGTTTCGACCCGATTTACGCACTTTATCTTTCATCTTCTTAGAGAATATTCGACGATTATTCGATTCGACGATTAATGATAACGATGTATTGAAGCGGAGTTAACGAGGGGGAGAGTTTTTCTCTCTGTATTCGGAGAGAAAGAAGAGGATGGGAGAGTTGAAGTTGAAAACAAATGAAATGAGAAAACAATTTAGGTTTACATCGGTTTTATCTTTCAAAGGTACTATAATCGGATGTTAAACAAGACATTTAGGCTACCGATTATATGTTTCCCCTAACCACTTGAAGCTTGTTTTGCGACGTAGCATAATCGGTGGTTTATTATACTAAATTAACTTCCGATTATAGGTTGCCCCAAAAATGAGTTTTTCTTAAAACCCTTCAATTCCACAATTTTGAAAATAAATAGGTAGACAATTTGGCTACCGATTATATGTTTCCCCTAACCACACCTTTGCCAAAATTTCACAAGTTTGAGGTTAATGAGATAGCAGTAACCACTTGGTGCTTGTTTTGCGACGTAGCATAATCGGTGGTTTATTATACTAAATTAACTTCCGATTATAGGTTGCCCCAAAAATGAGTTTTTCTTAAAACCCTTCAATTCCACAATTTTGAAAATAAATATAATCGGTAGACAATTTGGATACCGATTATATGTTTCCCCTAACCACTTGAAGCTTGTTTTGCGACGTATCATAATCGGTGGTTTATTATACTAAATTAACTTCCGATTATAGGTTGCCCCAAAAATGAGTTTTTCTTAAAACCCTTCAATTCCAAAATTTTGAAAATAAATATAATCGGTAGACAATTTGGCTACCGATTATATGTTTCCCCTAACCACACCTTTGCCAAAATTTCACAAGTTTGAGGTTAATGAGCCAGCCGTAACCACTTGGTGCGTGTTTGCGGCGGAGCATAATCGGTGGTTTATTATACTCAACTATCTACCGATTATAATAATCGGACTCTTTCACATTCAATCGGTAGGAAAGGAACTATATTATGGTGTTGGGAATTTGTTTTGGAGTAATAGTCCCAATGACTCCCGATTGAGTGAGAGACCTCCCTCAAAAAATAGGAGAAGTGGGTATATTTTTACACTACTTACGATTATAGGTAGCAAACTTCCATAAACATGAATGGGTACGAAGAAGTACGTGAAGTTGTTGAAGTTCAAGATTCATTACCGTTTAAAGATGACGATTTGGGGTATTTATTGAATGATCCACACTTTGATGGAGATGAAACCCTAGAGGACGATTTAATGGAAGAAATTGGACAATCACCCGAAATCAAAGGTAACAATGCGTCAAACAATCAGGTATGTTGTTAACAAACTCTAATAGCAATGTTATGTGTGCTTGTGTGTGATTTTGAACGTGAAAATTCGTCACCTGTTATGCATTGAATGCCATTAACGAATATTAATCGGTAGTCATATTATTATAATTATCTACCGATTATTTACAATCGAGAGTTTATTATGTATTAACTTACCGAATACAATAAAAATCCCAAATTGAGATGTTCAATTTGTATTGATCGGAAGTTTTATAATTAACAAAACTTCCGATTATAAATAATCGGTAATGTGTGTTAGTATTCTTTTACCGATTGTTATACAATCGGTTGTATAATCATAAAACTTTTATCCGACTATTAATGCGTAACATGTTGTTGTGGTGCGTAGGATGACGAATATTATTTAAGGCCTGATACTGCCGTACACTATGAAAACGATTTGGTATGTTCATGAATTATCTTTTCTTTGTCGAATCATGTATGTTATATGGTTATGCTTATTTTGTTTGTTTTGTTTTATACGCATTTAGATATTTCAAAGTAAGAAGGAGACCAAGGCTTGGCTAATGAACAAGGCAAAAGAGAACATGTGCGTGGTAGTTCAAAACCCTTGTGTGAAGAAGGGTCGGTTTGAAATGACTTGTGAGCGAGGTGGGGTGAAGAAAAGTCACGAGGGAAAGAATAGTAAGTATGTAAGAAAAACGGAGAGAAAGAAATACCGAACTCATACAAAGAAAATTGGATGCCCCTTTAAGATTGTCTTCTATAAGCCCAATGGTAAGGATAGTGTAGAGTGGAAAATGTCTAAAGTTGCTAATGGTTGTCATAACCATGATGATCCGGATACTCTTGTTGGACATGTAATGGTTGCGAAGTTAAAACCACATGAAATGGAGACGGTGCGGTCAATGCGGATCCAAAAGCCGAGTACGATCTTAAGTAAAATTAAGGCGGACGACCCCGACAACTTGTCTTCTTTGTCTACTATTCAGTCGGCGCTATCTACGATCAAAAGGACGGAATGGGATGGTAGAACGGTCATGCAACAATCTCAGTGGTTAGCTGCGTTACATGACTACACGTTGAGAACGGAAGAAAGGGATGGTAAAGTGGTACGTATTTTCTTGGCACATCCCGAAATGATAAAATTGGCTCAGTATTTTCATCAAATTTTGTTGATAGATTCCACTTACAAGACAAACAAATATAACATGCCATTGTTGAACATTGCTTGTCACACTCGGACAAAAACACGTTTACAATTGCATGGGGTTTAATGGATCATGAGAATAACGTGAGTTTCATTTGGATGTTGGAGACGTTGAGGTCCATTTATAATGAGGATGATTTTCTGAGGGTTATTTTAACGGATAATGATCAAGCATTAATGCATGCAATAAGGGTTGTGTTTCCTGAAGCCCGAAACTTGCAATGTACGTGGCACATTCAATGCAACATCAAACACAATTGCCATCTCCATTTCCAAGCTAAAAAACAGAAGAAGGGTACAAAGAGGTCGAAGGAAGAGGATGAGTGCATTAGTAAATTAACCGTGGAAGAAAAAGAGGAAGAGAAGAGGTTATTTGATGAAAAATGGAAGGACGATGGAATTATTTGGAGATTTTTCATGAAAGCGTGGGACAAAATCGTGTGGTCGAATACCGAGGAAATTTACGAACGGAACTTGAACAAATTGGAGGATGAATATGGAAAGGACTACCCAAAACCGGTTGAATATTGTAAAACACAATGGTTAACGATCAAGGAGAGGTTTGTGTTTGCATGGACATATGAATGTCGCAATTTCAAGAACGAGGCGACAAGCATAGCGTAGGGGTCTCATGGCCGGTTAAAGAAAATAATTAAAGGTAGTAAAAATGGAGTTGTATCTATCCAAGAAGCAATTCATGAATTCACGAATCGAGATCTCGTTAAGATTAAGGGTTCTATGCAATTAAGTGTACATAGATTCCCGACGGAACATGAAAAGGAAAGATTGCTTCTAAGGGGCATTGTTCATAATGTTTCAAGATGGGAAATAAATCACATGATGAAACAATTGAAGTTATATAGAAATTACAATGACGAGAATACGGTTTGTGTTTGCAAAGATATGATAGGTATTGGTCTCCCATGTCGTCATAAAATGGGTAAGTACGTCGATGTGATTGACATCAATGATATTCATCCATTTTGGAAGCAATTAAATTTCACTCCAAGCACCCCCGTAGTTGATGGTCCGTCGTTCTTGGATTCGGAATTGTGTGCAAGAATAGCCGAGCGTTATGATACAACAAATGGCTCCAAGAAGCAAGTATTGATGCATGATTTGGAGAAAGCTCTTCACCCTAGTCTAAGGGAGGTTGATGAACCTATTAAGCAAAAGGGGGAGGGTAGGCCCTCCGAAGTGTCTTGGGCCATGGGAAGAAAATAATTGAAAGAGCATTTGTCTAATCGAAGAATATTGTATAGGCATGAGCATTCCGAAGCCCAATTTGATGATGAGCCGCAACCCAAGAAAAGAGGTCGTCCAAGAAAAGATCAAAGTGGACCATCCGGCCGACAAGTGGGGACAAATGTCTCTACGAAGCCTTCTCAAGTGAGTCAATCCATGGCGGTGGAAGAAGTTTTGTTAGTGGAGACCCAAACTACCTCCGTAGTTATAGATCAAATGAGCAACTCCCAAGAAACACAATCAACGGAAATGGTGACTATAAGAGAGAAGTATGGTACTCTTCGTTTTCCTAGGGATTTTCATGGAAAACCTACGTGATCAAGGTATACAATTATAAAAGAGTATATGAAACAACTCCCTCCCCTCATTGTTCCATTTGTTTTGTCCACCGACGAGGTGGATGGGGATGGTAATTGTGGATTTCACGTCGCTACGGAACAAATTGGTTACTTTGGAGAAGTTTTGGACGAAGATGTCACCGAATGGCAATATTTAAGAACTAAGATGGCGGTACAACTAATAAAGGACAAGGATTTCTATATGGGAATGATGAAGAAAGGAGATAGACACGACAAATAGCTAGAGTTCAAAAACTTAGTTGCGCGTGTAAAGTGCCGAAAGGGATTGAAGACCATCGGATCAAAGTATTGGATGAGAATGCCTTCATGTGGATATCTCTTAGCGGACGTTTTGAATTGCGTGGTACATTTCTTTGTTCCACCTAAGTATGGACATTCCTTTACGTTTGCACATACAAGGACGGTTTGCGATGATTCGGTTAAAGATAGAAGAATTGTGATGGCATTTGTGAATGAGATGCATTTTATCGGTTTAAAAGTAAAGATATATTGTCCATTACCTCCGTTGGATGGTGCGACGGATTACTTCACAACGAATCATTGTAAGGATTGGTTGAAACAATATGAGACCAACATGTTCGATTGGGATTGCGTCATGAAAATCAACTTTCCGGCAGGCATACTCGAATTAGTTCCCTCAGATGATGAAGATGAATGATCGTTACTTGCGGAATTTGAATTTTTTGGAATTTTTTGGAATGCTTTGTGAAGTATAAATCCATAATCGGTAGTTAAATTATAAATATGTCAACCGATTATAAATGCTTTTGTAAACAGACTCAATCAAATTTATAATCGGTTATTAAAACTTCCAAGTTACCCTCCGATTGCAAGTCTAACAAAATTACTGAAATTTATTCCCCAGAAGCGGTAAATAACATCTTACATTAACATCCGATTGTCACCAAACTATGAAAACAATTTGAAAAAGTTTCCAAGAATCGGTAGACAAAACTTAAAATATACGTCCGATTATTTTCAAACTTTGACATGAAAAGATGAAAATATCCCCAGAATCGGTAGATAAGAGATAACAATAACTTCCGATTGTAACTATTAATCAATATTTATACTGTGGTCACGGACTTCAGGAATTCATAACTCCCATCATAAGTGAATTCTTCGCCCTTTTCCACAAAGTACTGTCTTTTTGCGAGTGCCTCCTACATAAACAAACACAAAATAATGCCAAGTTAGTTTTAGTAAGTAGGATTAGACACCCGGTGTTAAAAATAAAGAATTTAAACCATACTTACAAATTGTTGGATTGACAAGCTTAAGTGGCTAGTATTAAACATCCTCTTTTGTATCGTTATATAATCATTTACCCCTTTTTGGACAAGTCGGAAACGATCATGAACTTGTTGGAGTGATCTTTGTTGTGGATTTCCATACTCTCGCACAAATTGTCTATATACCCTCGACCAAAAGACTTCGACTGTTAACGTTCCCGCCATGACATCTTCACGTCTTGTTTCATGATATCAGGTTTTCACAATGACCAAATCTTCTGCTGCGTCAAACGTTTCCATGCTAGTAAGTTGAGATATATAAGGAATGAACTAGAGTAGACGATGGAAAATATATTTGTAGAATACACAATGTTATATATGTGTTGTTTGCTTCATAAATAAGAAGAGTTTAACCATCTTATATAGATGACACTCCCAACGTCTTTTTTTTTTTAGAAAATATGGCCGTTGATGCGTACTTTACAAGACTGTACTGAAGTTGCGTACAATTATTACACATAATCGGTAGTAAATTCTGTAACATAAGTAACCGATTATACTAACTCGGAACCTTAGGATACTTGTTAAACTACCGATTATAGACTGTTTTGTTAACATGGTAGAAAGTTTCATTAGGGAGGTATAATCGGAGGTTTATCAATATGTTTTCGCTACCGATTTTGTGTGTTTTCGAGGCTCGACTTCAAAAATAGCCGTTGGAGTATAATCGGTAGTTAAATAAATAACATAAACTTCCGATTTTTTTGGTGTTTGGGAAATTCAGTAAAATATCACCTCAACATCATCATAATTTTACGTTGAACTTCCACAAATTCTATTACAATGTATTGTGATTAGCGACGTGGACGTGTTGGACGAGTCCTAAACGGATTAAATCTTTCCATCGCCATAAGGATTCTAAAATGAGCTTCATAACGGAAGCTTGATCTTTTCCATCTCCGCCATTCCCCGAGAGATTGTTCTATAACCTCATCATTGGTTGCACCCCTCAACCGATATTGATTCACAAGATAAGTTAAATCGACAAATTCTCCGACGCGTCCGTTTATTGAACCAATTTGGCAGAAAAGATCAGCAGAGTGACGGTTGTTTGGGTTACCGGTGTCGGCGCAGAAGTTTTCGTGAATTCTCCCCAAATAACTCATACTCATTATGCCTCCTTGCCTCCGTTCTGCTCCCCGTATCGGATAGAATTGAACGTAGCGCCTACATAAAGATAAATCTTCTTCAATCGTGAACTTCGTTGGATTAATGAATGGTTGGGCCATTATGTTGAAGATGAAGTTGGAGAGAGTTTACATGTATTTGTGTTCCATAGAGGGTACAAGGATACAATCCTTATATAGGGTTTAGAGTTCCAATGACTCTTTTTTTGTTGGGGAAATTGTATAATCGGTAGCCAAATAAGGAATTTATCTACCGACTATATAGTTGCCCCAAATTTTGTTTTGGGAGAAATCTCAAATTTACGAAATTGAGAACTATAATAATCGGTAGTTTATATGACTACCGATTATAAGTTGCCCCAAATATTGTTTTGAGAGAAATCTCAAATTTTACGAATTTGAGAACTATGATAATCGGTAGTTTATATGACTACCGATTATAAGTTGCCCCAAATCTCTTCTTTGGGAGATACTATAATCGGTAGTATAGTGAGGTTATTATTACTACCGATTGTTATAGGACCAATATTCACGTTTGGCACGAAATCTATATTAATCGGTAGTCAAATATGATTATTAACCTTTCGATTTTGTGTTACATAATCGGACACAAAATTGCTTCCGATTATATAAGGACATTAACGTAATCTCCACGTTTTTTGACACCCCTTAACATGACCTCTGGGTTGGGAATAAAAAAGTCGCCCTTAATTGCGAATGAGTCCCCTAAATGTGTCAGGAAAAGAAACCCCTAGTATTTTCATGGAGATAGACAAGGTCCTGGAGGTAGCAAAACAAGTTCATCATCAGTCGATCAAGAAAAAACAAACACGAGCTCATCATCCCAGAGTTGGGCTGGTTTACGATGATAGAATGTGTCAGCATTTTGACCCTAAAGTTGAGAATCATCCTGAGAAACCAGATAGGATCAAAGCTATTTGGGCGAAGCTAGAATCTCATGGTGTTACTCAGAGGTATCTAAAGATGAAACCCTATCTAGTAAATTTGTTTTTGCATGTGCTAATTTGTCGAATTGTACTTAATATGAGATTGATGATTATCCGATTTAGTCGAATGTTAGAATCTAGGGTTCCACGGGTTCAATTACGAACGACTATATCTAATTGTTGATTGGGATGTCCATCATGGTAATGGTACTCAGAAAATGTTCTGGCAAGATCCTCGGGTGTTGGTATTCAATGTTCATAGGTATAGAGAATATAGGGGCAGTTTTTATTCATATTCTCATACACCGTTTTTGAACCTCATTAGCTTCTGCTGGCTTGTGCAGGCATGACTTTGGAAAATTTTATCCATTCACGGATGATGGTTCTCATTCTATGATTGGAGAAGGATCAGGTACAGGGTATAATGTTAATGTACCGTGGGAGCAAGGAGAGTGTGGTGATGCTGATTACCTTGCTGTTTGGGACCATGTCTTAATTCCGATTACTAAGGCTTTTAATCCAGATATGATCCTAATTTCTGGTGGATTTGATGCAGGTGATGTGCTGGGCTATGTCTCTTGCCTCTTACCTGACTGCATTATTAAATTTCTAATCTCCTCTTATGTTGTTTACAACCCTTCCTGTGAATTTGTTGAGGAAGTGTATGTTCTTCAAAAGATCATTAGTATCTTAAAATAGCGTCGCAGAACAATTTGACCTTCACCGTTAACATTATATTTAGGTTATTTCACCCCACAAGCTTGCGTTATAATTTGTGGGTTTTGAGGACATATATCTACATATGAAGTTACTAATATTATACGTAACGAATGGCTTGCTAGTTACTTTCTTTTTACTTTGTACCAACTTTTGACTTGTGATCCATTCCACAGAACAGCTGCTGGTGATACCATGGGGGGTTGTTCTGTTACACCAAACGGCTATTCTGTGCTGATGAAAAAGGTTGAAATTTATAAAAACCAATGCTCGTTCTAATGAATGTTGTGTTTTATCTCTGTTAAAGGTCTCATTGTACTCCATCTTCATTTTGGACACTAGTTACGGAATTAGCTTTAAAAAACTGCTCTTGTCCACTTTATCCAGTTGATGCAATTTGCTCGTGGAAGAATTATGATGGCCTTGGAGGGAGGATACAATTTAGAATCTTTGTCGAATTCTGTCCTTGCTTGTGTGGAAGCTTTACTAGAGAACAAACCTATAATTGGATCTTCCAAGGCTGAGGCCTCCCCGTTGGAGTCGGCTTGGCGTGTAATAGAAGCTGTAAAATATTTTTGGACCCTTTGGCTTCCTTATTCTTCTTCTGTGTTTTTCAGTTTATTTTTATTTCCATTTCATTATGTCTTTTCCCCCTTGGTTATTTCTTTGCAGCTCACTGTATTTACTTGCTGATTTTTGGATGTTCTGTTTTTAGGTTTGTAGAGAACTGAGCGGACACTGGCCAATGCTTAGTGATGAGCTGCCAAATACCATTAAGAATAAGAGGAAATTTTCATCTGAGGTATTTTTTTCTTTCTATCTAGTTGTCTATTCATTGTTTTTAGATAAGAACAATGTAGTTGCTCAGAAACCTAGTACCTAAATAAGCCAACAAGATCGAAGAGCCCAAAATAGAAGAGCATAAAGAATAATGAACATGCTAACATAAAATGTGAAGAACATGCTAACAGTTATACCCTAAAAATGGAAAAGGTATAGGCTCTCCTTTAGAACGTAGTACACAGATCCGCATACAAATAACCCCTGCATCTGTCAGGCACAACAGACTATCTATAGTATTTGTCAACCCTTTGATGGCAAACACGTGTACTTTCCTGTCTTCCCTTCCCAGTTCCTATGTACAACCCGTAAAATGTTCATAAAGAGACTTCCTTCTTCTTGCCAAAGTCTAGGTACTTTGCTAGTTATACATTTTTCTACTTTTACATATATGTCCGACGCCTGTTAATATTCATTCTTCTCTCCTCTTTCCCCTTCTCTTTTTTCTTTAGGAAATGGGCAAGCATGGCCGTCTTGGATCCAAGGATGGTACCAACAACGCCAAGTTAAAGCGCAACAAAATTACCTCTCATTTAAGTGATGTGTCAGCCAGTAATCGAGGCATTTCCCTCTGTCCTGGGGATCAGAGTGCTGGAATTTCGGAAGATTTGTGCGCTGTGATTTCTCCTCGTCTTGTCAGTTCAGTCCCCGACTTTCAACCCTTTTTCGAACGTGGTGCCATCCGCGGTAATGAGCCGTATGTTTTGGTTCGTGGCTTTTGGGTTCCGCCATCACATAGTGAGTTGTACGCCACAATAGCTGACGATCATGGTCACATGCCGAACTATGCCGTTTGTCCTGACATCAACATTTTGGTTGTCTCTACTCATAGTTTGTTGGACACTGCTGCCGCTATGGCGGAGGTTAATATCATTCCTTCAGCGGAGAAACTGAAGGAGTGGAAGCAGCTGATAGATGTTTCTAAGCTCATGGGTTTCAACATAGATTGGATGGAGGACCCCTGGGAGGAGATCAACGCTAAAGCTAATGCTCGGGTAGCCCAGCTTCTTCAGATTATTGCAAATTCCCGTGAACATATCAAACAGTGCGAAGCGCACCTCGAATCTCGTGTCGCGGCCCATCAACGAGCTTTGAAGGAAGCCGCTGACAGCTATGAGAAAATGCAGCAGATAATAAATACCATGGCCACTCAGGAGCTCCTGGTACGTGATTTGAAAGAGGAACTACACTCTGTACGATCTGGTTTGGAATTTTAGTTGTATCCTGTTGATCTTGTTCTAGTGTAGTACTATAGTTGTATTGAAGCATTGAATTTCTTTGCTATTCATGACGAGCTACCCCAAAACATCTTATATTAGCTTTTGATGCAGTGTAATTCCTTCCCATCAGAAAATGCGAGCTTTGCCGTGTCAGCTGATCTCATCTCTTGCACTGTCTCAGCTTTTAGAGTGAATTTTGCATATAATACTACTATATTTTGATTAGGTGATTTTTGTGGCTGAGAGTCAGCTGAATGGGAGTTTTAACTCAGTGGCTAGAGAGATGTAATAGCTATTATATTCATAAGCTTAACCAGCTCATTGAGATTCCACTGCCGTATACCGATTTATTTAGTCCAACCAATTTAGCAGTAAAAAGATACTTGACCTTGCGTTGACTTGGTAGTGGACTTCTTCCATCCCGAACTTGCAAAGCTACGATTAAGGTCACTAGTAAGGACACATGTACGATGTATATGCTTGAATTTTTATTCATCCAACAATATTAAATTTGAAAGCCATGGTTTTTTTTCCTAAGATAAAAATTTACCATTTTTATTTGTGCTCGTTACGTAGATAATTGAAAGAGCTTTTCAAATATATAAATTTAAAAAAAAATCCGGTGTATATTTTGAAAGATAATAAGTTTTTAAATTTTTCGACTTATTTTTAAAACAATGGTAATTACGTAAATATATAAAAAGTAGGGACAACTAAGTAATTTAGAGGATCTCCTACCCAAAAGAGTTATTTTCTTTATATTAGTACTAGTAATACTCCATATGCGATGCACATGCTTGAATTGAATTCTTTTTAACAACACCAAACTTGATAATAATGAAAAAATATATTAATATTCTTGTTTGTACTCATTATGCGGATAATTCATAGAGCTTTCAAAATATACTAATTTTACAAAAATCCGATATGTATTTTTAAAGATATCTAAGTTTTAATTTTTTTGATCTCTTTTTAAAACAATGACATTCCTGTAAATATACAAACATTGGTTAAAAGCTTATTTAATGAGGGTATTGTTGTCATGTGAAAAGATTTCACCAAAATAAGGCTTCACCAAATAATTACCTATTTGGTGAAAAATACTAGACCCCCCTACTATATGGGTTCAACATTTACAAGCCCCACAAAATGGATCATTCATTGTCAACTCCATACTTTAGGAAAATGATATTGCTAGGCCCAAAAAATCAAATTTTCTTCAGATCTGGCCCATAATTAATTATTAGGAATTTTAATAATACCAAAAATACCCTTTAGTATTTATACAAGAGGAATATCAGAAGATACTTTCATTTTCAGATTTTGTCTCTCTCTCTCTCTTCTCCGGACGATTTTTTTCTTCTGCGGATATTGTTTCTCGTCAAATTCTTCATTTCTAGATCTGAAACAAGATTTCTCTCCCAAAATCAAGTTCTCACACATAACAATATCATCAACAACTATTGTTCTTCTGATTTCAGTGCATATCGGTGAAGAAAAGTGAATGAAAATCGTCAACAACAACTAGAAATGAAGATTTAATCATCAAATCATGATGACAAAGATAAGTTCTATATATTTCATCTTTTCATTCGATTTAAACTTCTAATTTGTTGATTTCTAAATCGAAATCAGAAGAATTTTTTTTTGTTTACTGTTGAATAACTAATCGATCTGATTTCATCTAATAATCTTTATTCAAAACATGATCAGAACATAGATCTATAGTTATTTCATCTTGATATCTCTTTTGAGATTGAAATTTTCAAAAAACATTATCTACAAATTTTCTAGGGTTTTGAATTAAAAGTCGATTTAACTTGTGCAGGTTCAACAATGAAATTAAGAAGATTTTCAACTGCGGCAGAAATCAAATTTTCGTCGTTCATTTCAGCTTTGACAACAACTAATGAAGAGTTTTTTTAATTATGTTATTTGGGATTGTGATATGTTTGATTGAATTGTTCGTGTTTTAACTTCTTTTAACTTGATTTTAATATTTTTCGTATGAACTGTTTTGTACAGATAACCGACTTTCCGTTCTGTTGTACTCTACCTTTGTCATTGAGGCTTGCTATGGTTTCAACAAAGTATGTATGTTTGCTTATGTTTATTGTTAGTTGCCGCTACAGTGTGTATCCATGTCTTTAAGTTTTTGTGATTATGTCTTTTCTAAGCTGTCTGTCAATGGTTTTTTCCTTCGGTCAATTGTAGCAAACATTGGCTCTTTTCTTCAAGGATCAGTTTAAGAGCATTCTCCTTTCTGTGGTAATAGGACCACAAATTGTTGTTGCAATAATCTACATAGTGCAGGTACCATGGTAGCACCTTTTATTGTTGAGTATCATTTTTCTATGATGGATGAGTTGTTGATATAACCATTGTTTTCTAATGTTGATCTGTTCGGTTGTAGATTGGAGGACCATACTTGGCCATTTATTTGTGGTCATTTATGATTGTTCTGTCCCTTGTGATGATGACTATCTACCCTATCCTAATTGCTTCACTTTTCAACAAATTCACCCCAATGAGTATATTGCAACAAATTTAAGATTTCTCTGTATTTGTCGAACTGCTTCCTTTGTAAAATATACCTCTCAGTGTAGCCGTAGCTATCCTATAATTTGTCTTTCGTTTATTGATTTATCAAGGCATAATTAGTAATAATTGTGTCGCTAATATTTCAATTTTTCTGGGAAAACCAACCATGCGGTTGGATAACTTTTTTTAGCATCAGTAATTTGCTATTAGGATACTAATTGACGTCCGTCACTGTGTGCTTGCTTTTGATGGCGGTAGATTAGCATAATAGTATAATAGGGACTTCTCAAATCAGATTTTGGGGCGTAGTCTATGAAGGTGTTAGGATTGGGGTGGACTTTCATTTTGACAAAAAGGGCCCATTTGTATAATTTGTTTCATGTTTGGCACGTATGGAAAAAAATATGAGTAATGAACTCTTAAACTTATCTATCCCTCCTTCCAACACCTGTAGTGTTATAGTTAGAACAAACCTTAGTATATGTGAAGAATCAGGAGGTGGTAGTAGAACCTACCTTAAGTTTCTGAGTTTGAATCGAGAGTAAACAAAAGTGGTGGTCTTGAGCTCCTAAATTAGTTGGTTCCCGTAGGAATTGAAGAGTAATTGAAAAAGGTATTTCGGTGTTGTTAACTGAAAATTAAGGTATGAATTCAACCATATAGCTACTCGCTCCACTGTTTGAAACTTACTTTAATAGCTTGTTAAATGATTCTACAGATCTTAATACTCTCTAATTTTGTTATCTTTGTTTGGAAGGACCTAGGGTTGTTCATTTGAAATTGATTTTTAGGGCTTTCATATTATTGTGATGTCATAGGGCTGGAATTTGTTAATAGTTAGTATTATGAATCTATGAATCACCACGAACCTTGGGTTCTATAAGAAAATTTGTTGGATTATGGGCAACAATTCCAGCGTGTTATACAATGTCATTGTTAGATTTATGTGTTTTGAAATATGACACAACTTGAGTAACAACTGTTTTACAGTCCTGGCAGCGCTACTTTCAACAAAATTGACATCAAGGTGTTAGTGCAGTTCAAGGTGGTTGTCTTGTTCAAGATGAGATGTTGAACCTCAGATGTAACTACTAGTTACACATGCTAATTAAATATGTAAATTCTAGTTACACAAGCTAAATGAATGTGTATCTAATAGTTACACATACAAATTAGATGTGGAAATTATAGTTACACATGCTAAGTTGATGGGATATGCATATGTACCCTAATATGAATATGAAACTTATATCTGTTAATTCTTTATGTCTTTGTTTAGGTTGTTTTTGATCATACGTTATCTCGTGTTAATCTTTTATGCAAGTGCAGCTGAGGTGAAGCTAAAATGATTGATGTGTCTAGATAATGGCTTTGTGGTACTGGTGGTATGGAGGCAAGAGTGGATGTATATGCTGCAGTTGAAATGGCTTGACTTATTTACCTGAAGTAGATGTTGGTTGCAGCTGGAGTTGAAGTTGAAATGGCAGAGTTGAAGGGCGGTTCGTTTTTTATGTCTAGATTTAAACATTCCAACCTTGTTAAGGTACGTAATAGTTTTCTAGTTGATTTTCGGTGCTAGTTTTCGTGTTTGACTTGAAATTTCATTTTTTGTGTTGCCTATGATATGGGATTACTGCTCTTGTAGTTTATTGGAGCTTGTAAGGATCCTATTGTGGTGATATCTTCAAATATTTTTCTTTGGATTATCGCTCTTGTATTTTACATGGCACTACATATGTGTAACTACTGGTTACACATGCCACTATGCATGTGTAACTTCAAGTTACAAATACAACATATCCATGTGTAACTCCTAGTTACACATGCTAAAAATGAATAACAAAATTTCTTTTTGTATCAATTGATTTTGAATCTAAGAACATTTAACCTTATATGTATGTGTAACTCCTAATTATACTAGTCACGTGTATTTGAAAGTCATTATTCTCATAAAATATGTTTGTTTGTTGTTATTCTTCAGGTTGCAGATAACTTCATAAAAGCTGGTGGCTTATTTGTGGTGGTGGTGGTGCAGGTTTTGGAGGAGGATGAGGAGGAAGTGGTGGTGGCTAGCAGTGGTTGTTGGGAAAATGGTGGGTTGTTGGGAGAAAAAATACAATTTGGTTATCCAATTTCTTGGTAGTTTTTCTGTTTTAAGTGTTAATATATTAAGTTTGATGAATGAAATGGTGTTGTTATTGCAGTGATATGGCTATGGAATGAATGGTAATAGCACTGGTTGAAGAATCATATGGTTTTGAGTTAATGATGCTCAAATAGAATGGTTGCAGCTGCGGGAGTTCCTGAGATGGAATGGATGGTGATGTTTTCTGTGTGTTGTTGCTGATAGTATGATAAAAAGGTGTTGCATCTGTATCCTGGATTCATTTACTTTTACTATTTATTTTCTATTTCTAATTTATAAAGTGAGGTTATGTTGTTCTTGTATTAAATGAAGCTGTAACAAGTATCTTGTCACCCTAAGAAATATTGCAACATATGTTTTTTGACATCCCTGAGTTTTGTTTTCAGCGACTGTGCTCTGGTAATCTCTGTTTCTGCCTTAAATGGTTTTGCTCTAGAAGTTGGGGACTTGTCGGAGTTTAATCAGGTTGGTTACTGTCTTCTTTTGTAAGTTATCTGACATTTTTTAGATGTGTAACTATTAGTTACACATGCTAATAAGTATGTGTAACTCTTAATTACACAAGTGAGATGCTTGTGTAACTATTGGTTACACATGCTAATTAGATGTGTAGCTACCAGTTACACATTTAACTTAGATATGTAGTTTATAGTTACACTTGCTAATTGATGGGATATAAAGGTTGTGAATGTGTAACTCTCATCGTACCAGTCAGACGCGTGTGTAACTCCCAGTTACACTAATGAGACCCATGTGTAACTCCAAGTTACACAAGTCATGTGCATGTGTAACTCTTAATTACTCTTTTAGTTGTTCTATAATATTATTTCATTCTTTTTGTTCATCCAATCTAATTTCATGGATGTTTATTTTGTTACAGATATGGAAGCATTTTGAAATGAGGAAGACAAGAAGGGAAGGAACAATAGAGGATTTCGTGGTTCATTTCTAAGATTTCGTTTTACATATTTAGTGTTTTAACTCATTTATTGTATTCAATAACAACCAATTAATAGATAAACAGAAAAATTATTGTAAACGAATATAAAGCAATACATATATGTTTTGCATATTTTTTCTTCTTCTGATAACTGTTAGCTATACATGCCATATGCATGTATAACTTGTGGATACACATGTGTAACTTCGGGATACACATGCCATATGCATGTGTAACTTCTCGTTACACACTTTTGAATGCATGTGTAACTTTCGGATACACTTGCAATATGCATGTGGCCGGAGGTGGTGGTGGTGGTCATCGGCGGTTGGTGGTGGTCGGAAGTGATTGGTGGTGGTCGGAGGCGGCGGGGTGGTTGTCGGCGGTGGTCGGAGGCGGCGGTGGGTGGTGGTCATCGGCGACGGGGTGGTTGTCGACGGTTGTCGGAGGAGGTTGGTGGTGGTCGGAGGCGGTGGTGGTTAGAGGCGGTCGCCGGTGGTCGGAGGTGATTGGTGGTGGTTGGCGGTGGCTGTGGTGGTCGGAGGTGGTTAGAATATCATCACATAATATTTTAATAATTTTGGGCCTAAATTTAAATTTTATTTAATTATGGGCTTGACAATATAGATAAGGGTATCAAGGTCTTTTAATAATTTGGGGCATAAATTTAAACTTCTTTTAATTAATGGCCTCATATTATGGGTTATCCATGAGTTGGGCCTTAGCCTAATTTTCCCTTTTATTTATATTAGTATAAGATAAGATAGTGGAACGGTTCTACCCGAGTCCGAACCCATAAAGTTAAATATAAGGGACTTGTTTCCTAGTTTTTTATTACACCAGAGATTAGAAGCTGAAAAGGGAGAACAAGAGGAGAAAGCATTTCATGAGAAGTGCTCTACCTTACGAAATCAACCAGGATCTTTATGTAAGTGTATTTGAAAGATTTGGTTTGCCAAAATTTTCAAGCCTTGATTTGATAAAATTGCACCTTCAATTACTCTATCAGACCAGATCTGATTCACTAGCATTATCATTGTATACATCGCATCACTAGAAGTTGATATTGATGATGTGTTGAAATGGATTATTCATCTAAATCTTTAGATTTTTCTGTTCAATTGTTTGGTTATTGTTATGGTTTGGTTTGGCCATATGAGGTTTCTTTAGTTTATTGAAACCCATCCATTGAAGAATACAAAATAAATGCTTTCTCCACTGAAGAAGAAGCCGATTTGGATAGGTTCCCTCAGGGGCCAGAGCCAGAAACTAAAGTTAAGGGGGGCTAAAAAATAATTTCTATAAATTTAGTGGACTAAATATTAAATTATGGTGGGCTAGATACAGGATAAAACTAAGGGTAATAACATGATTATTATGATTTTAGGGGGCTAGAGCCAGGGTTAGTCAACCCTTGGCTCCGCCCTTTCCCTACATAGCTTCTTTCCAGAGCTCCTCTAAAGAAGAGGAATTATGAGAAGTTTGGGTGGAGTTACAAAAGCCCTGAAAGAAATTTGGAAGAATATTTGTTGTGTTGGGGACAGTAATGAATGTAGAATTGAAGATAAAAAGGATCCAAAATGAAGAAGGTTGTATTCACTACTAGATCAGAGTGGGTGTGTGTGACAATGGAAGCCTATAAGAAGATCAAAGTTGACTACTTGACATCCAGGTGTAATTAACGTTTCCACTTGCTCAGTTTCAGGTATGTCTAGTCCAGTAATCTCCATCATTGTAAATTTAGTTTCAAACCTCCACCTGAATTTTGCATCTCTTTTAAGTGCTGTTAATTAATTGTATTTGTTGCAGAGTTACTGGATGTTTGGGTATTTTTTGACTTTTTGGAAAATTCCTCTTTAGTGGAGTTCTTTGTCATTATTGATGTCTTGATAGTTGTCTCGCCATTTTATGTAGTGGTAGTGATATAAACAATGGAACCTGTAAATTTCCTTACCCTTTCCTCGTCTGAAAAATACAAACGATTTTGTTATTGATGTTTTATCACTTAAAAACCACTTTTTAGAATCGGTTTGTCTTTTGGCCTGAAATTTTATTCTTTAACTCCTTGGCTTGTATTATTCCGGTGTCATACGAAGAAGTGAGAAGATGTTGTGATGAACATTCAAATATCAAATCTTAATAACTGACCTTTTGTGTTTTTAGGAATGCGCCTAACTATGGTTTTCTCTAGTTTTATTCTTTTCGAGTTTTATTCAGTTGTGCTCCTATCTTTACCAATAAATCGACTTCAGTCATTCCTGTGAAGGATGGTAATGTGTGGCTTCTTAAAGGGAGGGTTGGTACAACATATAATCTGTGCAGATGAGGTATGGAGTTTGGAGGTTGTTTAGGACAAAGTGTTAGAGTCTAGAATTGAGAGTTTTGGTGCTCTGCGTATTTGCTTTCGATTTATTTATGTTATTCAAGTGCATGTTAACGTCAAAGTTATTGTTGTATCTTGGCTAAACTTCCATTTTTTCTTCAATGTCTTGCACCATTGAAGGGAAAGTTTTCAAGAAAGAGGAGTACTTCGCCTTAATACATTTTTAGCATTAGTTTTGTTGCTGTCTGTAATTTTCTTGCTGTCTGCAATTTTCTTGTGCAAATCTCATTAAATGGCGTATAAGTGGGGTTATACATAAAGTGTTTGCGAAGTTGTCCTAAACCAGTTTTGTGTATAACTTGGAGAATATAACAGATCGGGGTTGTATGCTATATCGGAATCAGTATTTGAGTAATTTGTTACCCATTGCTTTACACTTTAGATGATTGATTTTTATTTATTTTTGACACGATCAGCGCGGGAATTGAACCCGCAAGGTTGGGAGCCCAACCCCTGGCCAACTGGGCTAATGCTTGACAGCTTGAGTGTTGTTTTAATTATGAATCGGTAATCGTTGCATCAATTGGTTGTCTTACTGATTTCATCGTTTATTTCAGAAAAAACAATGACGAACAAAAGTAGCACCAATGGTGATAGCTTCACCAACCCTCCCAATGTTCCTAACGATGGTAGAATCAACACCAAGTGTGCCAATGATTCAAACAATGATCCTGGTTCCTGCAAGACAGTTACTTCCTCTCATCCTCATCCTCATCCAGAGAAGCGTGAGAAGTTTAATGGACTTGTCGATTTCAAACGGTGGCAATCGAAGATGCCCTTCTGCTTGACAATGTTGGGCTTGGCTGTGACCTCCAACTGCAAAGGATGGTGATGCTCTCCAAGTCTCGGCAACACAAGCCTGGTTGCACTACGATTTTCTTTGCAAGAATTATTTCTTGAATACGCTAGCAGATTTCCTATATGGTGTTCATCATTCTATAAATACTATGGAAGTATGGGAATCGTTAAACAGGAAATATAAACCGAATCGGGGGTAGCGAAGAATTTCGTAGTTGCTCTGTTCTTGGACTTTGATATGATTGAAGTCTGTCATGGCGCAAGTTCAAGAATTTCATATTATACTTCATGAATTGAAAACCGAGATGATTACCCCCTTCATGGAAGGAGTTTAAGAAGCTAGCTGCCATAGATTATCCTGAATCTACCTAGGGTTGATGATATGAACAACCTAGCTGCCATGGATTTTACTGAATTCGAGAGACATGTTGCTTCAATGTTTTTCAGGTAAACAGTTGAGCTTATTTATTACTAGTACGACCGTTTCCACGGTGGGAGGGCCGATCGAAGAAGAATCTGAAGATGGAGTTTGTCTGCGACTACTTTCGTCCCGTTTAAGAAAAGGTGATACTTTCACCCCGTTTCAGAAAAAGTGATAATTTCGCCCCGTTTCGGAAAAAAATGATACTTTCTCCTAGGGCTGTCAATGGGTACCCGTTACCCGCTACCCGGAACCGGACCCGCCCAATTGGGTCCGGTTCTGGGTCCTAAAGTTGGACCCATTAGCAACTTAGGACCCGACGGTAATTACCCGATTGGACCCGAATGTTAACGGGTCCAAACGGGTAATACCCGTCGGGTAATGGGTACCCGTTTATTTAACCTTTTAATCATCTTTTTAGCAAATTTATAGGTATTTTGCAAGTTTCGGCTTTGAATTTTTTTCTTACATTTAATCTTTATTTAGTACATTAATAAAGAAATAATAATAAATTTTTATAAAAATAATTTATATTCAAGTTAAAAAGAGAAAGAAATTAAGATTTTTTAATACCCAACGGTACAATTTAAACCCGACGGTCCTGGGACTTTAAACGGGTCCGGTTCTGGGCCAACACATTATGGAACCGGACCCGGAACCGATGCTGATATGCCTGGTCCGGTTCTGGGCCATGTACTACCCGGGAGGACCCGGACCCGTTGACAGCCCTACTTTCTCCCCGTTTCAGAAAAATTATCATTTTTTCTGAAACATAGCGAAAGTATCATTTTTTCCGAAACAGAGCGAAAGTATCACTTTTCCCGAAACGGAGCGAAAGTATCACCTTTTCTTAAACGGAAAATTAGTCGATCCATAAACCAAAATATGGTTGCATGATGTGTTATGCATCCTTTGTGGTGGTTTGCATAATGGCTATGCATTAAATTTTCGAGAATTATGTCTAAAATAAAAGTATCATTTTTCTTGAAACGGAGGAGTACATCGTTTTATTAGTTGCAACGGAAATTTAGTTGATGAATAAACCAAAATTTTGCTACATAAACTATTATGTATCCTTTATGGTGGTTTGCATAATAGATATACACTTAATTTTCTAAAATTGTGCCTAAAATGATAAGTACATCTGAATTTTTCGTAAAAACTCAAAATTTGATATTGTTGTTTGTGCTCGTTGGATAGGTTTTTTTATTAGATTTCCAACGAGATAAAATTTGTAAAATTCCAAGGCACGAATTTTTAGATATGTTATATTCAAGTTTGCTTTCCAATTATACCCCTGAAAAGATAGGATACAAAAGGAGTTATAGTAATTGGACTAAAATGGAGGGATATTTTAGGTTTTTCAGCCCTAATCATTTCCAATCTTTTTGTGTCAATTGCTCACTTACATTTTACAAAAAAGTGGCCATATAAAGGTCCTCCCTCGCTTCGCTCGGTCCGCCCAAATATCATTATTCCAGTTTTCAAGTTGGTTTAACATTTTCTTTTTTCTGCTCTTTAACACTTATGGTGTATTTTGTTTGTTTGTGCAGTTCACCAACTCCCGTGCCAGTAAAGTTGAGGCATGTTCTAAACTGAGAGTTCAACTTCGGGTTTCTAAGTTCCTGACTGATATGCTTTGTCAGGATCGTTTTGATAAAAATGATAAATTCAGGTACTTGAGACCCAAAGTCATTCTCTTAAGGATAATCATGACGTTATTAGGGAAGAGTTAACTAAAGCTAATGATAAGAATCAGGTTCTTGAACATGATCTTGGTTTGGTCGGTCTAAAAAGATTGCTTTTGGTTTGTCATGGTTTAGATGTCCTTGGGGATAATTGCATTTGGGATATCAGGAATGGTAACAATGTGTGTGCTTTTATAGATTCTTCGATTGTTACTTCTTCTTATCCCCTTTGTATCCAGCAACCAAACCCAAACTATAAGGTTAGCACATTCATAGATCAGGACACTAATCAGTGGAACAGGAATCTTTTAGAAGCTTTTTACACCACGGAAAATGTGAACAAAATCTGTAGCATGAGAATCCCTATCACTGGCGAAGATAAATTAGTGTGGCCTCATACCAGGAATGATTCTTTTTTAGTTAAATCTTGCTATAGAGCCTTGACTACCCAGGCTCCCAACCATAATCATATGGAAGTTAGATGTCATACCTAAAGTTCAGCTGTTCATTTGGAAATGTTACCAAAATATCCTTCCTACTAAGTGTAGGCTTGCACCTTACCATTCACAATTATGATTATTGTAGCATGTGTGATAGTAACTCATAGGAAACAGTGGAACACTAAATTTTTCACTGCGCTTTTGCTATGGATTGGATAAGGAAATGTATTAAAAATAAGAATCTAAATGACCATTTGGGTGCCATCTTTACTAGTGCCTGGTGTATTTGATGTAACAGGTGTTATATAGTCTTCCAAGATAAAAGTCAGAACCATTTATCAACACCTAGATTGGCTATGCAAATGGCCAATGACTTGAATAATATTTATTGTAATACTGGCCATAACCTAGCTGCTGTTGCCCCTGGTACACATATGGTTCAGCAACCAAATCTGTAGGATCTACCACTTGATTGCAGATTGTTTTACTGTGATGCTAGCTATGATAAAAACACTAACTCTTCGGGTATTGGTATTGTAATTACAG
Organism: Papaver bracteatum; assembly: GCA_023529315.1. NCBI lineage: Eukaryota > Viridiplantae > Streptophyta > Magnoliopsida > Ranunculales > Papaveraceae > Papaver > Papaver bracteatum. The sequence continues at coordinate 273,297 of JAJJWX010002036.1, read as the reverse complement.
ATATCACAGGGGGTACTTAGGATGGAAGATGATTCCGGGTGTTGCTAGAAGTGTGGAAGAAGCTGAAAGGATGGCGGTCTTGGAAGCTATCCAGTGGGCTAGGAGGATGCAGATATATAGCATTAACATTTTTAGTGATGTCCAGAACATCATATTGTACTTGCAGAATAAAACAAGCCAAATAGTAATTTTCAGTTTTCTAGGATCAATTACATTAATCGAAGCCGATGATGTGGCTAAGTATTGTAGACAAAACAACTTGACTGGTGAATGGTTGGATAATTTTTCCCTCTTCATCGGCCACCTTAACTCTACATTTTAATAAAAATCTTCTACCAAAAAAAAAAAAAAAAAAATGGAAAAAAAAAGTTGGTGCTCAAAAAGCTGAACTGTATAAGCAGCTGCAATCTCTAGCTTTTGGAACTCAGCTCCTGTCTTCATTGCTCAGGTTGATGCAGGTATATAGCCTAGTGAAGACGACTGATTGAGAAAAGGAAATAGCAATGAAGGAAGACACCAACCGGTCTAATTTTCTAGCTCTGAGAATCGGCTACCTTTTATGAGTCAACTCAGTAACTATTAACTTCTTCTTTCTTTTGATTTCTGTAGATTTCATGCTCCTTTCTTTCAATCACTTATGATTTATCATTTCATCTAGTCTTTTTCTTATCTCCCTTTAAGAAATTTCTTTATTTTTTGTGATCTTTAAATTCAATTTTAATCTGTTTTAGTTCTAATGGCTTTCTAAATCCTAAGTCCTCTTAACGCTTTTGCTAATGGATTTTTCTCTAATGGCTTTTGCCACTTTTGTTGTTGTGATCATAGCTTTTGCTGAGTACTTCTTCAAGCTTTTGCTCATAGGTTCTGGATGGATTGGATTCATGGCTTTTGCTTATGGTGTTCAAAGGGAGACAGTTCAAATCGGTACCAACTCAGAGAAACTCAGTTGCTTCTCATCGCGCCAATCAAGGAATTCAAAAAAATTCAAAAATTGTGGAATCAGCCTTCTTCGGTTAGTTTGTTACCTTATTTTGGTTTACAATGTCAACATTGACAGCTGCAAAACTTGCACTTTCAAAGGAAAATATTCCCAATGTTATTTCCTTAAAAGTAGGCTCAATAATTATCCGCAGTCAATTCATAAATCAAATTTAGCTAACTTTTATCTTCAAACCCCTAATGAAACACAACCTTATAGTTTCAATTCTTCTTTCGCTAAATACCACAAACCCAAGCACAGTTTAATCATCTTTTTTATAAGGTCTACTTCTCAAGTTCTTACCTTTACAAAAATGGAGGAAACTGGTACTAGCCAAGTGGGGGATTTGGTCAACAAGTTTAAGAAAGCTACTCTTGATCTAGGGGATGTCAATGAAGTTGAAGTTATTAAGACAAGCAACAAGGGGGATGTTTCAGATTCTGATTGGGAAGCAAGTGCTATTGGAAAAATAATAATAGAAGGAAGAATGGGTTATGACCCTGTAGAGAAAAACATCACTTTCACTTGGCCTTTTTTATCTCTAGAAGACTTGAAAATCATTGAAGTGGAACCAAACATCTTCATCTTCAAATTCAACTAATGGGAGCTTCTGAACAAGGTAATTGATGAGAGACCCTGGAGCATCAATAAGCATCTACTAGTTGTTCATGATTACATTCCAGGAATGATATATACTGACAAGCACTGGGGTTTCCAACTTTTTTGGATTCAACTCAAATACCTTCTGCCAGAACATATGAATGTCTCCTCTGTGACAAAAATAGGCCAAGTTATGGGGGAAGTAATTTCAATTGAACCCAAAGATGCAATTCCTATTGGTAATGTTCCTGTCAAAGTCTGTGTCAATGTGTAGATCTTTCTATGCCTATGAGAAGAGGAGTCAAATGCTCAACCAATGCTGGAGTCACAAAATGGCAACAATTCTTCTTTGAACGACCACCAAAAAGCATATGCTCAGAATGCTACATCATCAACCACTCAAAAACTGTCTGTAAGGATGCAGCTATTTTTCTTAAGAAAGCCCATGAAAAACCATAGTTTGTTGGTAATATCAATAACATTCGAAAGAGTATTAACATCATCTCCAACAACACTGAAATCTCCTTCATCAAAACTCTAGCAGTGAAGCAGTCTCAAAAGAAGTTTGTTAAGTCAGCTGCTTTTGTTCCTCCTAAAGATGGTGAAAAAATCAATTTAGACTCTTTGCTCAGGAATGAAGAAGTCTCCATGGAAGAGGATAGTAGACTTGAAAAAAGGCATAGAATAGGTGATGATGCAACTACTATTTCTTATACCACAGATATTTCCTCCCAGAACACCATTTTGAATCCAATCCAAACCTCTAAGAGTGCTCACATGATCTCAACTGGAGAGAATCCAAAAGCACATGTGACTAAGGGGAATCAGGTAACACAAAAACTTTTCATTACTCTCTCTTTTTCCTTTCCTTTAAAGTCCTTTATTCCAATTACCTTTTTATGCTCAACTAGGATTAGTAGCTATTTTAACCTGTGGTTTTTTACTCATCTAGCTCTACTCCAATTTTTTGTTTTTCACATTCATTTTGTTACTGTTTATTCCAATCATACACTTACTAATACTGCTACCATGAAGGTTTTATCTTGGAATGTTCAAGGTTTCAAAAACCCGGCTACTAGAAACCACCTTAGTGATCTGGTCAGAACTCAAAATCCTGACATTATCTTTCTGTGTGAGACTAAAATATCTAAGGTTAAAAGTAAACCCCTTCTAAATCAGTATCACTACCCTAATAGTGCTTTTATTGAACCGATTGGCCTATCTGGAGGTTTAGTCTTATTATGTAAAAATGGTTTTATCTGTGAACTTTTGAGTGAAGAAGAAAACATGTTTAATATTGTTGTTCAAAGTGACCCTAGCAAACCAGAATTCCTTCTTACTTGTATGTATGGCTTTTCTCATTACACCAAGAAAAAAGAGCAATGGTCCTATATTAATCAAACTAGTTTAGAAGGTAATTACCCTTGGATTCTTTTAGGGGATTTAAACTTTCATCTTTTTGATGACAACAATAAAACCTCTTCTTCTTTAGATGGTTGGGTAAATAAAACTGTTCCTGATTGTGGGCTTGAAGACATAGGTTTTGTTGGAAAAGATTACACTTGGACAAGTAATAACCTAGGAACTGGTTCAAGGAAATCCAGAATTGACTTAACTCTAGGAAATAGTGAATGGAGTAGACATTTTCCTAAAGGCAAGTTATTACACCTTAACCAAGTTGGTAGTGACCATACTCTTATCCTTCTTGTCACTGATTCTGAAAGTGAGTCTTGCTGGAAACCTTTTAAATTTTTTCTAACATGGCTTAATGATGAAACTTGTGCTTCTACTATTGCCAATGCTTGGAATATTAGTGTCAATGGTTCTCCAGGTTTTCAGCTGGTCAAAAAACTTCAGCACACAAGGAAAGATTTATCCATTTGGAACAAACAACACTTTGGCAACATCAATCAAAACATTGATAATCTTCAAAAGTAACTTCATATTGCTCAGAATCAAAAGTCAAGCTGTGAAGTCAATGAGCATATACTGAGAATCAACAAAGATCTAAATAAATTGCATCACATCCAAAATGAATTCCTGCAACATAAATCCAGAGACAGCTTCATTAAAGATATGTACAACAACACCAAGTACTTCCACAATAAAATCAACAGGAAAAGATCAAGAAACAATATTGATTTCATTCAAGATTACAATGGTAATTGGCTTCATTCTAGAGAAGAAATTGGATTTCATCTAACAAAGCATTTTCAAGATATTAGTACTTCATCCAATCACCAAATTGAAGAAGGTCTATTCTCTGTCATTCCAACAATTATTACTGATGCAGACAATATCAATCTTACAAGAATTCCAAGTAAGGAAGAAATTTACAACACTCTTAGAAGCATGGAAAATTGGAGTGCACCACGACCTGAAGGATTTCAAGATGGTTTCTACAAAAGTCAATGGAGCATAGTGGGTGATGATGTTTGTCTCATGGTTTCCAGATTTTTTCAAACAAGGTTCATTTTTAAACAAATCAATAAGACCTATATTTCTCTTATACCTAAGAAAAAAAACCTCTTTCTGCTGCAGACTATAGACCTATAGGTCTGTGAAATACTTCTTACAAGGTTATTTCCAAGATCCTTGTCAATAGAATGAAGCCATTAATGGAGAAGATTATTTCACCATACCAAGCAGCTTATGTTTCAGGAAGATTAATCAGTGACAACACTGTAATTGCTCAAGAGATTATTCACTCAATGAAAAAGGAAAGAGGTCAAATTGGTTGGCTTGCACTTAAGTTGGATATGTCTAAATCCTTTGATAGGCTAGAGTGGGATTTCCTCATCAATATTTTAAGGCATTTTGGGTTTAGTGAGGAATTCAATGACCTGATTTATCAATGCATTAGCACCACTACATTGTCAGTTCTTCTTAATGGCTCTCCTTGTGAAGAATTTAATCCATCCAGGGGTATAAGGCAGGGTGACCCACTCTCTCCATATTTATTCATATTAGCTATGGAGTTTCTCTCCAGACATCTCATTGCTGCTCAACAAAGCAACTGCATCAAAGGAATTAAAGTGGCTGCTAATTCTCCAGCCATTAATCATCTGTTATTTGCAGATGACAGCTTGATTTTCACTCAAGCAAATTTGGACTCAATTGACAATCTCCTTGCCTTACTCAACAATTTCAGCACTCAATCAGGTTAGCTAATCAACTTTGATAAATCTGCTGTTCATTTCAGTAAACATACTAAACCAGATATTGCAGAAGCAATCACTCAAAAACTGGGAGTCAAGATCATGAGCTCAAAAGAAAGGTATTTAAGCTCACCCCTTATTCTTGGTCACTCAAAACAAGAATCCTTCAAGTCTATTGAAGACAATTTCAATAATAGATTATCAACTTGGTCTTCTACTTCTCTCTCTCAGTCAGGCAGATCTACAATGATCAAACATGTTCTTAATTCTTTGCCTTTTATCAAATGGGCTCTTTTAAATTACATGACAAGCTCCTTAAGAAGTTAACTACTATTCAAAGGAAGTTTTTCTTGGGTCATTCTTCTAACAGAGGTTTCAATCCAGTCTCTTATTCTAAACTATGCAAGTCTAAAGATAATGGAGGTCTAGCTTTCAGAGATATGGAAAAACTCAATCTTGCTCCACTTACAAAACTATCCTGGAGGGTTTGTAATGAAGGTGATCAACTTTGGGTTAAAATTCTTGGAAGTAAGTACTTCAAATATGGTAACATTCTTCATCAAAATCTTGAAGCCAAAAACTGCTCTTATATGTGGAATGGAATAACCAAAGGCTTATGTATCATTAGAGATTACTACTTCATGGAAATCAACAATGGTAGAAAAACCAAAATGTGGAAGGACAAATGGGTTCCAAGTTTAAATCATCCACATATTCCAGTAAATGATATGCACAGATTCTATGAAACTGTAGATGAGTTAATCAACTCTTCTACAAACTCTTGTAATGTATCTCTTTTGGACACTTTGTTTGATGACAACACTTCAATGCTCATACAAGGAATTTTCATTGATACTTCTAAAGATGATATTATGCTCTGGTCTCCTTCAAAAGATGGTAAATTTTCAGTGAAAAGTGCGTACAATATTCTCTCTAGAAGCTCTAGCAGTAATCTGAATAATGGTGCTGACATTGATTCTCATATTTGGAAAGAACTGTGGAAATGCAAGGTGGCTCATAGAATCAAACTTTTTTCATGGAAATGCATTAATGAGTGTCACCCAACAAGATCTAAGCTTGCAGTTCATAATCCTGACATAGAAACACAATGTGGAGTTTGTGGAAGGGAAGATGAGACAATAGAGCATCTCACTTTTGAATGTCGACATGCAGGAACAATGTGGAGAAATGTCAATATAGATATAGATACAGTTTCTGCAAACTGTAGCAATGTCTCAGAGTGGGTGGCAGGTTGGTTCAATGGTAGCAACTCTATGATGGATGAACACACCCTGTTCACCTGTATGATTGGCTCTTGGATCATCTGGAAAGACAGATGTGAGGCAATATTTCAGGGAGTTAAACTAAACACATTCTCTACAGTTAATAAAATTCGTTTTCATTTATCCTCTCATTTGCATGAAAACTTAGTTTGCTCTCACCAGAACAATTATACTAAATTGTCTAAATGGTGCCCCCCTGCTTTTGGTATTGCTAAATTCAATGTTGATACTTCTTTTGATCATGATACTAACCAGAATGGCACTGGTGTTGTCTTACGTGACCATGCAGGCAACTGCGATGGGATCAGAGGAAGCTTCAAGTATGGAGTCTTAAATCCAGAGCAAGGTGAATGCTTAGGAATTCGAGAAGCATTGGCATGGGCTAAAGACATGAATCTAACTGACATTCAAGTAGAAGCTGATGCACAAGTAGTTATCAAAGCTATCACTGAAAATCTTTGGAATGCACTTTGGGAAAATAGGAATTTAATTAGAGAGATCAAACATCTAAGTTCGTTTTTCAATTCTTGCACTTTTAATTATGTTAGTAGAGATGACAATCAGGTTGCTGACTCTATTGCTAAAAATGTTAGAGTTTCAGCTACTGACTTGCTCAAATTTGACAATTTTGGGCTAGAACTTAATGATCTTTTAGCACAAGATCAAAACAATATTTCAGTTGATTAATAATAAAATTTTCTTTATCAAAAAAAAAAAAGACGACTGATTTGCTACCAAGTGTAGTTGCGATAATGAAGGTTGTATATTCTTGTTCCATGTAGCCAGAACAAATTTTATGTCCTTGGTTTGAATTGTTCCTCATTATCGGATTTGCTACCAAGTGTACTTTGGGATGCAATATCGGAAGAAATGTTCATGTTGATCCTTGATTATAGCTGGTTTTCCTTTATTAAATTACGGATCCATACGGTGAATTATTCAAATAGCTCCTACCTTCGAGTATCCCATATATATCATACGACAGTGGAAAGGATTTTTCCAGATTCCTCTAAGCTGAAAAAGAAGAACGCATTTGGTAACAGCTTTACCTTATGAAATTAACCGACATCTCAATGTAAGTGTGTTCGCAAGATTTCTTTTGGCCGAATTTTTCAAGCTCTGATTTGTTAAATTGCACATTGATTTGCTCTGTCAGATCAGATGTATAGCGCATCATTATAAGTTGATATTGATGCCGTTGAAATGGACTATTCATCTTTAGATTATTCTGTTCAATTGTTTGGTTTGGCGCTATGGTTTTGTAATTGTTCTCGTTACGTGGTTTCTTAGTTATTGAAACCCATCCACTAAAGAATACAAAATAAATATAGACCATACCTGAGGATTTTTAACCTTGTTCAACAAGAAGAAGAGCAACAGAACATTACTGCAAGTCCTCCAGCTGAAGCTACACCGATGGAGCCTCGAGTGAACTTTGCAGGTAAACTTCTAACTACTGCCTTTATTGATCTTTTGGTTTATAGATAGTTGTGCAACACACCATATTTGCAACTCTTTACAATTTTTCACTTCTTATTCACCTGTTCAATCATTAATTCAAATGCAATTGTCGGATGGCTCGTTTTCTAAACACATTGGCGAAGTTGTTTTCTCGTCTACTCAAAACCCTCGAATGTGCATCACATTCCATATTTCCAGTTTAGTCTCATCTCTGTGAGTCAATTAACTCAACAGTCTAATTGTATTGCTTATTTTTCCCATTATTCTTGTTTTTTTCAGGACCGACTCACGAAACAAGTGATTGGTCAGGGTAGTTTTTTCTCCGGCTTGTATCAACTTCAAGTTCAACAGCAGCCAGCAAAGACGCACCAAGTTCTATGCAATAAAGCGTCTTTAGATATTCCACCAGATTTTGTAATTGTTCTCATTATGTGGTTTCTTAGTTATTGAAACCCATCCACTAAAGAATACAAAATAAATATTAGACCAAATCGGGTTCAACCTATATTTGTGTTATCATCCTATGAATACTGCCAAGGAAGTATATGGGGATCCTTAGAGAAGAAATATTGATCGAATCGGGTGACTGAAGAAATCCATAGTTGCTCGATTCTCGGACCTCAAGATGACAGATAGCAAGTTTGTGATGGCGCAAGTCGAATTTAAGATTATACTTCATGAATTGAATGCCGAGATGATGACTTTGAGTGAATCAAGTAGCAAAGAGAAGAAAATAACTGTGATGGTGAATGTTTAGCTTGTGGCAAAAGTGTGAAAGAACTTTGATGCTCAATTCAGTAGACTACACCATGGCTACGTGCTTAATATTTGAATGAATGAACCTTGTGAAATATTTTAAGCGTATCTAGTGAAAGTCTTACGTTAATAATGAACAAGGGAAACAGACAGGTTAAGAGAACCATATAGTACTTGATTTCCACATAAATACCTACATAATAAATTAATTAATACATACGGACTACTGCAACAAAAAGAGTAAAATGCAACATTTGATGCGAAATACCAACAGTGGGAACTTTTAATATTGTTATGAACAGGGAACTACACCTTGTCTCTCAGCCAGTGGACGGTTCCTTTCCTTGAGCCAATGACGAACATCAATAGTTAGATTTGAAGGGATGATAAACCTTAACATCAGCGACGACACCTGCCACTGAACCGGCTGTAGCTGCAATTGAGATTACTAAACAAATAGCGCTCAGTAGTTGAAGGCAAAGCCATTTGGGACTCCACTTGGGTATCTTTTTATGTGATATTAACATTTCCACCGGGAAATAAACAGTTAACGGCCAGAACGAAAATGCGCCAATAATCCCAATAACATCATTGAAGAACGGAAGAAGCATGAAGAACGGAAGAAGCATCGATATAAGTGTAGTTAGCACTACAAAAAATGTTCTCCAAACAACTCTGAATAGGTTGAGATTGTAAGGGCGGCATCCTGGGATAGGTACTTGAAACTTTTTGTTGACGAAATCTCTTTTAGGCCATTTAGTTGATTTCTCGATGAAGGAAAATAAGGGCTGGCAATAGACTTGGTAACCTTCAACAAGGTGAATTACAATTGCAACGTTGGCAATATCGACCAACCTATATGGATTGTAGAACCCAAACCCGGTTAGAAGGTGCCATGTCACCGAATGCCGCATAGCCCATACATCCACAGAGCATGTAGAAGATCGTCGTAGTTGAAACACTGAATAAACTTGCTTTCCTCATAGTTGTAGCTTCTGATGGTGGTGCTTTTAATGTGTCCTGTTTGTGCCAAATAAACACCGTTAGAGGGTATGTTTTAGATGAACAACATTCAAAATTATAAAGCAGTGATTTATATTTTCCTAGTAATAAAGACTAAAGAGGTGCAGTTAGAAAAAGTAAAAATAAATAAATTTATACCTGAATTTCGATTAGGATCATCGAATACGAGTAAGCAAAAGCAATATTTCCAAGTGCTTGGGATTTCCTCCATATCTTTTGGGCTTGAGTGACCTTACCGATTCAAATTCCGGTCAGACTTCCTTTGAATTTCCCATTTTCTAAACAAAAGAATAAAGTATACAGATTTCAGCAATTTCAAATTAACTAACCAAAAAAGAGATGAATTATATTTAATTATTATGTAATGAAAAGAAAAATTAATTAACCCAAAATGAAAAAGTTTAGGTGAACTCACATCATACTTATGGATGCTGCAAACGTATATCCAATTCCCACACCAAAAAGATTAATGTATTGAATCAACCCTCAAAGCTTGACCTTAGAGCCACCAAGATTTGTGCTAACAGCATCCGTGTAAGTATAGTTTCTGGTGCCAGTAACTTGGTCACCAGTTCTATAGCAGTCAGAAAGTAAACAGGATGTGTAGTAAATCACAAAGGCGAACACCAACATCACAGCTGGACCAAGAATCCAACCAAGCTGAGCTATGGCCCATGCTAATGAGAGGACTCCTGATCCTATGACGGCCGCATGCAAGTATCTCTACAAGCGATGCTAACATCAATTTCGGCCTCATCTAGGTTGCGACTAAGCAATTTTTGTGATGGTGCATGTAGTACTACTACGTAAGAATCCAGGTACAGTTGAGTTAATAAATGTCGTTGAATTTATCTTTTCACTGACTTACCATCATTGATCATCTTTGAAAAAAAGGCGTATTTCTTATCAAAAAGATAGAGCAAATAGTAAGTAACATAGGAAATAGCTTAGGGGTTAAAGTGAAAAATTGGTGGTAGGTGGATTTGTTGGTAAAAGACTATCGTTTACTCATGTGAAATCAGCGATTGAGAAAGCTTGGAACATCAAGGGAACACTGTCAATGACAGTTCATGGTGAAAAATCCTACATCCTCGAGTTTTCTTTGGAAGAAGAGCGTGTCACTGCTCTAGAACATGGGCCGGCCGGTATTCATCTCTCACTCTCCTTTCTTTGTTCGTAGCTGGGAACCTTTCATTGAAAAAGAACTAGAGAATATTCAGGCTATCCCAGTATGGATGACAATTAGGAAGGTTCATGTTCATGTTTTCAATCCTGGTCTCAGCTATATCGCTTCCGTTGTTGGGAAACCTCTTCTACTGAATGGCCCTACAACAACAGCTAGAACCAGAATGTCCTTTGCTTGGGTATGTGTCGAAATTAACTCTAAATCTGTGCTAATTAAAGAAGAAGCTTACAGTTGTTTTTGATAATGGTTTCAAGTGCATCATGGATGTTGATTATGCTTGGAAGCCGGCTCAATGCCCCATCTGCTCGACCTTTCACAGTGAAGTTACATGCCCCAAAAAAGGCAAAGGAG
>JAJJWX010002036.1:0-257500 GCA_023529315.1 Papaver bracteatum | reverse complement strand
TTCAGTTAGCAGACGTTTTAACCACATAACTTCGCAGATACCCAGCGCCATACCTCGCCATTCAGCCTCTGCACTTGATCGTGAAACAACTCCTTGTTTTTTGCTTCTCCATGTAACAAGATTACCCCCAACGAAGGTAAAATATCCTGAAGTAGACCTCATATCATCACATGACCCACCATAGTCGAAATCAAGATATGCCTCCATACTTTTGAAGTCTTGACCTTTCTTAAACAAGATCCCTTTTCCTGGAGCAGACTTCAGGTATCTTAGGATTCGCATTACCGCATTCATATGTGGTTCTCCAAGATTATGCATGAATTGACTAACAATACTCAATGCATATGCAAGATCGGGTCTTGTATGTGCCAAGTACATTAGTCTACCCACGAGCCTTTGGTATCTTCCTTTATCAACAGGTACTTGGTTGCCATCCGAACATAATTTCAAACCTGGCTCTACTGGTGTATCTACAAAGTTGACATGTTTGTCATACCTGTTTCCTCCAACAAATCAAGGGCATATTTTCTTTGTGACAAGAATATTCCTTCTGTTGATCGAGATACTTCAATTCCAAGGAAGTATTTTAAAGAAGCAAGATCCTTCATCTGAAATTCACTTGATAGATAATTTTGGAGAGCCTTTCTTTCTTCTGGATCATCTCCCGTAACTATCATGTCATCTACATATATGATTAAAGTCGTAATCTTACCTCGATTTTTCTTTAAGAATAAAGTATGATCTGAATTTGCCTGACGATAACCAAATGCTCTCATAGACTTGGTAAATCTTCCAAACCACGCTCTCGGAGATTGTTTCAGACCATACAATGACTTGTTTAACTCCGCAAACTTTTCCGTTATGCAACTCTGACTCCATCATTCCTGGTGGAAGCTGCATATACACTTCTTCGGACAAATCTCCATGTAAAAAGGCGTTCTTGACATCAAACTGTTGCAATGGCCAACCCAAATTTGCAGCAAGAGACAACAAGACTCGCACTGTATTCATTTTAGCTACAGTGCGAATGTCTCATTATAATCTACACCATAAGTCTGGCTATACCCTTTAGCAACCAATCTTGCCTTAAAGCGTTCAATTTCACCATTTGCCTTGTATTTGACTGTAAAAACCCAACGACATCCCACGACTTTCTTTCCTTCTGGACATTCAACCATGTCCCAAGTATTATTTTCTTGTAATAAGGATTTCATCTCATCGATCATAGCTTCCCTCCATTTCAGATCAGATAATGCTTCCTGCACGCTGTTAGGAATAACTACAGTAGATAATTGATTCACAAATGACTTATTTGATTCGGTCAGACGGTGATTAGAGATATAATTACTCATGGGATATTTAGCTTTTGATGAAATATCAGGTTCATACATAGATTTAGGGATACCTCTATTCCGACGTTCTGGCAATTGTTTCTTTGCAGGTTCAAGAACATCTTCAGCGAACGGTTGGATTGGGGTTGGTGATCTATCATTATCTTCTTCAACTTCATCTGCATTATCTTCTGATATATATGCATTATCTTCTTCAACTTCATTTATAGCTTCAATTTCATTATCTGTGTTAATTTCTTCCCCACTAACTTTCTGTTCTTTTGGAATTTCAAGAACAACATCTTCTTCGATTATGTCTTCTTCATAGTCAAGAGTCTGAATTTCTTTTTCATACTCCCCCTGAAGTTCAGACTTCGAGTAATACATCACGTGTTCGTGAAACTTAACATCCAATGTGATGTACATTCGTTTAGTTGGAGGATGGTAGCACCTATATCCTTTCTGACTTGCAGCATATCCTACGAAGACACATCTTAAAGCTCGGGGAGATAACTTGCTCCGTTGGTTCTTGTGTAAGTGCACAAATACTACACAACCAAATATGCGTGGAGGCAAGTTTGGAACTGTTGGTGAAACTGTTGCCTCACTGAGAGCTTGAAAAGGTGTCTGAAAAATGATAGTGCTGGAAGGTGTACGGTTGATCACATATGCTGAAGAGGCAAGAGCTTCACCCCAATAAGTTAACGACATATGAGCTGATATTAATGAAGCGCGCACAACTTCAAGCAAGTGACGGTTTTTCCTTTCAGCTACCCCATTCTGTTGAGGAGTATTAGGACAAGTTGTCTGATGAACAATACCACATTCTTTTAAATAATGCTGAAAATCAGTACTTAAATATTCGCCTCCGTTGTCACTTCGAAGAACTTGAATCTTTGTATTGTATTGTGTGTTGACTACTTTGTGAAACCTCTGAAATAAATTATTCACTTCATCTTTTGATTTCATCAAGCAAACCCATGTCATCCTAGTGCAATCATCAATAAAGGTGACGAACCATTGTGCGCTTCCAAGAGTGTTAACTTTAGACGGCCCCCAAACATCAGAATGAATAATCATGAATGGAATAGGACTTTTATTTAAACTTGATGGAAACGAAGTACGATGGCTTTTAGCTAGTTCACATTCTTCACATTGAAAACTAGAAACATCAATCTTTGAAAATAGACTAGGAAATAGCTTTCTTAAGTAGCCAAAAGAAGCATGCCCTAACCGTCTATGCCATAACCAAATTTGTGATTTCTCCTTCTCCCCCTGAGTACCATTCACAACTAAAGCGTTAGATAATCTTTCTGAAATTTTTGACTCCAAATCTAGATAGTATAGCTTTCCTCTTCTAACCCCAGATCCAATCGTCCGTGTTCGAATGTCCTTAAACACACAAGAATTAGGCCAAAAGATAACAACACAATTTAAGACTTTAGTAATTTGGGAAACTGATAATAGATTATAATTTAGAGAGGGAACGACTAAAACGGAATCTAGACTCAATGTATCCGTAAGATTTAATGATTGTTCTCCAATTACTGAGCCAAAGATCCATCTGGCAGTGCAAACGGAGTTGTGTATGGATGTTTTAAGAGGAGAAACCTGTCTGGGAATCAAAAGTCATATGGTCTCAGTGCAACCCGAATCAATTATCCATGAGCTATTAGGAACAACTTGCGAAATATTAAAAACCTTACCATTGGTTGTTTCCATAGCGGAGGTTAGATTACTAACCACATGTCTTTGCTGCAGCGGAATTCTTTTTCTTGGGATCGCATTTATCCCACCAACTGATACCCGATAATCTTAAAGCAGTTGTCTTTGGTATGACCACGTTTACTACAATGAGTGCAGGTGACAGACTTATGTTTAATGTTGTATTGACGACGGGTTGCCATTGCAGAAGTTTCAACACTAGATACAAGGATCCTTCTCCTTGCTCTGATACCATATCAAGATTGAATCAAAACAAAGAGTTTCATTGAATGAGTTTTCATTTAGATAACATTAATACAATATTTTTGATATTTTTGGATGATTACAAATGATACTACAAATGCCTATTTATAGGCTTACAAAGAGAAGAAGAGAACTATGCCTATGGAGGCTAACAACTATGCCTTTGGAGGCTAACAACTATGCTTATGGAGGCTAACAACTATGCCTTTGGAGGCTAACAACTATGCCTATGGAGGCTTACCTTATATTCTTTGTTTCTAGAATAATCTACATGTTTAGAACATGTTTAGAGGTAATTCTAACAATAAGGAAATGTATTACAAATAAGAATCTTAATGACCATTTGGGTGCCATGTACTAGTGCCTGGTGTATTTGGCGTGACAGGTGTTATAAAGTCTTCCAAGATAAAAGTCAGAACCATTTATCGACATCTAGATTGGCTATGCAAATGGCCAAGTATTGTAATACTGGCGATAACCTAGCTGTTGTTGCCTCTGCTACCCATATGGTTTAGCAAACATATCTGCGGGATCTACCACTTGACTGCAGATTATTTTATTGTGATGCTAGCTACGATGAAAATACCAACTCTTCGGGTATTGGTATTGTAATTACAGATATCGTAGGTGCGTACTTTGGATGTAAGATGATTCCTGGTGTTGCTAGAAGTGTGGAAGAAGCGGAAAGCATGGCTGTCTTGGAAGCTATCTAGTGGACTAGAAGGATGCAGATATATAGCATTAACATTTTTAGTGATGCCCATAACATTATATTGTACTTGCTGAATAAAACAAGACAAACGTGTTGGTTTAGCAGCTCAATTCTTGATGACTGCACGTTCCTTTAAGTAATTTTCACTTTTCTAGGATCAATTACATTAATCGAAGATTTAATTCAGTGGCCGAAGATGTGGCTAAGTATTGTAGACAGAACAATTTGACTGGTGTGAACGGTTGGATAATTCGGCCCCGCCTCCCCACACCCCGCCCCCCATCACCAGCCTACCTGTGTAACTCTACATTTTAATAAAAATCTCTTTTTTCACAACAACAAAAAAAATGAAATAAAGTTCGTGCTCAAAAAGCTGAAATGTATAAGAGCATCTCTAACCGGGGGTGAAATTTTTTTTTTTTTTGAATGATACATAGGATTTTAGATCCTCATTTAGTATAAACGCATCTCCAATGATTAGGTCTTGCAAACTAGGAGGATCAAATACTAAATACCAAGGTGTTAACGAAAGTCTTAACTACACTTTCGGGATGACAATTAACTAATTTCATGTCATCAATTTTATTTTGAAAAAATAATTTTTAATATGGAATGAAGCTAAATATATATATTTTTTTTAATATTTATCTAAATTTAAAATACATTGTATAACCTAACTACTGGAAATGAGTTTTAGCATAAAGTGTCTTGTTAAAATTCATGGATAAAATCTAAATAAACGAGGGTCTAACAATGACATCCACGTGGGATTTTTTTGACCAACTGTTAGAGATGCTCTAATCAGCTGCAATTTCTAGCTTTTGGAACTCAGCTCCTGTCTACATTGCTCAGGTTGATGCAGGTATATAGCCTAGTGAAGATGACGGATTTGCTACCAAGTGTAGTTGCGATAATGAGGGTTGTATATTCTTGTTCCATGTAGGCAGAACAAATTTATGTCCTTGGTTTGAATTGTTCCTCATTATCGGATTTGCTACCAAGTGTACTCTGGGATGCAATATCGGAAGAAATGTTCATGTTGATCCTTGATTATAGCTGGTTTTCCGTTATTAAATTACGGATCCATACGGTGAATTATTCAAATAGCTCCTACCTTCGCGTATCCCATGTCATATGACAGTGGAAAGGATTTTTCCAGATTCCTCCAAGCTGAAAAAGAAGAACAAGAGAACGCAGCTGTACCTTATGAAATTAACCGACATCTAAATGTAAGTGTGTTCGCAAGATTTCTTTTGGCCGAATTTGTCAAGCTC
The DNA here is from genome assembly GCA_023529315.1 of Papaver bracteatum. Lineage (NCBI taxonomy): Eukaryota > Viridiplantae > Streptophyta > Magnoliopsida > Ranunculales > Papaveraceae > Papaver > Papaver bracteatum. The sequence continues at coordinate 252,215 of JAJJWX010002036.1, read as the reverse complement.
TGATTTGGATTTGCTCCGTCAGATCAGATGTATAGCGCATCATCAGAAGTTGATATTGATGCCGTTGAAATGGATTATTCATCTTTAGATTATTCTGTTCAGTTATTTGGTTTGGCGCTATGGTTTTGTAATTGTTCTCATTATGTGGTTTCTTAGTTATTGAAACCCATCCACTAAAGAATACAAAATAAATATAGACCATACCTGAGGATTTTTAACCTTGTTCAACAAGAAGAAGAGCAGCAGAACATTACTGCAAGTCCTCCAGCTGAAGCTACACAGATGGAGCCTCGAGTGAACTTTGCAGGTAAACTTCTAACTGACCCTTGGTTTATAGAGAGTGGTGCAATCATTAATTCAAATGCAATTGCCGGATGGCTCGTTTTCTGTTGTTAAACACATTGGCGAAGTTGTTTTCTCGCCTACTCTTAAACTCTCGAATGTGCATCACATTCCAAATTTCAAGTTTAATCTCATCTCTGCCAGTCAATAAACTCAACAGGCAAATTGTATTGCTTATTTTCCCCATAATTCTTGTTTCTTTCAGGACCGACTCACGAAACAAGTGATTGGTCAGGGTAGTTTTTTCTCCGGCTTGTATCAACTTCAAGTTCAACAGCAGACAGAAACGACGCACCAAGCTCATGATACTCAGGCTATCCAACCAACAATCCTTGAGCTCTCAGCTGACCAGTATGCACGCCTCCTTACTCTCATCAATCCTCCAGCTGAAGCTATGGTTTTATAATGGTTCTCATTATGTGGTTTCTTAGTTATTGAAACCCATCCACTAAAGAATACAAAATATATATATATATAGACCAAATCGATCATGTAGGCCTTGTAGAAATTCCTTAGCTCGATCACGTCCAAGACGTTCAAGTAAGGATCTCCAAGCTCCACAGATGCATACTTCAGTTGCAACAAGGGAATCATACTGATCCCATAAAGTCTTGATTTTTGTATGTATAGTACAATGAAACAGACATGGATTCTTGGCTGAGATGCAAAATCGTACCTGAAGATCCTTCCAAATAGCGTGGGAGGATGTTGCATACAAACAATTAGCTCGTATGTCAGGTTGACATGAATTGAGCAGCCAGCTTCCAACAAGGTCATCACAGCGCTTCCAACATTCCTTTTGCATTCAGGGCCTTGGTAATGCCACGGGCCCAAGATCCATAGCTGTCCCCTTGCAAAAGTGGAGAGAACAAAACAGTTGCAGGGTTGTCTGACGGACGAATCTGCCCCCATTAATGGTTTCTGTAATGTCAGAAGTAACGATCTAAACGAATGGTGGGTGGATGCCGGAGCAACCAAGCATGATTTTTTTGCATCAAATGAGGAGACTAAGAACGCATATTCATGGGAAATGCTGCAATTTCGGGAGTAATTCTAAAATCTACTTCGACTAAGAAACTCACCCTCACTAATGTACCAGACATTAAGAAAAACTTGATTTCCTGTAGTCTTACGGTGAAGAATGACTGCAAGTTAGCATTTATGCTAAACAACTTTGTAATCTATCAGTACGATATGTGTTTAGGGAAGGGGTACCTCAGTACCTCACTCTTCAAAGCAAATGTAACAACAGTTCTTGCGAGTATAAATTGACATGCTGCTAACTAGCATTGACATATATCCAAAGACTGATGTGTATTATACGGTGCTATACTTCACTATTAGTTGTAATTTACAATCAGTTGATTCAATTTGAATGCTTCGTTTATGGATTAATCAACTGTGGTATGTTGCACACAGTACGAAGTCTGGGTTCCTTGTTAGTTCAGGTTAGAACGTTTAGCTTTACTATCTGCAGGTTACCAGTTAAGGAGAAAATGGACTCAACTCCCTTTCAATGCCAATAAATCGGGGAGGGAATTCAGTTCACCAGCATACATAGAGGTGTCTAATGTCTGTCGAAAATAATTGTAACAACTAAATAAAATTATTAAAATGAAGGAAAAAAAAAAGTAATGAAAGAAAAAAAATAACAAAAAAACTGAACCTGACGTGAATCGAACACGCAACCTTCTGATCTGGAGTCAGACGCGCTACCATTGCGCCACAGATCCTATGGTGCTGTTCTTCCTGTAACATTAGTAATTTTCTCAGTTTATGAAAGGTTGAATTCTGATTCAAAAAGGAGCAACGTTTCTGAAGGTATTCTGACAAGTCTTACAAACATTTTCAAAGGGGAGATGGGAAAGGATGAGTTGCGTGAGCATTATCGTCTAATGGAGATGTTATCTTTAAGTTAAGACGCAACTGCCCTGTCTGTATTGACTTCACTCCCTGGGAATAGAGCGGCCTCTTTACGGTAGTCTTGATAATTACATTATCTCAAGGCCTTTCCAAGGTCGATGCACTTTTCTCGGTAAAATAAGAAGCACAAAGATTTGTCAAAATACCTACTTGGGATGGAAATTTTGATTTGTCAAAATACCTACACGGTTGGGGATGGAAATTTTGATTTTTTACAAATTAACAGCCAAAGATTGAGAATGCTTGGGATTTATTTTGTTGGATCGCCAAAATATGCAAGCTGACGCAAAACAACACCACATTGAACAAAACAAAGAAAACCCAACAAGGGATGGAAATACGAAAACAAAGAAAACCCAACTGGGGGATGTTTTTGAAGTGGGGTGGGGGGGATGTTTTTGAAGTGGAAGAATCAACTGCTGGAAATGAGACTCCATTAACTAATATTTCAAGTGATCTTTTGGAGAAGGTTGTTGAGTTTCTTGAGAAACACGGTGAGAAAGAAAGAGATGAGGATGAGGAGAAATAACTATAATTAAGGGGGATGAACAATTTGTTAAGGATTTGAAAGATGACTAGGGGCTCCATTTTGGGCTAACTCTTGTTGCTAATTGTAGTACCTGTAGTACTTTGTACATTCTTCCTCCTTAATAAAATTCTCTCTTCTAATCAAAAAAAAAAAAAAAAAAACTCTTGTTGCTAATTTCTTGGCTGCTAAGTGTTTATTGGATATAACTTGTCAAACATGTGCTGATATGATTGTTAGAATATGAGCATCCAACTCAAAACCAATTGGCAATGAATGGAGATCGAGGCCCTAAGGGATTATACACCGCAGGATCTTAGATTGCCCAACAATGTGGGACTAATAATCTCAACACGCCCCCTCACGTGTAGCCTCGTTGGGTCTAACACGTGGACAATTAAATCGGGTGACGCAGAGAAAAGGCGCGATCTAATGACTCGTCGCAAATAGCACTACACCATATCCTGTATTTTCTAACATACCAGTTTTGAAGGTGTGCAAAGGATATTGGCGTTGCATAAGGATGCAACATCAATATCTGTTTCACATCGAAAAATATGTTGGTCAAAATAGATAATAAAATAAAATTAATGGACCAACGTTTGTGAAACGTATAAAAACGTTGGGTATAGTTGGTAATTTTGTAATATCGGACATTTCCACGGGCATTTAGTAGCCTATTTTATTTTATTTCAATTTTTTATTTTTATTCTTTTTTTTTAGAAAAATGTTAAAATTGGTTCCCTCTCATTTTCCCAAATTTCCCTCTTAAAATTTCACAAAAATCATCCTCCCTCCTAAACTTGAATCAACAAAAAAAATTCCCCTGATTTTCCCCTCTAATTTTCAACCAAAATCATCCTCCCTCACATTTTTTTCACCAAACTTCAATTTTCGCCGAAATTTTCCAGACACAAGATATTTTATTACTCTCTCTCACCAAATTACACCAGATATTTTCCTTAACAGATATCTCTCGTTTTCTCTCTCTTTCTCTCTCTCTCTTTCTCTCTCGTTTTTTCTATCTTTCAGAGAACGGAACCAACACCCTCGAGACGAAAACCTTTCTCTCAGATTCACAATCAAATCCAAAATATCTTTAGCTTTACTAACAAATCAAAATATGAGTTTCAGTAATCAAAATCTAGAAATATCGATCTATTCTCTAGAACCCTAAAAAATTCCTAAACCTAGAATCCAAAATCAATTTTGTTCATGATATCCGAAATCAATTCATCTGATAGTTGATCATCATCAGGTATAAACCGTTATTTACTAGTACTGTTGTTTAATTTTGATTTTGTTGGTTATCTTCTGATCTATTTCTTGACCTAACTCTGTGAAGTGAGTCTTATTGCATTTACAGATTTACATTATGTAATTTTAACAAATGGGTGTGTTTAGATTTCAGTTTAATGTGTTTATTGAAGTTATCTTGGTGTTTTGAAGTTAGGGGTTTTAGTTTGATATTTTGAAGTTAGGGATTCTACTCTAACTTGTGATGTTTTTTTTTTCTTCGTATTATATAGAATTTCAAGAACGCGCAATTGGGGGATACTTTTATTAATTGGTGGATATGAATTACTTCCCCCAACCCATGGTGTGTGCTAAGGGGTGACTTTTGGGGACGAAAATACTAAAACACCCCTCCCTCAAAATAAAAATCAAAAAACTTAAAATAAAAAAACAAAATTATATCCCCCATTGTTAGAATACGGGCATCCAACTCAAAACCAATTGGCAATAAGTGGAGAGGCCCTAAGGGATTATAAACCGCAGGATCTTAGATGCCCAAACAATGTGGGACTAATAATCTCAACACGCCCCCTCACGTGTAGCCTCGTTGGGTCTAACACGTGGACAATTAAATCGGGTGACGCGGAGTAAAGGCGCGGTCAAACGACTCGTCGCAAATAGCCTGCTCGGATACCATGTAAGAATACAGGCATCCAACTCAAAACCAATTGGCAATAAGTGGAGAGGCCCTAAGGAATTATAAACCGCAGGATCTTAGATGCCCAGACAATGTGGGACTAATAATCTCAACACCCATTTCCATCTCCACTTCTTATTAATCTTTTTAGGGTTAAAATTTTGAAACCCAAATGTTCCCCATTCTCTTTCAAATGCTAAATTTTCCCCACTTCTTTTCATATTTTCTTCTCCTTCTCTGCCGGAAGTGATGAAGAACATGTCGGAAATGATAAAGAACATGCCGGAAGTGATGAGGACAACGCCAGAATTGATGAAGACCATGCCGAAAGTGATGAAGAACATGTCGTAAATGATGAAGGTCACGCCGAAAGTGATGAAGACCATGCCGGAATTGATGTAATTCAATGCCGGAACTAAATTCCGGCATGCTCGATATAAATCTATCAATGCCGGTAGTCAAGTGAAAAACAAAATCAATTTTCTGAATATTTTTCATCATGTGCCGGCATAGAAATTTAGGATGAAGACCACGCCGGAAGTGATGAAGAACATGTCGGAAGTGATGAAGACCATGCCGGAAGTGATGAAATTTAATGCCGGAATTAAATGCCGGCATGCTTGATATAAATCTATCAATGCCGGTAGTTAAGTGGAAAAAAAAAAAAAAAATCTGGATACTTTTCATCATGTTCCGGCATAGAAATTTAAGCAAAAACCATGCCGGAAGTAGTTCCGGCATGCTCGAAAATAAGATAACTGTGCCGGAAGTAGACTGATTAAAACCAAAAAAAATAGGTTTTGAAGATTAAAACCTGAAACATTTTGTGTGTTTTATTGACCATAGTGGTTTGTGTATGCGAAAATGTTTAACAAATCATTATTACATTTTTCTTTAAGAATGATGCATGAGCTTTTCATTCTATGCAAAAATGTTTATATTGTGTAAATGTTTGCCATCTACAATTATAAAAATTTCTATGTAAAGTGGTGACACGGTCTAAATATTTGTCATTTTTTAGTAGTCTTCAACCTAATGTTTGGTGGGTAGCATGAGCTAGTTGTGGGCTTCCTTTTAGTTCGTTGGATTTGGTAGGGGATAGTTAACATATTTTTGCTTCATAGCCATCAGTATTACATGGAGAGTGGAGACAGTACCAGGCTATGGAATCTAGCTTGATGAATTATCTAATTAAGTTCCCATAGAATGAGTGTCAAATAAATGCTTAATGTACGTTTTATAATCAACAAATAAAAATGATGATTTCTTAATTATATATAAACCAATGGTGCTTCTGTTATGTTGTTTTTGTAGTGTCTTCTATGATGTGTTCTTTTTCTTGAACTAAACCTCAACTAACTCAAAGTCACAGTGCTGACGATGTTTTGAATTTTCGAAATTATATGAGATCTTTTCTTTGCTCGTAAATTGATGAGTATTATTTGTTTATCTTTCTCCCCGTTCAAGTCACCAGTATGTCAAAATGATATCTTTGTTATTATGCGCAATATAGCTATTATATAGTTAGATGGACAAGAAAATCACATTGGTAGTTCTGAATACCTCAATGGTAAGGACATTCGAGTAAGCTTTGAAGTGGTGGTATACCATATTTTTCATTGCAGTGTATAGTTCGTACGCTTATGACATTTGAATTAGGACTGTTGTATATGAGTTTTTATGCCATTGATTGGTTTCTTTAATATTTAGTTTCTCATGCTTAAGTAATTTTGAAGTACAATAGGAAGTCCCTCAACCTATTAAGTGGGCTTGTAGATCAGCTTAATCCACATTTTGGATTTTACTGCTTAAGTATGTATGGTTGTACTCACTCCTTAATCAGTCATATGTCCCAGATGTTATCATTATTATTCACTAAGCAGGTGAAGTAAGATTGTGCACATTTTTGACAACTCCTCCCTGGATTGTTTGTTTTCCATGTTGGTATGTGCGCATTTGCTATATTAAACAAGAGGTTGCCTCTTAGTCGCCATATATATTTCATAATGCCTCTTAGGTTATGGGGTCACATTTAGCAATCCCATATGAACATTACACATCTCTTTTATACCATTCATACTTTCCTTTTCTTAAAATGTTTTGAGGTAATATCTAATTTACCATTTCCTTATTTTAGCTATCATCTATAACTGATGACGTTGATATGTAAATTCTTGTTGGGTTGTACTCATGTTGATGTAGTTTTTGGTGCCAGGTGAATCTAGTACGGCTAATAACGGAACAGGGGAAGGCGAGTACTACGTCTGGCACGAGTGAGAAATTTCAAGTTGGTTCCTTGGAGTATCTTAGTAGTGGTCTTAAACATTTTTTGTATGTATATTTTTTTTGAGGTGATGGCTATCTTAGATGCCAACTAGATGTTACCTTTGTTATGATACACTTTTCAAGCAAACTTAAAGATAAGCGGTCTTGTAATCAAGGGTTTCCTTGCACCATTTTGGTACTAGTTCTTGACATTGATTTTCTACCATTCTTACTGGTAATCAAGGGTTCTTTACTTTTCACTGTTTTTCTATATATCGGGATGATGTTTCACTACATCATATGGCCCGATTTTAGACATACTGATTTTTGTGTTCGAGACACATATACATGTCTTTAGTGCTTCCACTCATATAAGAGTCTCAAATCTACAATATGAATTGCTTAAATTCTGATTTTTCAATTACTCTTATAAGTGTCTTAAATATTTTAAGAGTGTCTTAAAAATTTATAACTTTACATGATCTTTTAATAATTATATATATATATATATATATCAAGTTATAATTTCTTTTTCATTTTAATTATATTTTGTTTCCCTCCAAAAACCCAAATTTCCCTCTGTTTCCAATTTACTAAATTCTTTTCACATTTATTCCCCTCTCAAATTTCCCCCCATATCTTTGTCTCATATCAAATTATATTGAAATTGAATTCATGTGATTTGAATGAATTCCCACAATTTATTTTAGGTTTTTTTTTTTTTTTTTTTTTTGACACATTTCGGGAAAATTTATTTTAGGTTGCCCCTATTTACATTAGGTCGTCTTAAATTTAGACAATAGGAGTATATTGAATATATTTTTTTTGTTTATAAATCTCGGTCTTATCTTTAAATTTCGTTCATCTCTCTTTCTTCTTCTTTTATTTGCTTTCCTTTTCTTTTCTCTTATATCCTTTTCTCTTCAGGTCAAAACCAACAGAGATAAATCAGAGAAATCGAGTGTGAGAAATCGAGAGAAACCAGAGATCAAAGAAAAAGTATTTAACTGATTTTGATTTTGTAAACCTGAAATGTTGTACGAAAAACCCTATTTGGCAGAACCAGGCGAAACCAAATAAAGTTTTACTTTTAGCATGAAATCCTCAGAAGAAAATTCAATTGAAGAATAAATATTCTAGAAGATCTCTAACCTCAGGTAAGAAATACCCCTTCTATAGGAATCGAAATTTAATTTGTAAACCCTAGAAAATTGATTTCTAATTTTTGTGTTTGAAACTCGCAGAAGAACATTGAAGAGAAATTTTTAGAAGGTTCAACTACAAATCCTTAAATATTCTGGTATAAACTCTAACCTTATTACTCGGTTAATCTATTCTGAATGTGGGTTGTTGAATTTCTTGTTCCCCTTTTTTTTTTCTTTTTTTTTTTTCAATTTGAAACACCTTATTTGGTTGGATCTAAGATGGGTTTCTGATTAGAATTTTTTTTTTTTAAGAAAAGTCTTAGGGAGGGGGACGATTGCAGTTGCTTGGATCCACAGCTCTTGTTCCATTTTTGGGTTTTATTTCATGTTTAAGTTTGAAGTGCAATAAAATGTTGTAATATTCAACTTGATTGCTTTACAGGAGCCTTAGCGTTTTCTCTGAGTTGTTCATTTCCTTTTTGTGTTTCTTTTATGTTGCATTAAGCTTTCCTTTTTGTGAAATTTTACTGATTTTGCATATAAATTGCTTGTCTTTTCCACTGTTTTCTTTTTGTTTATATCAACTTGTCTCTGCACAAGTGTTTTTCTTGTTTCTTGTATATGTAAATCCGAAAGCAACAATTATGTTGCCAAATTTCAAACAAGACCTGAGATTATGAGCTCATTGTTGTATTTTGCAAATTTCTTTGGTTTTGTTTTGTGGTGGAAATTTTGTTTCGGTAAACAGTAATAATTCCGCGATCCATTGTTTACTGTTTTAATGACTCAACGAAGCGAATGTTATTATACCATGCTTTAGTATTTTGATTTGTTATGAAATTTTGTAGAATTTTTGTAACGTATACTGAAATCGTTTATTTTGTGATTGTAGTGGGTTTGTAGAATGGCCACTACTGCATTTCATCACACAATTGGGACTGGTGGGGTGCATGGATGCTGTGATGGTTTGGGCTCACGACAAGGATTTTTTAATTTTCCAGTGAAGAGTTATGAGTATGGTAGAGGTCTTAGCTTAATCAATCCATCTTATGAGTTTGTCTATTTCATGGTTGGTATTTGATTTATTTTCATATGACTTTGTTCAGTAAGGAAGATGAAAATATAGTATACCGATCTGTAGCTTCAAACTGTATGATTTGTATCTGTTATAATATCTCAAACATAATCAGTCAAGCATATGGTGTTGTCTTGTCTCTAAAGTGCTTAAGTATCTTGTTTTGATGCAATCTTTAAAGATTTTGCTTCTGGTGTGTTATTTATGAGTTTAAACTAAATATTGTTGTTTTCTCAGTGGAGTTTTGAGTCTTAAAATATTCTGCTTTAGCATGGAAGGTGCATGTTCAGGGTATGTTTAGTTAGTAAAAAATTCTTGGTTTGCAGTTAGATCGTCCATTTGTGCCATACCTATTTAATAATATATGTCTACATACATATGTCTATATATCCATTAAACGAAGAAGTATTGTATTTGGTGTATGGGTACCCTTATTGCATTTGACTCTTGCTTATTTCACTGCTTGTTAAAGTGTCAAGAACTGCTACATGTTTGTTTGCACGGATGTATGAGTAATGGAATAGAATAACGTAAGAGACTAACAAAACTATATGTTCTAGCCAGTTGTTAATTATGACAATTGCAATTAGTTGTTTCTGTGGTGGTGCATGGAGACGAAAATAGGAATTTAGATGATACTATGAAAAAGAAAAAGGAAGGTTTTTACACATTTGTTGATGTCTTTAAGAGTATCAAATGCTCAGAAGATTTACTTTATGTAAATAAGTCAATTGTAAGTCCATGTACCTGTTTCATCATATTCTTCATATGCTGGTTATCAGTGGTTCCTAACTTTGGTGGTCTTACCATAGCTGAGCTATTTTTGTGACTTGATCATTGCGATTCGAAAAATTTGCTAGCAATATGTGACTTTGGAATGTCAATTATCAAATTCCTTTCTTTAAAGCAGGATGCACCGTAGAGTCTGAAAAATTAGTCCCCTTACCTGCAGGACTATACAAACCATGTGAGAAGATGTTGGAAGCTCAATAACTGGAAAGATCTTTTTACCTTGTTGTTTCCCTTGGCCGTGGATCTTGTGTCTATCAAACTAGCCATTATAATTCAACTACGCGCTTCATATATAGTTATATGAAAACCGATATCAAATTTTCACGATTTGTTTAGTCATTCTTTCTCAGTCACATGCTTCAAACGTAGATTCATGAATACCCACTGTCAAAGTTTGATGATCTGTTAATCGGATTTTTCTTTATTTGTACATATGAAAGTATTTATTTAGGAACCCATTGCTTGAATCATATATATATATGTATCAAGTGTTCAGACTTTTATAAAAGCCTTGGAGTTCATAAAAGTATGGAATCCAAACTTGATATTACCTTCATTAGGACATTAGACCCATGCTTTTTCATATACAATATGGTCTTGTGCAAGGTCTAGCTTGGGTGACTGCCAGTGCCAGACTACTTGTGAGATTCATTTTGTTGTCTAAGTCATTGTTTGCTTTCAATGTATGTATGGCTATATCTTCAACTGCTATAACACTAGTAGATTCATTTAACAACTGATGTTGTAAAATGTTGGATTTAAGTTTGGTACTTTAGATTGATTTTTCAATTTGGTGTTGATGAGAATTTGGTTAATCATATCAGATACTTATGAGATTGCAGAGATACGATAACCAGAATGAAAGGAGATGAACTCATTGATTCATGTTGGACTCAAAATTCTTGAAAATGAAGATGGTGAAGTTTTATGGGTAAAGTGCTACTTAGCTGTGTGGAATTTTCTTTAATTTTTCAGGTTGTGCAAGTTCTTAGGGAATTATCAATTATGAGGGTGCTTAGAAATGTAGGATTCATGAGCAAATGACTTGAGATTCCAAAGTCTTCTTACACTAAATGAACTGATTTAGTAAATCTTGATAGTTAACTTTTATATAGGATATATGATGCTTACTTAGTTTTCTAGCGGATTTTTTTAAATCTTTTTTAGTTTCTTCCTTTGCAGATTCTTAGCTCAAGTGAGCCAACAATTGATGATGACCAACACAACTTATTCACAAGCTACAAGCATTAGTAATACTTATGATTGTTTGAGAATTTGATTGATATAAGTTATGGATCGTAGGTATGAGCTCATAAGATTGAGAATAAGCTTGGAGCGACAATTTCCAACAGGAATAACTTGAAGATGGTAGTACACATCCAGAAAGGTAAAATTCGAAAAACCTGCGTTTGTTCAATTTCAAAGTATTGATGTATACACATTTGTTTGTTTTTGTGTGAATGAATAGTCGACTCTATATCTTGCAAGTTAAAATTCTAGATAATAGAGGAAAAGTTGTTGCATCAGGATGTATCACTGGTGGCACTTATTATCATTCTATAAAGGTACAACCAACAGAGAAGAGGGTCCTTACCGAGGAAGTGTATGATCATTCTGCGTTAGTATGGGATGCTCCACAAGGGAATGTATGGGTGCATTTGAGGGACCTGGAAATTCCTACTTGGGTGGTCTGGTCTGCAGATAGGTTATTGTCGACGCCAATCAGGGAGTAATATCTTCCTAGTTCGTGTTCTTTTTTGTGTTCTTTTGGAAGTCACTGACTTTTTTGTGTATGCATCTCAGTTCTCCATGCCAAGTAGATCTGTTTGATACATAAATATTCAATATTCTCATCTCCATGTTTACTTTCCGTTATCATATAGTTTCATTGCATATATGGTGGATTGTAGTGTTTAACTATCTTTGTGAAGTACACAATAATAGCTGGGGATTCATCGACTAATAACCTCATTTTAAAGGAAGGAAATCTTAATTACCTTATTGATACTAGATAAATCGATTGATTACTTGATAAGCCGCTTAAATGTTGATGCTAGATTTATTTTTCAGATTGTAACTGGGACACCTCTGATATTGATGCTAGATTTGTTTTTCAGATTATAACTGGTTCAGATTGTTGGAACTATGAAATGAGGTGTCTTTTTTGTGTATACAGTTTCTCCTCAACTTTAATAACAGAAATCCTATGCACAGTTTTGAGCGAAAGCTTTGACTAGTAATTATCTTTTTTGTCCAGGTGGTCCAAGGGGGTCAAAGGATGTGAGTCAACCGCAAGGCATGATGCTATTGAGGAAGATTCCCACCAGCAACCATGATGATCATAGTGAATTGAGCGAAATTTATTCCGTTATTGATGCCCTTAAAATCTCTCTTATCAGAATGAAGCTCATTGTGCCTATATTGAACTCATAATCATGTGTAAGTTGAAATACTGTAATGTTGTTGGTATGATTTGGTTCATAGAGTTACCAAATTGGTAACGTTACAATCCTCGTTTTTATTGTCGTTGTTGCCTTTGGTTTTGAACTTTGTTCTGTGTTTGGTATGTTTTACGCAGATGACTTGTGAATAAAATGCTTATTGGGTCAATTCTCCAAAGAAGTAGTTAGGCGAGAAGTCGGATCACAGTAAATTCTTGTCACAAGGCAGTTATAAGTCAAAGTTTTAGATAGAATTCGAGAGATATTATAGAAGGTGCCTCTAAATTTGGTACTTGACTCAGTCTGATCTTAATCTGCTGAACTTATGATCTACATCAAGGGTGTCACTTATGTGTTGACATATTTTCATTTGATTTTGTTTTCATCAGGTTACAAACAGAACGTAAAGGATATCGTCCAAGGTGTTCTGTTCCCTGGAGCTGGTTTAGACAAGGCAGTTGGCCTTGTGGGAAGAGCACGTGAGCTCGCAATTATTCAAGACCTCAAACCTATTTTCTATATGTGAATCTTGTCTACTACCTTTCCAAGTTAAGTGCCATGTCAGATATGTTCCATCTGAATTAGGAGTAAGGGGATTCGGCAAGTTTTAGTTGATTCCTTAATTTCCTGTAGAAATGTAGATGAAATCCCATGATGTATATTAAACAAGTGTATAGGCATGTTATTTCAATACCAAAATATGCTCAACTTTGATCCAGAATTGAAGTGAGGGACTTGTAGTTAGAGGAAGCTATTCTTTGTTATAATTTTGAGTATCTTACATATGTAATTATGACTGAGATTGATCATGTTTGAATTGTGCTTTCATATTTGATGGAAAATGGAATGGCTGGAAGATCTTGCTGGGTACCTATATTCAGTTGCAAAAAATGAAATGTGCAGGAGCAGGAACTTTTGATTCTGGGAATTCCAAATTGAAAAACTATTTTTTTTGAAAAAGCTATTTTAATTTTGAGACGCATATAAGTGTATTAAACAACAAATATATAAGTGGAAAAATATTTATAGATATTTAATGTGTTGCCTATGAAACTAAGTGACTCGAGATAAACGTCTCTTAATTAATTTATATGTCGCACTAAAAAAGTATCGCTAACTAATTTAAGAGACGATTAAAATGGGTGGCTTAAGTTAATTAAGAGACATATATAAGTGTCTCTTTATGCGTCTCAAAGAATTTCGGACACACGATTTGAGACACTTATATGTGTCTTTTAAATTCATAACAACAGATATAAATGTCTCAAATCGGGCCAAATGGTGTAGTGTTTCAAGTCTGATGTGGTGATTGCAGTTCAGTTACTTGTGGAGTATTAAAGAGTTGTTATTCAATTCCATGCTAACCGTTCGGTGTTCCTATTTGATTTTTTTTTAAAGGTATGTATTTGAACCCTCACCAATTCCAATATGATTTTCTTCAGATAGATTCAAATTGAATTGATCTAAGTTAATGTTTAGTAAACCAAGTCAAACTTGCATAAATAATGACAATGAATAATCACAGTTTAGTTACTAACAAAGAGAACCACAAGTGCCGCACTTAGGTCCTTTGTATATGCATGCAGCAAAGATATTATTTTGAATTATTCAGCTTTTTTATTTCCGTTTTTTTCTTTCACTTTTATATACTTGACACTCTCAATCGCTCCTCGACAGAATGTTCACCTTGGAGCTCAGCCAAGGCCTAGTGACAAGCAGGATGATGACATCATAATAACCAGAACCTGACCAGCATTTTGAATATCATGTCCATAAAGTGGGAAGCTTATCACTGAAGTACGTGATCCTGTGCAGAGGTATCATTTTGAATATCATACTCCCAATCAAACTCATATATTATCAAAGTGGCAGTTCCTAGATAGATATATTTATACAATTTCAAGTTCATTTTAAATAGTATGCTCAGTGGATGTTATTTGATCTCCAGATGTTGTGTGCTTTCAACAATAAGAACTCTTTCCCCAGTAATATAACTCCCAGTAATATAACAAAGTTGTATATGTGTATATTGTGTATTAGCATACGCTATCATGTATACCTTGCTTACATGATTTAGATGAACCATCTTAAAGGAGATGATTATGATGGATCGTCAGTTCTAATTGGTAGATATTTATCCAATAGTTTTAGTTTGCAGATTTATTATGTCTATGGTAACCAGTATGAAAACTTGCACAAATCATGCCAATGAGTATTGTAACATTTGAATCTATCTGAAGCAACATCCAACTACACTTGATCAGCCATTCATGTCTGATTTTATTTCTGAATTGATTTTTGTGGTTGATTAACTTCCTCAAACTACACTGAGCTTGCTAGATTCTATCAGAATATCAAGGACCAGGGTTTGTGTTTATTCTCCGCATTGTGTTCTATACGAGCATGAAATTTATTGTTTTCAGTTAGTTTTTTTGTCTTCAAAGCTTAGTAATAATAATTCATATCTTTTGGTGGTCGGATTGGGAGTGCACATCTATTCTGGTGGTTATAACAAGATTGGTTGAGTTTTATACTTATACATATATGTTCAGTCTATGATGGCAATGCCGGCCCAGACATTATTGGAAGCAGTTGCTGGTCATGTTTCCATATAAGGTGCCAGGTTCTGTGTTATCTCTCATTAACACACTAAATTTTACCATTAACCTTAACTTCCATATAATTCCATCTCTACTCTTCAGGATATTGATTTTAATGCTCTTAAACCATTGGTACTTCTGATACAACGTATATATAAACAACTGAAGGTATTCTTATAAACTAATTCTCTTATGATCTTAAACTAATTCTCTTATGAACTTCTGACACAATGTATATGTAAACAACTGAAGGTATTCTTTTGTAAACAACATATATGTAATTTAAAATTATACGGATGTTCCTCTAATCTCTCTGAATATATCTTGATGGATTGTGATATATTGGGTCTTTTAGTTGATCTATAATGGTATATGAAGGTGCAAATAATCTGCCGAAATTATAGTCGGAATTTATTTATTTTTACCTGAGATTCAACCTGGAATTATCGTGATTTTTGTTTTACCTGTAAACGGGTTTGCAACGTATATAAGTGTTTCTCAAATTAGATTAATATGTTGCCTAAATTATTGTAACTATTGCACAAATTAAAGAATTTGTTGCTCAAAAAATGTTGGTAAGCTTTCTGACCAACGTTTATATACGGTGCACAATTTAATTTGCCTAACGGATTTTGCCGTTGCACAAAAATTTGCTACGCCATATTCTCAACGGATATTTGCGTTGGTGAAATTCATTGCAACGTGTATATCCGCCCCTAATCAGATGTTTTGGTGTAGTGTAGCCTACTCTGATACCATGTTAGAATATGGGCATCCAACTCAAAACCAATTGGAAATGAATGGAGATGCCCTAAGGGATTATAAACCGCATGATCTTAGATTTCCCAACAATGTGGGACTAATAATCTCAACAATGATGATAGATAAATCACTGGATGGATCAAAGAATTTTTTGGTATCAAGAATGATTTTACTCCCGAAGAAGAAGTAATTAGAGCATAGAATGTGTGGCCATTTGAGCAATGATTTTCATTAAAAAAAAATTAGCGTAGATTTAAGGGGTTTCTATTTATTTGTCGATTGATTTCAATAAATTGTTAAATGTTAGTGAGATTTTGGGTTTTAATACTACATTTTGCTACTGAGGAACATTATGCTATAAATTCAATTTTTAGGTTGCTACTTTAGATTTATTAATGCTAATGCTTATTGAGTTATCTCTTTGGTACAATCCGGAGAATTCAACTTAATGAATCTCAATCATTGAATTATAATTAGAGTTATATCTCTATCTCCCACAATCAGAAAGTCTACATAGACAATTTCGTTAACCCGATTTGGGTGTGAGAGTACTTGGAAAATTCCAAAGATCAATATCCCAAAACCAATCAAGTTGTATCCAACAAACAGGGACGGAGTACTTTGATTGATTTACGTACAACCTGTGATATTTGAATTATAAAGATAAATAATATAATGGGGAAACAAAAATAACACATAAACTAGATATTTTTTTAACGAGGAAACCGCAAATGCAGAAAAACCACGGGACCTAGTCTAGATTGAAAACCAAATTGTATTAAGACGCTACAAACTCTAGCATACTATCAATACTTAATACTGGAATATAGTTGAAACCGAATTAAACCCTTACATAAACTCAGTTACATTCGCGCTCCTTACGCCTCTTGAATCCCAGCAGCACTCCGCCCAATTGATTCCCTTAACTGACGTCCTTTACAACCTAAGAGTTGCTTTAACTCAGTTGAATACTTTAAACCAATTTGCCTCCCAGTAAGCCTATACATATGAATTACATTCAATCGACAAAGTCTAGCAAACCTCAAAATCCGGACTTATGTTTCCCGAAGAGCAGCCTAGATTATTATTCACCTCATAAGTATTAAACCCGTGGAATCACAAAGTCTAAGACGAAGAGAATTTTGTGATTACTATCTATCTTGAATGATGGAGCAAGATTAACAATCTAAAACAGTATCAGGATACGAAAACTATCAAATATAGTTAGACCTGGCTTCACGAATCCTTAGGCGAAGTCTTTTTAGGCGCTAAATCCTAGTATGGTTTGAGGGAGAGGATGACTCTAGTTATGCAACTTGGACACACAAGAATAACATTAGGGATTCAAAGATCCCAGTTGCTAGAGGTTCTCCTTTATATATATTTTCAACATATAGGTTGCTTTAGGTTATTTTAAGCTAAGGTAGATTTGGAACGAAGCAATCAATGTCTACCATTAGATGAATATTTGAAATTACATTAACATAAAAATAAATGCACTATGGTTAGGATGAACCATAATCGAACCGTGTACAAAGACAACGCTCATGAATGGTTAGCCGAAACTAGAAAATTGAACTATAAGCTTAATTATTTTCATATAACGCTTAAGAATTTGATTTTAAGTCACAATCATGTGATCAAATATGTCTATAATGCTTTTAGAGATTTTTTCAAATGTTAATTATCTCAAAGAAATAACTATGTGTGCATCTGAATTTATTCGACAGGGTACATACATGTACCCTTAAGGAAAAAATAAGTTCCGGAACTTATAGAACTTTTCCAGATTGCGTACCTAGTATGTATACTATATCGGTTTCAAAAGCAACAGTTCTTTTTACATGTATGCGTACCGTTCCATGTTCACAAGTTCACGGACTTTTTGTGGGATGAATACCTGGTATGCATACCACTAAGTCACTACCGAACTATAGCTATGCCCGGTACATGTACTAATGCTCTGGACCTATAACAGTTCTCCCAGTTTGTGAAACTGGTATGCATATAGTCCTGTATCTTGATTTACACTACTTCTATATTTCTCCCTGAATCAATTTGAAACATTCCCAAATAACATCAATGACACAGATTACTGTTCCAAGCTATTTTTCAAATGTTGAATCATGATTTTGATTATGAACAATAAAATTTTATTAACTGAAATTCATCAAGTATGAACAAATGTTCATTAAGCTTAGTCATTATATTTCGAGAACGATATTACCAACATACGTTTGACTCAAAATTCTTGTTATGCTTGCGATAGTCTATTAGTCATGCGAGATTGTTTTATAGATAAAAATATGAATATAACTTGCGAAATAGGTGGTTCAATCTTCAATTACCTTTTTTGAAGAAGTTCTCCAAAAGCTTCGGTTGATATTTTCCTTCAAACGGTAGAACGCAAGGATGAATGCAGTGATGTCCAATTCTTAACTACACATCTATCGTAATCTAAGACTTGACTAATTGTAGACTAGGAATCAAGATATAGTTTTGATCAACTAAATTTGACAACAAGCTTGACATAGAAACACTTGTGAGTTCGATCGAGCAATGCTATAACAGGGATTAACTCTTTTATCCATGAACTGTATGTTCCTATGCCTATTGTTGATAAGAAGTTCAGAGATGATAAAGAATTCTTTAAGGATTTCAAGTACTAAGAAACTTCTTGTGAGAAATTATTCTTGCGTTCAAGAAGGATAACTAGGGTTTAGTATAGAAATATTGTGAGTACACAAGCTATTTCCGACGATTTTCATCTTGCATGCTTTTAGATTTATTTATTTAAACTCTAGAGTTTTTGGAAGATGAACTTACAATATTAATCATTATTGGTTTAATGTATTGCAAAGTCTTATGATATATATGTGTCATTTACTTTATGTGAATTGAATTGATATCTCATATATGCTCAAAAGTTAAATCTATTAAGTTTATGAACTAAAAGTGGGACAAACTTTGTGAGAATTTTTCGCAGTATTGATAGTTGGTCACACTCCTGTGTAATTACTATAATATATACTCCGTAAGATTTTCTTTTGTTGAGTCATATCAAGTAAAATTGTCGCATTGTTCGTAACTAGCGTTGAAATTAATTTATGTGGACGTTTAGGTGTTAAGTGCATATTT
Organism: Papaver bracteatum; assembly: GCA_023529315.1. NCBI lineage: Eukaryota > Viridiplantae > Streptophyta > Magnoliopsida > Ranunculales > Papaveraceae > Papaver > Papaver bracteatum. The sequence continues at coordinate 233,273 of JAJJWX010002036.1, read as the reverse complement.
TGCATATATTTAGTGTCGAATCCATGCTAGTAATTTCTTATATTCTTGCGAATTATTTTATACAATGTTTGTTTTGTTTTGTTTGTGTTTCATTAGGTGAATCACCCAAAAGAAGTGAATATGCACTTAATTGTGCAAATAAAGAAGTTAGCCGCAAGCGGAGAAGGACCAAACACCAAGTTGTACTTGTTTAAACCTAGGAGTTTTTGCTATCATCTAGAAGATGAATAAAATACGAAGCTAACGGCGAAAGAATGGAGTCATTCCGACATCGTAATAGAAAGTTGCAAGCATTTGAAGCAATCCAAAGTTGCGAAAGATATCGAAGCACATAATTTATTAGGGCACCCGCCTGAATCACTCTTGGAAGCCCTGGTGTCCCTTAAATATTTGTGGCAGCAGTCTTATAAAGGCATCATCCATGCAGATCAGGGCACTTTATCTTGGCACTTTATTGGCAGTAAAGTGGCAGTGGTGGTGATTATCGGTAAAGAGACAGAGCTTGGAAAACATAGAGTGGGTATGTGTTGTGGATGATAGGGGAGGATGTGGATTATCGAGCAAGGAAGAAGTGAGCTGTAACGGATGGAAAACTCATGGTGAAAACAGAAAAATGAGGAACTTGTATCACCGGTAATGAATCTGAAGATGTATTCAAGTTGTTGGCTTCTGCTAGTGTAGTCGAATGGAACAAAGAGTGAAGATCGAGTTGGACAGTGAGAACAAAATGGAGTCGGCTGAACTTGATGGTTTGAAACCGTAATGCTGGTTATTTCCGGTGGTTATTGGAGCTGGATAACTTGAGCTGAATGATGTTATTGATGATCGGTATGAGCTTTGGTTGATGTTGTGGATAGTAATAAGTGGTGATGTGATGCTGGTAATATAGTGGAGCTGCAGAAGATTTCCAATGAAGATAGGCGAGGTGAACTCGAGTAACAAGACAGAAGGGTGATTGATGGTGGTCGATAATCATATGCAAGGGAATAAAGAACATTCTCGAGTCTGCAGTTCACGTAACAGTTAACTGAGAAGAGTTTGAATAAAGTAGGAGTGTGACTGAGTTTTGAATCCTGAAGAAAATCTTTCTCACGGAGACCCTGGTATACGCCGGAGTTATCGGATTGAGTTAAAAATCCAAGGGAATCAAAAACTCACGGTTACCAGAGTGTCCGAGGAAGTTTTGGTCGAGAAGTAAAAATCTAGGTGTTGATGGTGGATTTTCAACAAAGGTCAAAACCGTAAAATCGTGATACTGCATGTTTCTGATGCGCGGCTTCAGGCATTTGACGATTCATATTTTATGAAGCCATGATGAATTTGTTTACTGAAAGGCCTCCCCTAGCTGAGCGTTCAATGCCACGCATTTCATCATGTCCTCTATGTAGAATAACATAATTGAGAGGTTCTCCATAAGATTGAGAGCAATAACGCCTTCAGGATGTCGGTGATACTCACTGTCCCTGAGTACATGAGAGATACCCCTCTCTACATAGAAGAACGATTGAGCGGTTTTTCGTAAGATTGAGAGAAATGACGCCTTCAAGACGGTGACACTCACTGTTCCTGACTATGTAGAGGGACCGTGTATAGATCCAAGACGTTCTCCGTAAGATTGAGAGCAATAACGCCTTCAGGATATCAGTTGTCTCCTGACTATGCACTTTTCAGAACGGGTATGATCCTTTAACTGGCTAATATCCCTTCTGCAATAGATTAATTCTACCGTGATATTCACCACTGAATTCCTAGAAGATAATATATTCCATTACTTATATTTCATGGATGAATCCACGGATGATCTCATAGAATGGTAATGGCTACTTTCATTACCCCGATTTCATGATCGAATCTATGGATGATCTCATGGAATGGTAATGGCTACTTTTATTACTCCGATTTCATGGTCGAATCCACAGATGATCTCATGGAATGGTAATGGCTACTTTCATTACTCCGATTTCATGATCGAATCCACGGTTGATCTCATGGAATGATAATATATAATCTCATTACTCCACGGCTGATCTCATGGAATGGTAATAGTTAATTACTCTAATTGTGTGGTCGAATCCACGATCCCACAAAATGGTAACACTCGCTTTATTATTTTGAATCTATGGTCGAATCCACAGTTGATCATATGGATTGATAATAAACAACTACTTACTTTTATTACTCAGTTTCATGAATTATTCTATATTGAATTTCATAAATTAGTAATAAATACTCAGCAATTGGGTATCTGGACCATCACTGAGTGAGCCCTACAAAAATGGTGCAAGTGTACTCGACAATAATGCACAACTGAGCACCCGGATGCACAAATGAGCATTCAAAAATATGGACAGATGAGGAATCCTACGCAAAATAGGAGAAAACAATAAAAAATAATAAAATAATAAGAGGCGCCATGGGCCAGGCCCGCCAGCTGGTCGGCCGTGCCCTAGTCGTGGCCGGTCCCATGCCTCTTCCATTATTTTTTTCCTACTTTGTTATTTGCATGAAATCATGAAAACTTCTCGATTTTAACAACTTTCCTTGTTTGAGCAAAACTCATGAATTCTCCATAACTTCACGGGATTCATGAAAATTAATATTATAAAATTGGGAAAGGTTTGCGGGACCGGGCATCCTAGCCGGCCGGCCATGCACAAGTCGTGGCCGGTTCCATACCTTACAATCCCTAGCCTTTTATAATTATTATTTTCCAATTTCATGAAACTCCTTTGTTTCAAAAAAAACTCATGGATTCTCCATAACTTCATGGATTCATGAAAATATAATAATATAAAATTAGAGAAAGGTGTGCGGGACCAGGCAACCTAGCGGGCTGGCCATTCCCAACTAATAAGGTATCTTCACCCAGATTTGTATCTTAAGATATCTTAAGATAACACAAGGAATTGGTGAAACGTATCTTAAGATATTTGAAGCACACAATTGACTATGGTTTGTATTTCAGGCCTAATAAGGATTATTCACTTCATGCTTACTCTGATGCCGAATGGGCATGAAGTTTGGATGATCACAGGTCCACTAGTGGCTACTACATCTACTTTGGGGTAATCTAATCTCTTGGAGTGTCGGGAAGCAGAAAACTGTTTCAACGTCAAGTAATGAGGCGTAGTACCATGGTGTTGCTATAGCCACTTCTAAACTGATTTGGATACAGTATTTGTTGGTAGAATTGGGTATACAAACTCCGATACATCCCTTATGTTGTGACAACTTAGGCAAACCTATATCACAGCCAATCCACTATTTCATGCATGCACGAAGCATATAGAGATCGATTACTACTTTGTTCATAAGAGAGTGGCGCGTAAACAACTCAATGTGAAATTCATTAGTTCTAGATATCAATTGGCTAATATATTTACTAAAGGTTTATCTTCACCCAGATTTCAACATATCAGAGACAAGTTTAACATTCGTCAACTCCGGTTCAACTTGAGGGAGGGTGTCAGCACAAGTCATCAGTTACTCACAGAAGACTCTCAACGATCTCCAAAAACTCAAGAAGTTGTTCAATAAACCAAAACTAAGTCTGGTTATCAACAAATATCCCCGACTAATAACTAGGATCTTCCATGAATTTTTTTACATTTTTGAGTAATGTACTTTCTTTCTTATATAAATAGAAGAACTTCATCTCCATAGTTCTTGTGGAAGATATTCTACCCAAAAACATATTCTAGATAATAGAAAAAAGTTTGAATGAAGTGGGAGTGTGACCGAGTTCTGGAATCCAGAAGGAAATCTTTCTTACGGAGACCCTGGTATACGCGGGAGTTATCGGCTTGAGTTAAAAATCCTGGGGAATCAAAAACTCACGGTTACCTGAGTATCTGAGGAAATTTTGGTCGAGAAGTAAAAATACCGGGACTTTGAATTTTCACTATGATTTATCTATCCGTGATTCTGGCGGAGAAAAAAAATCAAAATCCAGGGGAAGTTATTTCTGATTGATGGATGTATGTCCACGGATTTGATGAGGAATGGATTTTATTGTCAGTAGTCATTGACCGACAGGCTAATGAGTAATGAAATTAGTGGGCTGGACTTCTACAGAATCCATGCGCAAGACTAATAGCTATTTGGGTTAGTTTTGGCACGGCCAGATTGGACGTGTGCTATTTTGGGCGAGTTTTGGCAACCATTCGACACGGGACTTTCCGCACGGGAACATCACCACTTAGGGTACTATATAAGAGATTTTTCTAATTATATCTTAAAACTTTTAATCGTGCCTTTGGAGAGAAGAGCACAAGGAAGAAAATCTAGGGTTTGGAGCTACCATTTACCATAGCTATTTCTTTTCCATTTTATCGTATAAAAATCATGAGTTTTGTTAGTACCATGAGTATCTAAACTTCTTAGTGATTGGGGATGAATTCTAAGTTCTAATACATGATTTTATTCAGCATATAAATATATTTTAATTATTTACATGGTTATTGATTGTTTTTACTATAACTTATAATATTATGATTGATTGAAAAATTATTTAGGTGGCCAACCGAACTAGTTTATTAGTTAACCTAATGCTACTAGAGAATTAGGATATCCATAATTTTTGATTAATTATCTACACAAGTAGAAATTGCGAAACATTGCAAAGGGATTCTGCGGAGCAATCGCAAGTAAAAAAGACATTAAAAAGTGAACCTTGCGCTAAAAATTCAACTGCTAGGATTGACCTCAATTAACAAAATATAAAGCATTCGACCAAATTACACTTAGAATGCTCTACTTCTAGGTGGTTTAGACGAATGGAATCTGTCATTCTAGGGCTTCGGTATCCAGTGACTTAAGGAATTTTGAGGATAGCACTGCGCTAGCTTCTTTCCTACGGTTGGTAATATTTTGTGATTTATAAAGAATATATGGATATGCTACTTTGATGAATTTTTAGTAAAGAAGAAGGATTCCATGATCATATTTCTATCCATTGCTTTCAATCTTAATTATCTTTGATTGCTTTGATTTTATTTTGAATCTAAAAAAAATCCCTCATTGAGACACTTTTGACAACTAAAACTCCATGCTCTTCGTGGGAACGAACTTGACTTCCATTATATTATTTATTAATTGAGTGGATTTAAGATTACTAATTTGATTGCACTTACGACATGCATCATTAGGATACAAATCCATGAGATTTGTTAATGTCCGACAAAATCCTTTTTTTTATTGAAGAAAAGTCACTCATGTTGTTCTCTTGGGAATATCATCAAATGGGCGAGAGTTCTTAAGTGAACTTGTGCTTAATTATTATATATTTATGGGATGTGTGGATGTGGAATTTACATGGGATGCTTGTATCATAAATTTCCTAGTTGAAATGTTAAGTATTTTTTACTCTGTGATTATATCTAAATTAACATTGATATGTATTTCTTCAAGTCTTGAAACATTTTTTGGTTGAATTCATTGGGATCCCATGATTTTCGTCCCTTGCCAATTTTTATTGACAAAAAGGTGGTGATTAATTAGTAGTTTTACACTACATACATATGGTTTACAGATTATTATGTAAGGGAGAGTGAATCAAAAATCGATAGGTTTCACATATTATGAAAAACATGTAAGTATATATTGATTAAGGGGGAGAATCATATCACCGTAGTATTAATTTGAAATCGTGATACAATTGAACTTTGAAGAAGATAATTATATTATGTTTTTGTATAGCGAAAATTGAGAATATCTGTTTTCAAAGTTGTTATCGCTACGGATCTTAACCAACAGTGATGCTGAGTTGAACACGTTCAAAATTATTGCAACTTGAAGTAACGAAGAATTCAAGGAGTTGAAGAAACTAAGGAAATCAAGCATGATATATTCTGGAGTTTTGAAGCTTGAACTTTTTAATCCATATGTACTGATAATTTTGCCACTAAAATTGACAAAGGGGGAGATTGTTAGACCATTGCTTGGTCGAACTCACAAGTGTTGATATCTCAAGCTTATTTTCAAATTTAACTGATCAAAATTATATCTTGATTTATAGTCTATATTTTTTTAGAGTCTCGGATTAGAATAGAAGTGTGTAGTTGAGAATAAGATATCAATGCATTCTACCGTTTGAAGGCTAAGATCAACATAAGACGAAGATCAACCAAAGGTTTTGGACAGTTTCTTCAACAAAAGGTAAGTGAAGACTCAACCACCTATTTCTCATGTTTTCAACTTTCAATATACATTTTCGCATGACTAAATTATATACTACAAGCATAATAGAAATTTAGGGTCAAGTTTATCTTGAAAAGCATTCTCGAAATATGCTAAGCTTAAGAACATTTGTTCATACTTGATGAATTTGGCTGTGAACAATTTATTATTTATAACCTAATCGCGATTCAAGATTTGATCATCTGAAAATAACCTATAACAGTGATATGTGTCATTGATGTTATTCGGGAATGTTTCAAATCAATTATTAGAGAGATATATAACTACTATAAATCTAGATACATGACGGTATGCATACCAGTTCACATATTGGGAGAACTGTTATAAGTAAGGAGTCGCAGTGCATGTACCCACTACACGTACCAACATAGTTATAGTTCGGCAGCAAATTTTTGGTACACATACCCGGTATCCATATAAAAAAAAAGTCTGTTGACTCGTGAACTAGGAAGGTACGCATACCTAGTATGCCAACTGGAAAAGATTTGTTGGTTTCCAAACCAAATTGGTATTCATACTTGGTATGCCATAAAAGATATGTATGTTCCTGAACCTATTTTTTTCTTAATGGTACACATACCCGGTACATGTACCATGAAAAAAATATTCACGAACAAGTTATAGTATACGTACCTAGTACACGTACTTACCTTGTCGAATATTTTCAGATGCATCAAAATTATATCTACGAGATAATCGAAATTAAAACAACTCTTTAAGAAAATACATAAAGACATGATTGATCACATCTGTAACTCAAGATTAAAATCCTAAAGTGTTATATGAAAATGGTTAAGCTTATCATTAAATTATCTAGTTTCGGCTAACCCTTATGAACAATTGATTATACACGGTTCAATTACAGTTCATCCTAACCAGAGTGTATATTCTGTTATGTTAATCTTAAGTCAAGTTTTTCATCTAACGGTGATTATTGATTGCTTGATTCCAAAGCTACCTTAGCTTAAATCTAAAAAAATCTTGTACTTGAAGTGTATATTATGAGAACCTCAAGCAACATGGATCTTTGAATCCCCGATGCTATTCCTGTGTGCCCTAGTTGTAAACTAGAGTCGTCCTCTCTTTAAACCCCTTCTAGGGTTTAACGACTAAAAAGAATTCACCTAGGGACTGGTAAAGCCATGTCAGATTATCTTTATCTTGATAGTTCTTGTATCCTGATCTTGTTTGATTGTTGGGTCTTTCTCCAACAATCAAGATAAATAAAAATCACAAAGTACTTCGTCTCAGACTTTGTGATTTCGCAACTTTATACTTGTGAGGTGATAATAATCTTGGCTTCTCTTCGAGAGTCATAAAACCAGATTTTGAGATTTGCTAGACTTTGTCTATTACATACGATTTCCTACCTCACCTTAATCTTTTATCAGAACGGAAATCACATATAAGCTTATCTGTGGGAGGAAAATTGGTTTAAAGTCTTCAATTGAATTGTAGCAACTCTAAGGATGTAAACGACGCCCGCTAAGAGAATAATTTTTGTTGAGTCTTGCTGGGATTGAAGAAGCGTAAGTAGCGCGACTATAACTGAATTTATGTGAAGGTTTCATTTGGTCTTAATTGTATTCCATTACGAAATTTTGCTAGTAGGCTAGAGTCTTCAGAGGCTTAATACAGTTTCATGTTCAATCTGGACTAGGTTCCTGGTTTTTTTTCCAGCATTTGTGGGTCTCCTCATTAACAAGACTTTTGGTGTCTACATTATTTCTTTTTTCGCATTATATTTTTTATCTTTATAATTGAAATATTACGGGTCATATGTAAAACCAAGTAGATAAGTCCTTCGAAATTGTTGGATACGATTTGATTAATCTTGGATATTGATCTTTGGAATCGTCAAAGTACTCTGGTTCACGGACTATTCTATGTTAACATTCTGATTGTGAGAGAAAGAGAAATAAACTATGAGTATTATTCGTTAATGAGATCCATTATGTTGAACTCTTGGAATTGTATTTAAGTTTAGTCAATACAGGTTGATTAAGAAAAAGTTAGTGATTTATTTCGATACCCCCACATTTTCAATATCAATATGTAACTATTAGATATCCAACAATACATATTAATATGCACCTACAAGAAGTGAATTTAGATTTAAAAGCAATAAGTTTTATTGAGTAAAATAGTTTTTTTTTCTTTTATGTTGGTGAAAGAGTAACATAGTTTCTCTTACGTTTTGTTTTTGGTGAAGACACATCTACATTTCTATGCGTTTTTAATGTTGGTAAAACAACAACAGTTTCTTTCTTTCTGCTGGTGTACGTAGGACTTAGTTCTTCAATTACTTCCCTTATTGTTTTATTGATCTTTCTCGCTGTAACCATTATTTTATCTTTTTATTAGCTTTCTTCTGGCTAGATAATAACTAAATCATAACACACAATGATTAGAAGACTTAAAACACTTATAAATCACAACCGAAATAAGTTAGGGTTTTGTGAGAAATGGGGTCTTGTAGTTGTTTCGATTTGGGTTTTTCTGATTTGAGATTTTATAATTTTTTCGGTTTTGATCTTCAATTTTAGTTTTATGACCTAGTTTCTTCAGTTTTAATCTTCAATTCCGACTTCATGATCTAGTTTTTTGAGGTGATGGTTGTGATTTCAGGTAAAATGAAAATGATGCCTTAGTTTTAAGTTCGATTTTTTGGATGAAATGAAGAGGCAGAAGTGAAAATCATGGAAAAAAAAAAGGTTTTTGAGACGTAACTAGTTCACGCGTAAATGGTTATGGAGGCGTAAAAGTAATTTTTCAACTTTCTAAAGGTTTTTGGACCTCCGGATAACTCATTTTTTACGCTAGACTATATGATAAATGTATGCTAGGTTTTCGGACCAACCAACAACTGTTCTTGTTAACTCACCTAACTCGGTTTGAATCAGGCCGAGTCATAATTTTCCATATCGCTCAAATTTACCTGTATTTTAGGTTTTAATCATCTGAATTTCTAGCTTAATTAGCTTCTATCAGCAGAGCTTTCCAACTTTATTTTTGTTAGTTGAACTTCTTATACTTATAGCGTGTTTGGATGCACATTCCGAAGTTGTTTTTTGACTTCTGAAAATCAAAAAGTCAAAATTCAATTTGGCAATAATAGTGGAAATTCAAAATTCAAAGTTGTTGATGGTGGTTTTTAGCTTAGGGTTAAAATCGTAAAACACTAAACCCTAGCAGTCAGTGACGTCACAATATTTAAGTAGTAAAGCATTTACTAGGAGCATTTACTGAAAATCCTTTAATGTGTCTCTAAATAATTACTGGGGTACCTTTTTTCAAATTAGGGTTACAACAAGCAAAACCCTATGTAGTTGCAGGAATTCCCACATTACACCCTTGTTAAGATTCTATAGAAATCTATTGGAAATCAATTAAACTTCAAAGATTTAAATGACACTTTACTATTTAAATCTCAGAAATGTTTACAGAATTAGAAGAGATCAAGATTACAAATATTCTCTTGAAGTTTCTCTCTCCTCAAGACTCTTTCAACTCTCAAAAATACATCATCCTTTTCTGGATCTATCGATCCCTTTATATATGGATTTACATAATGGATGACAGCTAAGTTTTCCTCCTATTTTGGATCTATTCTGAGATCTCCTCGTGATCGCTACAACATTCTCTATCGCAAGAATGATGAACATCACAGAATCAACATATTCTTCTTTTATTTCTTCCATCGTTAGTTTCTTTTGGATATTCTGTGACGCTCGTGAAACGTTGTTAAAGGATTGGCAGTGACGCTCGCAGAAACGTTGTGAGTATCGCAGGAATAGCGTCGTAGCGATATTCTGGTCCTACATCTTGCCTCTTTTCATGTCTTTTCTGCAAAGAAGAGAAGATCATGAGAACCAATATTCTTTATTACCCTCGAAACTTCTTTCCCTTTTATACTTTCTCCTCGACAAGATTCCGTTAATCTAGCCTTTCCTACACGTGTTATGAATTTCTCCATTTACTGACACGTCTCTGCTCAATAGGTCCACCCCCTTTTGCCTATAAAAGGTAGAATTAACTTTCAAAACTAATTTTCTTCTTCCTTTTCTTCATCTTCTTCGTTTGTCTACTTCGTCTTCCGTCTGCAACTTTTCTTCTTCTTCATATTCTTATCCTACTGTTCTAATGGAATCAAGGTATGTTTCTTGACTCATGACATTTATTTAAGCCAATTTTTACTTTTATTCTCCAATCTCTCTTATTTGATTCTTCATAACTTCCATTTTATGTCTTCTCTTCAGCGGAACTATCTCTAACACACAATCCACGATTCAAAACCCTAATACTCGCAAAAGACTAGCAGAGAAGAAGAAGAGGAGTTCTGCGAATGATAAGGTAATAAGAAACATATTATATTTCCCAATAACAATATTGTTGCCTCTGTTTCTTATCTGAGTTATTGTTCGCAGAATGACGAGAACCCGGTTAAGCCTCCCAAAAGATCTCGCCACTTTAAGACTCTTGGGGATAATCTCATGATTCCCACGCTAACATCCGTGAGGACTACTCCCACACCATCACATCCAAATCTTTCTACTTTTGTTTGCGATAATATCGCTATCCATACTTCTAATTCTTCTGATCCTTTGACAGATCAAGTTTCTAAAATTACTGTTACTAAGACTCCTTATAGTCCTTTATGTCCTTCAAATGTTGTTTTTCCACATACTCCTGACAACTCAACCATCACAAATGATAGTCAACTTGCTCTCATTACTACTTCATCTTCTATACCCCTTCCTTCATCAAACGAAACTTTTGCAGGTGTTGATGTTGCTTTTAAAATCTTGTCTAACATTTTAGACAATGCTAGAAAGTCTTCCACTGACCCTATCCAACATGGAGCTTGCGATACTCTACTCAAGTATTTTGGTTCTAATGGCAATGCTTCGCGAGCGTCTTTGGAAAATGAGATTGAAGCTCTGAGGAAAAGTCTTCAAGTTAAAACTGCTGAATGTGATACTTTGAATCATAAGCTCCGCAACTCTTCTCTAGACTGCGAGAATATTCGCAGAAAAAATTACGAGCTGAAAGGTACATTTTTCTTGCCTCTACCCCCTTGTTCTTCTGTTTTATTTTCATATTTTCTGTACTCAGGTTTCCTTCTTAAATTCTTGATTCATATATTAGTTTCAAATCAGACTCGTTTCATAGAAAGACTCAAATTTGAATCATCATTTGAAGCTCGCGTTGAAAGAGACTCTTGGATGGATCAACATACTAGACTAGACAATCTTTACACTTATTCAATTGATCACATAAATAATCTTACTAATGAGAATAATCAATTATTGCAAAGGCAGAATTTATTAAGTGGTGAGGTTGATCGCCTCTCATATTTGTTTTTAAAGCTAATTTGGCGATGGAATCTTTATCAGATGAGAATAAAACTTTGTCCCAAGAAAAACATAGATTTTCAACCTTGATGGCGATTTCCTCGCAGCAATTAAGTAATCTTCAAAGAACATGTAACAATCAAGAGCAATCTCTTCGTTCTCTTAAGAATGAGATCAAGGAATTATTTGAATCATCTACTGCCGAGAAGGATAAACTTATCAAGGGTAGATTAACTCTTAGTTTAAGGGCCAGCGAACTTCAAGACCAATACTCTCAATTAAAGGAATATCATTCTTTATTAGCAAAGGAAAACTCATATCTTCGCAACAAAGAAGAAAGCATGAAATCTCGTCTGAAGGGTATGGTTGGAGATAAATTCGATGATGCCATGAATCAATGAGAGAACTGTTTATTTGCATTAATCCAAAACTTAACCATGCAAAAAGAAGGTAGTCAATTGACTGCCTCTCTCGTTGATCTTCTCATAAAATTTTGTGTTATATTCCTTGTGAGATTTTTGTCTAACTGATTATTTTTTTTTGTCGCTCGCAGAATCCGAAAGAAATCTTCATTCTACCATCGCTGATCTGACCACTAAATTGGATAAAGTTCGCAAAGAAAACAAGTCTCTTGTTTCCAATTATCTTGAAGCCCGCGACAAAGCAGAAAGAAGACTTGATTATCTTGAGTACTTTAAAAATATAGAGATTAGGAATCGTGACAGAGGTTTCCTTCGCAAAGTCCATCTCAGTGCTGAAGTTCTTGTTAACGAGATTCTGCTTTCCCATTCTCTTCCTCCTATCTCTGTCCCTCCTCTAAAGGTTGGTGATGATGAAATTCCTCTTCCCATGGATGAAGAATTAGATTTTACTAATGATGAAGAAAATACCACTCAAGAAGATGGTGAAAAAGAAGAAGAAAAAAGAAGTCCTCCCAAAGAAGCATCTGCGGGTAGCGAAGTAAATGTTGATGAAGAGTTAAAAGAAGGAGAGACTCATGATGAAAAGGATGCTGATGAAGCTGATAACTCTGGAAGAAATAATAAATCTGACGAGCAAGAAGAATAAATCTGGCGAAGCCATCGCTAAAACTTGAATTTTATCTTTGCTTTCTTTTTCTTCTTATTTCTTGCGAGCGATGTAAATTTTGAGACTTTTAGAATTTAACTTTCAATTTAGCTTACTTTGAATATTTTCAAGGAAGATAATGAAATCTTACTTCTCTATTCCCCTATTTTCCCTTCATTATCTTTCTTGAAATGGTGAACCATTTTCTGTATCTTCTTTAAGGAACTGTGTTGTTGCATTATTCGCGAAAGTATGAATATATCTGCGATACAATAAATACTGCTGCGATGTTCTGAAAAATTCTGAAGGAATCTGCGATGTGAAGAATTTTCCTTCTTATATACAGTTCTGTGATGAATGAATATTTCCTGCAATTCTTAAAATAGAATAGTTAATTGGTAAGATTATTCTTTTGGTCTTATTTTGCCTTCCTAGTTAAAGGTCTTATTTTGCCAAACTTTTTCTATCTGCGACAAAATCGCAGGATTTCTTAACATTTGCTTGTAAAAACCCTTTGATCTTGTCTTATCCATGTTTTTTCAAAATCTTTGCGACAATATGATAAGTATAAACTCTCTATCAAGAATTCAGCCTTATGACATTGTCGTATTGCGATGAAATCGCAGGACATCTTTACATTTTCATGTAAAAACCCATTGATCTCATCTTAACTTTTGGCTTGTTGCCTCTGTATAATTTGCGTCACGCGACAATATGACAGGCCTAAATGTTCTTGCGATCATAAAGGCCCATGACATTGCCGTCTAAAGACACTTATCATCTCCCTAATGGAGGGTGCCGCCCTTATCTTCACCCTGGTTTCCCCTTCAAGGAGGGCACATCGGCCATACAAGACTAGATCCTCCCATTCAGATTTACCAACAACCAGCTGTTTTCGCAGCCTCTTGTCCTTTATGCCTATATGGCTTATAGTTACAAGACTGTACCCTAAGTGGGGTTTTCTTCAGGCCAAGTGCATCATAGCCAAGACTTACCAATAATGGCAAGGGAGTTTCGTACGCCCTTGGCTCAACCGTGTACCTCGGCGCCTTGGTCATACTTTGCACTTCTTGGAAGAGATTCTCGGTCGTCCAACCAGGGTATAACCATATATAGTTGGAAATCCAAGATCTATCTCCCGGATAGGTTTTCTTTAACCCCAACATCTGCATGACTCAGGATCCAGCAGCGGTATAACCTTACCCCTGAATCATGTCAAGAGATACCCCCTCCTATGACGCACTTTTAGGTCTTACATTTTCCTCTTACGAAATTTTATTCGCGAACTAGGGTGCACGCCATAAAGGTTTGTCCCATTCTTTAATCTCTGCGAAATTTTATTCGCTTTTCTTGCGATGATTCTCGATGCTCTTGTTGTGCTTTGTTATCAGAAGAATTTTTCAATTGTAAGAGAGAGAGAAGAATTTATTATCTGCGTCATCATATAACATACCAGTATTTCTTATCTCGCAAAAGATTTCATTGATAATACCTCTTCAGAAATAATCTATTCCACGGTCTATCAAGTCTTTGACCAACATATCTTCCTTCAGGATCCACTAGTTTGTATGCCCCGGTTCCAACTATATCTTTAATGATGTATGGTCCATCCCATTTTCTCTCCAATTTTCCACCACTTTCTCGCTGATAAGCAGGCGTTTCCCGCAGTACTAAATCGCCAGGTTGGAATTCGTGCTTCTTAACACGTTTGTTGTACTCGCAAGCTAATCTGCGGTGATAATTCTCCATATGTTGTAGAGTTTGTTCTCTTTTTTCTTCTAATTCATCCAACTTATTCAGTATCATACCAGCACTTAAATTTCTTTCCCATGCTTCTCTTTTTGTTGTAGGAATAACAACTTCTGTTGGTAATACAGCTTCTGCCCCATATGTCAAACAAAATGGTGACATTCCAGTTGCTTCTCATCCAGTTGTGTTGTAAGCCCATATTGCATTATGTACTTGGTCGCACCATGCTCTGTGGTATCCTTTTAACTTCTTTTTCAAGATGTCTGCGATTGTTTTATTAGTTGCCTCAGCCTGAACATTTGCTTGTGGGTATAAAGGAGTAGACTTTCCACATTTTATCTTAAATGCATTGAGTAACAATTCTATATTCTGTCCCTCAAATTACTTTCCATTATCAGATACTAATTGTGCTGGAATCCCAAATCTGCAGATTATATTTTCAAAGATGAATGTAAAAATATCTTTATCGCGAATATGTTGTACTGCCTTTACGTCTCCCCATTTTGTGAAATAATATGTTGCGACAAACAAATATCTTCTTTGTCCAGAACCAGGTACAAATGGTCCCACAATATCTAACCCCCATTTCCCTAAAGGCCATACACTTGTAGAAGATGATAATGGTGCTCCTGGTGCATGTATCTTTTTTCCGCATCGCTGGAAATCTTCGCAACTCCTTAAGAGTTGCTTTGCATCCTCATGCATATACGTCCAGTAATAACCCTGCATTTTTGTTCTATATGTTAAAGATGTTCCTCCACTGTGATTACCAGCGTCACTACTATTTAACATCTTTAATACTTTTTTTTCCTTCTTCTCTCGTCAAACATCTTAGCGATGGTCCATTAAAAGATCTGCGATATAACACTCCATCTCTTAGCTCATAATTGGTTGCCCTACTTTTTAACTTGTGTGCTTCTAATCGATTTCTTGGAATTTATCCTCTCTCCAAGTATGCATGAAGATTTGCTCGACAATCTTTGATATTGCTCGTGGGTTCTCCCTCGCCAGCTTCTACCATCATTACATCTGTCTCTTCTTCTTATTTGTTTATCGATGGAAATGAAAGTGTTTGAATTTTTATGCACCTTGCCAATGGATTTGTCATCATATTAGATATGAAAGTGAAAGCATCTGCAAGCCTATTATCTTTCCTTGATATGTGTCTCCATTTTATTTTTGGAAATCTCGCAGATAATTCTTCAACGAGTCTTTTGTATTTTCTCAGGGATGGTTCATTTGTTGTGTACTCCCCTTTTATCTGACGTATAACCAATTGTGAATCGCTGGTGATTCTGGCATTTTCCAAATTCATTTCTATCGCAAATTTCAAAGCATAGATCATAGCCTCATACTCTGTCTCATTATTAGTGGATGCAAATTCTAATCTAAATGAAAAAGCTGTTTTTTCTCCTTCTGGCGATATGAAAACTACTCCAATTCCATTTCCTTCTCCGTTGGATGATCTATCCACTAATATTTCCCATCTGTTGGGTTCTGTTAATAGCTATTTTGGATCTCCGCATTCCTCTTCTACATCCATCATCTCTTCCACAACTTCATCATCTTCCAAAGGAAATTCAGCCAAGAACTCTGCGATGACTTGGGATTTTGGCGAAGATAGAGTTTCATATTGGATATCAAAGTGTCCTACTTGCGCATTCCATTGCTCAACCCTGCCTGATCTTTTTGAATTTTTCATCACTGAATCAATGGGCACCTTTGTTAACACTTTTATTTTATGTGCTTGAAAATAAATACGAAGCTTGAAAGTTGCATGCACCAATGCTAGGATTAAATTCTCAATCTTGGAATAATTTCTCTCTGCAGAATTGAATGTTTTGCTGATATAGTAGATTGGTTTTCTACCCCCGCGTCTACTCGCAACAATACTTCACTTAGCGCGTATGTGGTTGTCGCGAGATAGATCAATAATTCTTCTCCTGGTTCAGCCTTTTGTAAAATAGATATGTTCATTAAATATTCTTTGATTCCTTGAAAAGCCCTTTCACATTCATCCGTCCACTTGAATTTTGTTCCCTTCTTCAACATGTCGAAAAAATGTTTGCACTTATCTGAAGATCGCGAAATGAATCTCCCTAGCGAGGCTAAGAGTCCATTAAATTTTTATACATCTTTTACTGTCGCTGGTGTTGGCATATCGCGAATTGCTTGCACCTTTTCTGGATCAACTTGTATTCCTTCTTTTGATACAATGTACCCAAAAAATTTTCCTGAGGTTACTCCAAAGGTACACTTATCAGGATTTACTTTGATATTAAATTGTCGCATTTGATCGAAAATTTCTTTCAAATCTTGCACATGATTTTCAGCTTCTTTACTTTTGATTAGCATATCATCTACATACACTTCTAATGTTTTGTGAATCCACTTTGCAAACACCTTCTCAACCATTCTTTGATATGTTGCTCCAGCATTTCACAAACCAAATGGCATCTTTCTGTAACAGTACAACCCTCTTGGAGCAAAAAATGATGTATGTTCTTGATCTTCTTCAGCGATAGGAATTTGTTTATATCCTTTATATCCATCCAGCGATGATATACTTGCATTTCCCGCTGCTGATTCAACCATTTGTGGGATATCTGGCAATGGAAAACTATCTTTTGTACAAGCCTTGTTTAAATCAGTAAAATTTATACAAATTCTTATCCCTTTGTTCTTCTTCGAGACCACCACCATATTTGCAATCCATTCTGGATATTTTGCTTGCCTTATAATTCCTTCATCGAGCATCTTCTGTAATTCTTCCTCTATTTGAGAATGGTATGTTGTTGCGATTTTTCTTATTCTTTGCTTGAATGGTCTTACATTTTTGTTGATTTCTAATTTATGACATGCTATTAATGGATCTATCACCGGAATTTCATCCATATTCCACGCGAAGATATCTTTATATTCTCGCAAGAGATTTATAGTTCTTTCTTCCTCATCTGCCTCCATTCTAGTCCCAATTTTTAGTATTTTAGGCTCTTCTTTACTCCCAATATTTACTTCTTTTGTTGGTTCCGCAGCAATGTAACTGGCTTCAGGTTATCCCATTGGTGTTGGTGTTTTCATAACTCCCGTGAATTCATCTTCCTCTCGCGAAATTTCACTGGGCACCCCTTTTCCCTCCTTTGCTCATATCATGGAAATTTTAAACTCTTCTTCCTTCTTCAATTCTCACGCCAGTTTTCTGTGAGCTTTTCGCAACTTTTGGTGGTTTTCACAATTTTTTACTTCAATTTGGTAACATAATTTTTCAAAATCCGTATCTCCTCTAATTTCTCCGATTCCACCGGGCATAGGAAATTTAATGCACTGATGCAACGTTGATGCTACAGCCTTGATTGCATGTATCCATGGTCTTCCCAGTATCATATTGTACTGTGATTCCACATCTACCACGCATAATGATACTTGTGTTTCAATTTCTCCTAGTGGAATTCGTATCACTATTTCGCCTTTAGGTTTTGTTAACGATTTTCCAAATCCATGAATATGATATGTTGAATTAAACATTTCTTCATCCTTATATCCCATTTTCTTAAATGTATGATAGAGCATTATATCCACAGAACTTCCTTCATCTACCAAAGTTCTATTCATAGCCCATTCTTCTTTAGATTTTATTGATTCTCCCTTTCTCACTGGTATAGTAGATATCGTAATTACCAAAGAAGATGTATGACTTAGATTTCTTTTGGTATTTCTGCTGCTGTGAATGTGATCTCCTTCTTTTCCCAATCTTTTAATGATGATATCTTCTCTACTGTCATAATCTTCCTTCCTTCAAAATACCGTTTATGTATCTTCCCCTTAATATTTTCATGAAATCTATCAATCATTGCTCTTGTTACCATATCACACTCCAATTTTCTACAATCCTCTTTGATTCTGATCATTCTTCCTTCAATTATCACACCAATTTACTTAATGATTTCCTTAATATTGAATAATTCTTACCTTTTTCTTCACCTTTTCTTCAATTTTTGCTAATCAATCCCTGTTTCGGGCGCCAAAATGTAGTTGCAGGAATTCCCACACTACACCCTTGTTAAGATTCTATAGAAATCTATTGGAAATCAATTAAACTTCAAAGATTTAAATGACACTTTACTATTCAAATCTCAGAAATGTTTACAAAATTATAAGAGATCAAGATTACAAATATTCTCTTGAAGTTTCTCTCTCCTCAAGACTCTTTCAACTCTCAAAAATACATCATCCTTTTCTGGATCTATCGAGCCCTTTATATAAGGATTTAGATAATGGATGACAGCTAAGTTTTACTCCTATTTCGGATCTATTCTGCGATCTCCTCGTGATCGCTACAATATTCTCTATCGCAAGAATGATGACCATCGCAGAATCAACATATTCTTCTTTTATTTCTTCCATCGTTAGTTTCTTTTGGATATTCTGTGACGCTCGTGAAATGTTGTTAAAGGATTGGAAGTGACGCTCGCAGAAACGTTGTTAGTATCGCAGGAATAGCGTCGTAGCGATATTCTGGTCCTACACCCAAACTCCCCTCTATGCCAATGGGAAATCATGTCAGCCACACCAACCGCGCCAAAGCATGCCAACCATGCTAGCCGCACCTCTGTGCCAATGGAAAATCATGCCAGCCACACCAACCGCGCCAAAGCATGCCAACCATGCTAGCCGCACCTCTGTGTCAATGGAAAATCATGTCAGCCACACCGACTGCGCCAAAGCATTCCAACCATGCTAGCCGCACCTCTGTGCCAATGTAAAATCATACCAGCCACACCAACCACGCCAAAGCATGACATCGATGATAGCCGCACATATGTGGCAATTGAAAATCATATCAGCCACACCGACCGCGCCAAAGCATGCTAGCCGCACCTCCGTGCCAATGGCAAACCATGCCAGCCACACCGACTGCACCATGCCAAACACATCTCTCCATGGACCCCCATGTCGCGCCACCAGGCTGGCCTTCCCCACGCGGCTACCAGGGTGAAGGCATGTAAAAATCAACGGTTTCCTTTCAATCCAAGGATAAAATCCTGGCCGTCTAAAGTCACCTCATGACTTTGGACCAAAACCCTAGCTTGGTCACGCACCTAGCCAATTTAGCCACGCCATGCCAAATATATCTCGCCATGGCCCCTCATGCCTCGCCAACAGGATGGCCTTCCCCACGCGGCTACCAAAGTGAAGGCGTTCAACAATCAATGGTTGCCCTTCAATCCCAGGAGAAAATACTGGACGTCTAAAGTCACCTCACGACTTTGGCCCAAAACCCTAGCTTGGTCATGCACCTAGCCAAGCTAGCCGCGCCATGCCAAATATATCTCGCCATGGCCCCTCATGTCGCGCCACCAGGCTGGCCTTTCCCACGTGGCTACCAAAGTTAAGGCGTGCAATAATCAACGATTGCTCTTCAATCCCAGGAGAAAATCCTGACCGTCTAAAGTCACCCCACGACTTTTGTCCCAAAACCATTGCTTGGTCACGTACATAGCCAAAGCTAGCCGCGGCAAGCACCCAAGGCAAACCCTTGGCCCCACCTTCCAAGCCAAACGCCCTTGTCTTGGCCCTATCCACGCCATATGCCCATGGAAAACCCTTGGCCCCACATGCCAAGCCAAAACCGCACCTAGCCCAAGATAGCCGCGCCATACCAAATGCACTATGACTTGTCCCTAGCTATGCTAGTCATACCATGCCAAGCCAAACGCTCTTTCCTTGGCCCTAGCCACTCCATACTCCCATGGAAAACTCTTGGCCCCACATACCAAGCCAGACTCCCTTTCCTTGGCCCTAGCCACTCCATACGCCAATGGAAAACCCATGGCCCCATATGCCAAGCCAAAATCGCACCTAGCCCAAGATAGGCGCGCCATGCCAAACACACTCTGCCTTATCCCTAACAATGCTAGTCACACCATTCCAACGGCATGCCAACATATTGTCCCTCATTACACGGCCACCAAAACGAAGGCGTGCAACGATCAACGGTTGCGCCTCCTCCCAATATGCAAAATCTTGACCGTCGAAGGTCACCAGGCTAACAAGTTCCCCGAGAGCGACTTTCCAAGCCACAAAAACATGCTACATGTTTCCCAAAAACATTCGAGACATTAACACAAACTGGGGGATTCTTTTTGGGTATTGGTTTGGCGGTTTACAGCGTGCGGCGTACACTACGCCCTTTATAAGGAAGTGTCATAAGGGTGAGGCGGCTAGTAAATATGGGAAGTTATGTGAGGAACGTTCATGGGACATAAATCCATGCATTAACAACTTTATGGGACATCAATTCCATAACGTTTCATGAAAACTAGTTTCATGCATTAACCAATTTATGGAACATCAAGTCCATGCATACGGTTACCACCTCCTCTCATTTACTTCCCCACTCCTTAATGATACCAGGGTACGTTTCTACTTCGACCTGTATAAATAGGTCTTACCTATTTCCATTTGAACAACAAGTTCATTCGGACAAGACAACACTCATAAATACTTACTTGCTAGCTCTCCTCGTGTGCTCTCTTACTTTTCTGACAAAAAGTCGTAGTAACTCAACTACTCTTCCATAATCAACTATTCTTTTCTCACCACTTTCCTTGATTCCCTCCCCAAACAAACCCATTCTCCTCCACTTTGTGACTAAAGCAAGTCTGGAACGGCCATTTATTGGTTTAGGAAGGACTTGTATAGATTGATCTCTCGAATCAAAAGTACTCCTTTGCAGTACATTGTTTAGGGTTTAAATTATTTCTCATCCTCACATAACGAAATCAGCAGAAACTATTTTCACCTATAAACAATTGGCGACCACAGCGGGAGGTTCGATCTATCGGTTACAATGTCAACTTTCAACCAGCAATCTCATTCTTCGACCCAGACGACAAGATGGTAGAGGAAGGTGATCCACTCTGACTCAGTTACTAGACAGCTCGATTATCAATTATGACACGATAAGGGATGAATGTGGACTTCCCAGAGGTTAAAAGAAAAACGATCCGCCCGATGGTCAACGACGCAGTTATCAGACAACTCAGAAACGACTCGGAAGACTGGGGACTTCCCATGACCATGCTTCTCGAAAAAGCAAAAAAACTTGGTCCTACAAATAGAAAGCTTATTCTTATCAGAAGACATGAGAAACCAAGTAAGTCTCATCTAGACAAAAATATGTGGTTTACTTTTTTAAGTTCTGATAAAACCTATAACCATGTTATGTTTCATCCTGTGTCATCTATCAAGACACGGTTTCACGGTTTCCCTGGGATGTTTGCGTCACTTTTAATCACAACCAAGAGACAATTCAATTCTAAACATTTCATTCAAAAAAAATATACAATCCTAGACCGTCAAGGTAGCATTTACTTATTAACCCTAGAAAACCAGAAAATCAAAAACCAGAAACCAGGCGTCTCATTTTCCTTTCAAAAAAAAAAACCTAAAGATAATAGGTCCAAAAGACAGATGTATATTCAATGGAAATTTTCCAACAAGCGGCTTGTTCCTTTTGGCAAAGGCTTCTGTCATGCTTTGGAGAGCTGCCCTCTTCAATTTCAACTGCCTGCACAAATTCTTGAATTCCTCTTCCTTCTTCTTCATCATGTCTGCGGAAGGACCTTCAACTGCTCCGGCCAACGATCTTTCAACATAAGAAAGACCTTCAGTAAACCAAGGAATGTTGAATTCGAAGCCCACGCACATGTCATGATGGAACTTCCAGCTCGAGATTACATCCTCAGAAACTGTATGACCAGTCATGTTGCACATCTCATTAATCAAAGACAAGGCTTCCTCCACACGCTTGACCAACGCATGTCGACTAATGATCATCTTAGTCGTGGAAATATGACCGTGGCTTTCCCATATATTGGTGTACAATGCCGCATGCTTAGATGGCATGCTAAATCCCCCGATCAATACATGATCTGGATAAGGATCCAGATATGGAGGAACCAAGGTAGCGCCAGCGACTACATCAGTAACCGGAAGGGGATCCCTAACAACTATTGCGCTAGGGTTCGCATGAGCAATCTCCGTTGTCGGAGTCACAACAACAACGCTTTCGTCTCGATTGGCCTCTGTTTCAAAGCTACCAGGATTGGTTGACACGGCTAGAGACAAAGCCGTGTCATCACCAATTTCCTTCTCGAGTTCAGCTTCAGAACCGGTGTTACTCTGCGATATCACTTTTTAGACACACTTCAAAAAAAAAAAAAAAAAAAAAGGGAGAAAGGAGAAGAGGAAAGGTATGGAGAAGACTCACTGATCCGTTTTCAGACCAACTAAAATAAGATTCATCACCTCTATTGGAAGAACTACTCCCGCCATCTATGGACCCTGAGCTTTCGTCTTCTTGGATTCCACTCCGTCATGGGTAGGCTCATCTTCGCTGCTTTCTGTCTTAAGAGGTGTAGTTTCTGACTACGTGCAAGTTTAGCAAAGGCGTTCACACTGTCGAGACCCTATGAAAGGCACAAGGAATGGCACTCAAGAATGAGACGGAGACATATGTAATTTGACTAAAGTTAGGAAGAGAATTATACGTACTCGCATAATGGAAGAGCTAAAAGTTGGGAGAATCTCCAGACCCGACTGAAAACTACCAGCATGATTCTTAGACCTTCGCTCCTTCACTTGGGGACTTCCCACATCCAGACCGACAGATTTCCTTTTGGTTAAAGAAGTAACCCTCAAAAACGGAAATTTTTCTAAAATATCGGCGGAAGGCCTATCACGAGTGTTCTCCACTACGATTTTCATAAATTCCTGGATGACGAGGAATTCACTCTGCCAAAATGCGTTATACTTGGAGGTGGTTGACGGATTTCATTCCGAAAGCAAGAAAGGGAGGCTTCTTTCCGGTGCGAGGACACTAGCATTAAGAACGTCTGATAATGGATCCTTTGGAGCCGCCAGCTGACGAACGATAGGGACCCCTTGGTCGAAACCCATATGCCGAGCTGCTTGCTAAATATTATAAGAGACTTCCTGACACGATCCTTGAAAGAAAGACGGTATATACCCAGACTTGAAACTTCGCATGAATACAATCTCACCGACGCCCAAATTCCCTCCATCAGAAAGCAAAGACATGTTTGGAGCACAAGCAAAGGTACTAATCTGAATTATGGATGCATGCACCGGAGACCATGAACGAAAATTAACTGCGTGTGAGCTGTCAAGAGGTCCGAACAGTTTTGAACTAGTCTTGGGACGCCTATTCAACCAACGCAGTATCCTCGAGCCACCCTAAGACTCGGGAAGTGTAGCCAACGGTTTCAGGGCATACTTCTCGAAATGCTCCCATAGCCACGCCTGGAGAAAGGCGGCATAAACATACGAATCTACTTTCATGTATCCGTTCGAGGCGCGCATATCCGAAACCATCTGGTCCAGGTGTGCATACAGAGAACCAAGAAACAAACCACCGAGGGGGAGAACGACACCTTTTGCCAATTTTATGGAAAATTTGATAAGTCCATGTATTATCTCTTTCTTACCCGAGTCGTCATCAAAAATATCTCTGGATATCCAAAGAGCCAAGAACGCCGCAACATGAAGTGTACAGTTCTTCTAGTTCGACTCTAACGCGTCAGGAAACCACTGAGACACCCACCAGTCATAGAAGCACTTCGTCTCATTTTCTTTCCGAACGAATCCTTTTGATTTCGCAACCAGGGCAGCATGCATTTCTTCTTTATCCGGGGACAACTTAACATCAAGGTTTCCAACTACGGGAAGGTTCAGCAGTACATCCACGCTCTCCAAAGAAATAGTCATTTCGCCCCATCTACATACGGTTGTATGGGTATCCGGACACCATCTGGAAACAAAAGCGACCAAGACTGGAATATATTTCCTAATCTGAAGCACTGCGGAAGCCGCAACAGCATCAACGATCTTCACCTTGGTCAAATTAGTTCTTACGTGCTCTTGGCTGATCATGAACCGCATCCATTTCTCCAAAGAACGCAATGGACTCATTGAAGCTTTGAAATCAATAAAAGAAGCGGAATACTCTTTCCTATGAAGACAAAACCGTATCACGTTCCCAGGAGGAATCGACCGATCCCCTCCCTCACTCTCCGGACCGGTCAGAAGCAGCGGCATATGCTTAAGAGGACTTCTACTGGCAGAGATTATATTGAAAATTTCATCAGCCACATTTGGCTTGGAGTTACCAACGTCCTTCAGTATGGCAGGATTTTTATCAAGTGGCGTCATAACAAGGATTATCTCACAATACTTCCGCTTTCCAAATAACTACAACGGAACAATACAAGGAGAAATTATTACGGAAAGTGCACGGAAGTTATTATTTCACCTAAGACGCAGGCCAGTCTGTTTCAAGGCCGTACCCTGCATCATGGAATACTTATCCAACCGAGAAGGTGCGCCCCACCATGGGAACCATGCACACGGCCATACCAAAACAAGGAGCAAACCCTAAAAACTAGGTTTTCGTGGGAAGATATGGCCATTACTATCACGCGCCTACCTTGCACAGTGAGTGGGGGAGGTCAACATTACTATGGTGGTATTCATGCCTAAGTGTTACGACAAGCTAGGGAAAAAATACCTAAGATTCACGCCAATATTTCTACAAGGTCATAAAAAGGTACGCCAACAACTAGGGTTTACACAAATATATAAAAAAAAAACGAGTTAAAGAGAAGTGTTGGAAGGCATACCTGGGATTTGCTCGTACGCTCTGCTTTACTGTTGTCACACGGCTGGGAGGAATGAATAGGCGTGAAACAAAAAGAGAAGCTGGCCCTCCTTTTATATATACATGGTACGCGTGAGTTTAGACAAATGAAGGATTTCCTATTTTGAGCCAAGAAGGTAAAATAGGAAACTGGTCCCGCAAAGACCAATTTCCACGTCCAAGATCACTCTCGCCATGCCAAGGTCCCATCACGCCATGCCATGGTCCCATCACGCCATACCACGGCCCCATCGCGCCTAACCGCCCATGTGTGCCATTGACGCGCCCCTATCCAAGCCCTCTCTGCATCACTGCGGTCCCACCATGCCTAGCCGCCCCTGCACGTTCCACCATTCCATTGCTGCCACCCGTACCACGCCACCTCTTGGCCCCTCGATCCAATCCATCCACTTGCTTCGCCTTACAAGACCGTGCCCCCTTTGCCTTGGAGATGTACGACCAGACCAAGCCAGTAACTTAAATATCACTGCTCCACGGTCTGCATTCCAAGTACAACTTACGCAGGGCTGCCAACACGGGAAACCAAAACTCTCTTCACCGCTCAAAAGGTTAGTCATATTCTCCTGACAATCTTTGCAATGATTTACATCTCGATTCCGTCCTCGTCTGTCATCATCATATGCTTACCTCGCAACAAGGAACCTATTCCGAGCTAAGCAGGGGACTTAATGTTGATGGTGGTTTTTATCTTAGGGTTAAAATCGTAAAACACTAAACCCTAGCAGTGAGTGACATCACAACATTTAAGTAGCAAAGTATTTACTAGGCGCATTTACTAAAAAGCCTTTAATGTGTCTCTAAATAATTACTGGGTACATTTTTTCAAATTAGGGTTACAACAAGTAAAACCCTAATTCCTCTCTGTGCCGATGGAAAATCATGCCAGCCACACCGACCGCGCCAAAGCATGCCAACCATGATAGCCCCACCTCTGTGCCAAAGGCAAATCATGCCAGCCACACTGACCGCGCAAAATCATGCTAGCCGCACCTCTGCGCCAATGGAAAATCATGCCAGCTACACCAATCGCGCCAAAGCATGCCAACCATGCTTGCCGCACCTCTGTGCCAAAGGAAAATCATGTCAGCCACACCGACCGCGCCAAAGCATGCCAACCATGCTAGCCGCACCTCTATGCCAATGGAAAATCATGCCAGCCACACCGACCGCGCCAAAGCATACCAACCATGCTAGCCGCACCTCTGTGCCAATGGAAAATCATGTCAGCCACACCGACCGCGCCAAAGCATGCCAACCATGCTAACCGCACCTCTATGCCAATGGAAAATCATGTCGGCCACACCGACCGTGCCAAAGCATGCCAATCATGCTAGACGCACCTCCGTGCCAATGGAAAATCATGCCAGCCACACCGACCGCACCATGCCAAACACATCTCGCCATGGCCCCCCATGCCGTGCCACCAGGCTGGCATTCTCCACGCGGTTACTAAAGTGAAGGCGTGCAATAATCAACAGTTGCCCTTCAATCCCAGGAACAAATCCTGGCTGTCTAAGGTCACCTCACGACTTTGGCCCAAAACCCTAGCTTGGTCACGCACCTAGCCAAGCTATCCGCGCCATGCCAAATATATCTCGCCATGGCCCCTCATGCCGCGCCATCAGGCTGGTCTTCCCCACGCGGTTACCAAAATAAAGGCGTGCAACAATCAATGGTTGCCCTTCAATCCCAGGAGAAAATCATGGCCGTCTAAAGTCACCTCACGACTTTGGCCCAAAACCCTAGATTGGTCACGCACATAGCCAAGCTAGCCGCGCCATGCCAAATATATCTCGCCATGACCCCTCATGCCGCGCCACCAGGCTGGCCTTCCCCACGCGGTTACCAAAGTGAAGGCGTGCAATAATCAACGGTTGCCCTTCAATCCCAATAGCAAATCCTAGCCGTCTAAAGTCACCTCACGACTTTTGGCCCAAAATCATAGCTTGGTCACACACATATCCAAAGCTATCCACGCCATGCGCCTATGGCAAACCCTTGGCCCCACCTGCCAAGCCAAACGCCCTTGCCTTGGCCCTATCCATGCCATATACCCATGCAAACCCTTAGCCCCACATGCCAAGCCAAAACCGCACCTAGCCCAAGCTATCCTCTCCATGCCAAACACGCTTTGCCTTGGCCCTAGCTATGCTAGTCACACCATGCCAAGCCAAACGCCCTTGACTTGGCCCTAGCCACGCCATACGCCCATGGAAAACCCTTGCCCCACATGCCAAGAAAAACGCCCTTGCCACGCCATACGCCTATGGCAAACCCTTGGCCCCACATGCCAAGCCGAAACCGCACCTAGCCCAAGCTAGCCGCGCCATGCCAAACACACTCTTCCTTGGCCCTAGCTATGCTAGTCACACCATGCCAACGGCATGCCAACACATTATCCCTCACTACGAGGTCACCAAAACGAAGGCATGCAACGATCAACGGTTGCCCCTCCTCCCAAGATGCAAAATCTTGACCTTTGAAGGTCACCAGGCTAAAAAGTTCCCCAAGAGCGACTTGCCAAGCCACAACAACATGCTACATGTTTCCCAAAAACATTCGAGACATCAACACAAACTGGGGGATTCTTTTTGGGTATTGGTTTGGCGGTTTACAACGTGCGGCGTACACTACTCCCTTCATAAGGAAGTGTCATAAGGGTGAAGCGGCTAGTAAATATGGGAATTTATGTGAGGAACATTCATGGGACATAAATCCATGCGTTAACAACTTTATGGGACATCAATTCCATAACGTTTCATGAAAACCAGTTTCATGCGTTAACCACTTTATGGAACATCAAGTACATGCATACGGTTACCACCTCCTCCCATTTACTTCCCCACTCCTTAATGAGACCAGGGTACATTTCTACTTCGACTAGTATAAATAGGTTTTACCTATTTCCATTTGAACAACAAGTTCATTCGGACAAGACAACATTCAGAAATACTTACTTGCCGCTCTCCTCGTGAGATATCTTACTTTTCTAACAACAAGTCGTAGTAACCCTACTACTCTTCCAGAATCGACTATTCTGGTCTCACCACTTTCCTTGATTTCCTCCCCAAAACCAACCCATTCTCCTCCACTTTGTGACCAAAGCAAGTCTGGAACGGCCATTTCTTGGTTTAGGAAGGACTTTTATAGATTTATCTCTCGAATCTAAAGTACTCCCTTGCAGTACATTGTTTATGGTTTAAATTGTTTCTCATCCTCACACCCGCAATTACCAAAATCAACATAAACTATTTTCACCTATAAACAAAAGTAAAAACGCCATTTGAAATGACATCAAATGCCATTTGAAATGGCGTTTACTTATCAACCTTTAGATCTCCAACAAGACTAAGAAATCAACGGTCTATATGATACTGGTATTTGAATTTCTGGAAAGTAGTGACAAAACGCCATTTTTAATGGCATGTGATGCTTTTTAGAAGCGCCATTCCTATTAGCGTGCTAGAGTTGCTTCCATCTCACACCCAAGCAAACTGAAGAAAACTCTAGGAATCAAGCAAATATACGACGCATAAACGACGGTTTGAAGGGAGAAACTTGGATCTTGGACCCCCACTAGAATAATCCTAAAACCACATAAAAGAAGAATGTTAAAGCTTAATAGCGTGTTTGGATACAAATATGTTTTTGACTTCTGCTTCTCCAGAAGTAGAAATTATAAGCAAAATTATTTTGCTTCGAAAAAAATCGACTTTTCTGCTATTAGAAGCCGCTTTCATACTGGACATCTCTAAAACCGTCATTTCCTCCCAATAAAATAAGGAGCCAGCTCACTGTCTTTTTTCTTTTTATAAGAAATCTGAAGAGGTAGTAATATAATATCCCTAAGAAGATTAACGGCAGTGATGAAAAATTGTCTACATAAATTCTCAGAAATAAATACTAAATTGCTGAGCGGGAAGAAAGAGAAAACACTACACTGTTCAGTCTCTTCGTCTCCTCTTTCTATCTCTTCAAACCCACACAAAGAATAGCAGAAAAAAAGAAACCTTCTGTATTTGTAATGGGGATAGACAAGGAGGAGGTAGCAAAAGTATTTCATCTTCAGTCGACCAAAAAGAAACAAAAGCTATTTCATCATCCAAGAGTTGGGCTGGTTTATGATGACAGGATGTGTCATCATTTTGACCCTAAAGATGAGAATCCTGAGAAACCAGATAGGATCAAAGCGATTTGGGAAAAGCTCGAGTCTCATGTAATTACTCAGAGGTACTGGATAGATAGATGAAACCCTAACTAAATTCTTAATTTCTTTGTTGTTAAGTAGATTAATTGTAATGCTGCCTGGGTTTATCATTGTCTTTCCATTTCTCAATTGTTGCAGATGTCTGGTAATGAAATCTAAAGTAGCAGAAGATGGAAAAATTACATTAGTTCATAAACAGAAATATGTTGATTTGATAAAGAATTTAACTTCCAAGACTGATTCTCAAAGGAAAAAGATCGCTTCGAAGTTTAACGATGTATATCTCAACAAAGGGTCGTCACAATCGGCTTATCTCGCTGCTGGAGCCGTTATTGAGGTAATATTTTTCTTATTTGCATTTATGATTTTGTCAATTTTTGTTACTCTCTCCGTACCACATATATAAGCGGATTATTCAAAATCTCTTAGATTAAGAAACTAAATTGATTTTACAAATTTCGATGTTTTTTTCCTATTTTATCCTTAATTATATTCCCAATGTTAGAGACACACCTCAATTATGGAGTAAAAAATCACTTTGAAACTTGGATTCCGCCTATATAGTGGTACATGGAAAAATGAAAATTTTGCCTATATAATAGGAACGGAGGGAGTATTAAGTTTGAGCTCATTCAGGAGTGGTTGATTGACTTTTATATAGGATTCATGCATAACTCACGGGATTTTTTTTATAAAAAGCTAACTTGGTATGTAATTTTGAGAAGGTTTCTGAGAAAATTGCTAAAGGAGAGTTGGATTCGGCTGTTGCTATTGTTAGACCTCCTGGGCATCATGCAGAAGTAGATAAAGCAATGGGGTTTTGTATTTTCAACAATGTGGCTATTGCAGCGAGTGTTCTCGTAAATGATAAAGTATGGAGTAGGCTTCATATATAGTTACACTCTTATACCTTTCAGTTCAAATTCTTCCTTTGTCAGATGAATCTACCTTACTTTTTTGCTTATTTAGTCGTTTGATTATTTTTGTTAATTGCAGCTAGAATTGGGTATTTCCAAAATATTAATTGTAGATTGGGATGTCCATCATGGTAATGGTACTCAGAAAATGTTCTGGCAAGATCCCCGGGTATTGGTATTCAATGTTCATAGGTACTGAAAATATACCGGCAGTTTTCATTCGTATGCTTATACACCGATTTTGAACCTTATTATCTTCTGTTGGCTTGTGCAGGCACGACTTTGGAATTTTTTTTCCATTGGGGAATGACGGTTCTCATTCTATGATTGGCGAAGGACCGGGGACATGGTATAATGTTAATGTACCATGGCAGCAAGGAGAGTGTGGTGATGCTGATTACTTTGCTGTATGGGATCATGTCTTGATTCCAATTACTAAGCCTTTTAATCCAGATATGATCCTAATTTTTGGTGGTTTTGATGCAGGTACTCCGCGGGGCTATGTCTCTTAATATACTAACGTCCTCTTATATTGTTCACAACCCTGTATATAAGTTTTTGGCATGTTCTGAACTTCCAGTGTTTTCTGTAGATAGATTAAGGAACTGCATGTTTTTCAAAAGCTCGTTGTTAGTATCTTAAAATTCTATCGCAGAAAAAGCTGACTTTCACCTTTCACATCTCATTGAAAGCTTGTTTTATTATATAATACATGGGTTTTAAAGACATACATATATAAGGAATGGCATTTTCTTGTCTGTGCCAATCATATATATGTAAGGAATGGCTTGCTAACTACGTTCTAGTTATATTTTTTATTTATTTATACCAACTATATTGACTTGTGTTCCACTCCACGGAACAGCTGCTGGTGATACCATGGGGGGTTGTTCTGTTACACCAGACGGCTATTCTGTGATGATAAGAAAGGTTGGAATTTAAACAACACTATGCTCGTCTTTCTAATGGATGTTGTGCATTATCTATATTAAATGTATAATTGTAATCCATCTTCATCTTTGAATACTGGTTGTTGAATTAACTTTTAAGAAAATGACTGTTTCCATTCTGTCTAGTTGATGATGTTTGCTCGTGGAAGAATTATGATGGCCTTGAAGGGAGGATACAATTTAGAATCTTTGTCAAAGTCTGTCGTTGCATGTGTGGAAGCATTACTAGAGAACAAACCTATCATCGGATCTTCCAAGACTGAGGCCTCCCCGTTGGAGTCGACTTGGCATGTAATTGAAGAGGTAAAATACTTTTGAACCCTTTGGTTTTCTTATTCTTCTTCTATTTTCCTATTTCATTGTCTTCTCCCTTGGTTGTTTCTTTGCAGCTCACTATATTTAGTTGATGATTTTTCGATGTTCTGCTTTTAGGTTCGCAAGGAACTGATAAGATACTGGTCAATGCTTAATGATGAGCTGCCAAATACCATTAAGAGGACATCATTATCTGAGGTAGTTTTTTAAATTTTTTTATTGTCTATTCACTGCAATATAATTTTTTATTGATTCTTTAGTTAAGAACAATGTAGTTATTAGAAACAACAAAATCCAACATTAATCAGCTTCCTATTTGATTTAATTAGATTTTTTACCAAACAAAACCAACCAATATCTTTGAGTAACGAAGCCTTGAAGTATCCCTTAATTCTTGAAGGGCCTTTTGTCTGTGGGAAACATGCTGATAACACCGATCGCTTGGGTCCTGAAGGGTGTCATCAGTTTGCTTGTTACCAGCCTTGGGTTTTTCATTGGGCTGAGATGCCTTCTTAAACGATAAATCCGAGTTCTTAACGAAAAACGTTCCTTTATGTCTTGTATTTAATTAGTTAAAAGGGATTAGCAATCGGATTCTTCGTTTAGGAGATATGTTCCCCGGAAAATAGCTGTCCTGAGCTGAAATCTTTAGCTACGCAGTTTTGTGACCTTGTTTGCGCATACTTTTGATTGACCATTTGAACTCGGAATCTGGATTTTTTAAGTGAGTTTGGAAGGTGGTTATTTCTTCTTTCTAATATGGGGTGAAACACTTAATTCCGACTTCTAAAGAAGTCTCTAGAGCCTCGACAAAATGCGTAAATACGTTACTAACTGAAGTTGACTTACACTAACAGTTTGACCGGTTGACTAACGGGGTCAACGACCCAAACTCAAAAACGGACAAACTTACGACCCAAACTCAAAGACATACCAAAACTTACGACCCAAATACTAATTAACCCATCAAGTAAACAGCCTAACCACTGAAAATGCAATTTCGAAGGAGCAAGTAGGAAATTTAGGTGATCAGGTAGACCACTTCCTACATCAATTGGTTAATACTGACGAATTGAATTACACTTAGGAAAATGAGAAAGTTGAGCTTAAACACAAGTACGTTGATCTTAACAGTACAGGAGAACACTACAGAATAACGAAACTCTTAAAGACTGCTTCACAACAAAAAAGCCAAAACTAGGGATTTAGAGGAGGACATTAAGGCTTGGTCTGGTGAGAAAGAAAAGATTATCAAGCGCAAAGACAAAGTTGTGAAATACATTAGAAAAGTTCAAGAAGATAACTATAATCTATCGAGAGATAATACTCGTCTGGAAAAGGATAACAGAGTTCTTGTCGCGCGAGAAGAGAAGATTCTCGCTCGTTTAGAGGGTAAGGTTGGCGCTGACTTTGACAAAGCTTTGGTAAAATTGACGAGGCTAAAGTTGAAATTGCGAGATGTTTGAGCTTGAAAGAAGATGTTGATAAAACGCTTAAACTGACCATCGTGCAGAAGGAAGGTAGTCGCAACTGGATGCCTTAACTTCTGCCTCAGTCTTTGTTCTTTTGAAAGATGCATTGTTTTAATTAATGTCTCATCTCCACCTTTATTATTTCGCAGAGTCAGAAAAGAAGCAAGGGGAGGAATTGGCAAAATTGAGAACTGAATTGGTGGTAGTGAATGTAGAGTTGGCAAAAACGAAGGAAAAATTGGTGAGGACTCGGAATGAAAGACATACCTCCTCTCAGCAGCTTGTCACTCTCAACAATCAGTTGTCGCAACTTAATCATGAACATGCTACATTGAAGAAGGAGACTGACGAGTATAAGAAGGATATGGAGTCCAAAATCATCCTAGTTAAGAAAAATGCCCAACAGTCCCTCAATGAGCGCTGTCAAGAATTTGCAGATGAGCTTTGCAAATATCATGGTCTTGAGCCAATAATTCTAGAGTTTGGTTCAGACGACAAAGGGGAGGAACTCACCAAATATTATTCTTCCTGCGATAATAGCGAAGAGACTGAAAGCGATATTGGCGATCAGGATGTTGGTGGTACCCTTAAAAAGGATAAGCTTACCAAAAATACTATTCAGGATCAGGCTACTTCGACTCGCAGTGGTAATGATGCTAAAGGTGACGATCATCCTGTTAGAAGATAGCCCTTTTACTATTTTCTCTGTGTGTAACGGCACTTGGGTGCCTTTAGCTTTATTTCTCTGCCACTGTTAGTTGTCTTCTAGCTTTTACTATGTTAGGTTTCAGTTAACACAAACCCTCACATCTACTATAAATGCTGAGGTATCTGTCCTGTGTTGGTTGCGCAAAACACTATCCATAAATGAATTAACTTCTTTCATGGTATCAGATTTTTAGGTTTTTGTTCCTCCCAACAGCCGCCGCTATCATCAATTCACTACACAGCCAACTACAATGGCTGCTTCATCTGAGGATGAAACAATACCAACTACAAATCAACAAATACAATCATCTTTCACATACAATGTCCCACAATCCATACCCATTACTAACATTTGAACCTATGTCTCTGAGAAATTAGATGACTCCAGCTACTTAGTATGGAAATTTCAGATGGAATTCATCCTTATCAGCACATATTTGTATGGTTTTATTGATGGTTCCATTCCATTACCAACTAAGACTATCATCACTGCTTCTGGTACTACTGCAAATCCAGATTATGCTCTATGGATAAAATGGGATCGGTTTTTTATCAGCTGTCTCAACGCAACCTTTACCTCCTCAATCTCTAAAGATGTTCTTGGATCTACTACTTACAGATAGGTGTGGGAATATCTCGCAACCTCTTTCTCAAATCACTGTGTAGCCAGGAAATCTATGTTGAGAAATCAGTTATTCAACATGAAACGCGGTGCTGACTCAGTAACGATTTATTTGCAAAAGATTAAGGATATCTCCGATTCTTTATCAGCTATTGGTGAACGAGTCAGTGACTCGGACCTAGTCATGCATTTGTTGAATGGGTTGGGTCGCGAGTTTGACCGGTTTGTGATCTCGGTTCAACACAGAGATGTCTCTTTGAAGTTTAATGAGCTCAAATCCCATCTTGTTCAACATGAGGAGTGGTTACAAAATCAGTTTATTGAAACTACTTTGGCTGTTGACAATATCACGTCTTCCGCATTCTTTACAGAAAATACACTTTCTACAACTAACTCAGGTTCATCTTCATCGTCAAATACTAAACCTGATTATAGTGAGTTTGTATGTCAAATATGCAAGAAGGATGGATACACTTCATATGTCTGTCCTTATAGATATGCAAAACCCAATGGTCGTAAACCCAATAGTTCTAAACACCAAGCTCACCATACTGTTCGGGTCTGTACACCCTTACCTTCAACTTCAATACCTATATAACGGTTGTCTAATTCAGCATCCACAAGCCACATTGTAGTTGCAGGAATTCCCACACTACACCCTACTCAAGAATTTATCAATATTTATGACACAATTTGAAGATTAAGGACCTTTTTTATTAATATGATCTTAAAAGAATTACAGTAATCAAGAATACAATTCACTTAATAAGATTTTCTCTCTCCTAAAAACTTTCTTAGCACTCAAAAATTCATCTCCATCTCTGGAACTATTCATCCCCTTTATATAGGCATTTACATAGTAGATTACAGCTCATAACATCTCATTTACAGCTAAGATTCCCTTTAGTTTCGGATCTGGGTTCTTGCGATACATCGCAGTTTGCACCGCCTTAATCTTTCGCAGGTTATATTGATTCATCGCAGAAATGTCACGCTTTTCTCGTGTTTCTGTCGTTTTCATCCGATATGTCATTCCTTACGTCACTTTGAGATTTATCGCAGAATATCATTGTTGTTTATTTCGCAGAATATTGCTGTGACAATATTCTGATCCTACACACATGACCAATACTTGCTACTATCTTACATAACCCAATACCTTATTCGGAACTGAACAAGTTCTAGAGGGGGATGGCAAGCTGCTACAAATTAAGAAGGTAGGTGACTCTGTGATCAATTCAATTGATTCCACCATTGCTCTAAAAGAAGTGTTGTATGTTCCTGATCTATAGCTAAATCTCGTGTTAGTTGGGAAGCTTACAAATGAAAATTACTTCTCAATTGAATTTACACCTTGGGGTCTACTATTAAGGATCTAACTACCCAACAAGTCATCTCTGAAGGTCATAAGGATGGTAATCTCTATCCTCTGTTTTCTCCTCACTGTGACAAACCTCAGGCTCATGTAGATACTAAATTCTCCACTCATATTTGGCACCAAATACTCAGCTATCCAGCCAATGCAATCTTACAGAAACTGGCTACATAGTCTTTAATTCATCTCACTACATATAACTTCAATTCAATCTGTCAGTCCTGCCAAATTGGTAAAAGAAAGAGACTCTCATTTTCACCATCCAACAGAGTCTCTACAGCTCCACTTCAACTTGATCACTGTGACATTTGGAGACCATCTCTTATACCCTCTACTTTGGGGTTCAGATACTACATGTCATGTTCCTTGATGATTTCAGTAAAAATACATGAATTTATCTTATGAAGACTAGAGATGAGAGCCTCATGTGCTTCAAGTACTTCAAGTCATCCACTGAGAATATGTTTTCCTCTACTGTCAAAGTGTTTCAATGTGATGGTGCTCATGAGTTAGTTAAGGGAGTCTTCAAGAAATTTCTCGATGAATCAGTTATTCTTGTGTGTTCTTCTTGTCCAACACTCCTCAACAAAATGGATCAGGATAGAGGAATATTAGACACATCTCTGAAGTGGAAAATACTTTAACTTTTTCTTCTTGTATGCCAAAGATATTTTGGTTGGATGCTTTTCTGACTGCCACATTTCTCATCAACAGAACCCCATCGAAGTTACTTGCTTACAAAACACTTTTGAGGTTCTTTTTAACAAACCACCAGATTTTTCCTTCTTGAGGGTATTTGGGTGTGCATGTTTTCCATTCCTTGGGCATTCAAGGAAGGATAAGCTGAGTCTAAAGTCCACTCCATGCACTTTTATTGGATACAATCAACTTCACAAAGGGTATAGGTGTTATGACAAATCATCAAATAAAGTATATATTTTAATACATGTGATCTTTGATGTGCTTGTATTCCTATTTTGTACTTGCCCTGCATCTGATGGTTCTTCATCTACTTCACAGGTAACCATTCTCACCCCCTTACCCATTCTTGACACCTTACCATCCTCATCTGTAATCATTGAAGACATTGAACATGACTTTCCATTACAACCTTCACTCACCAATCCTAGTGTACCTCCAGTAAATGTCCCTACCACCGCAATGGTTCTTTCTCACAATATGACCACCAGATCTCATGTTGGCATTCATAAGCCCAAATACCTACCAGATTTTGTAACCTACTATACAGCTACACACCCATTTCAAATGGCTTTTGTTACATCTATTTTATGTCCTCAAGAACCAAAAACTTATACAACAGCATCAAAACTTCCAGTTTGGGTCACTTCTATGAAAAATGAACATGAAGCTCTTCAGGATAATGACACTTGGACAAAAGTTCCATATTATCCTTATATGCATGTGTTGGGTTATAAATGGGTGTATAAGGTCAAGCTCAGATCAGATGGGACCACTAAGAGACACAAGCCATACTTGGTTGCTAAAAGTTATCTTCACCCGGATGACATCGACTAAACAGAGACTTTCAGCCATGTTGTCAAATTTACTACCATAAGAGCTGTACTGACAATTGCTCTTACTAATGGATGGATTATACGCCAGTTGGATGTGAAAAAGCGGGGGTCTAACAACCTCACCCAATATGTCGATTAGCAATCTGTATGGACAACTCCGAGTTGTTTTCTAGAGAATCATCTAGACTCAATCAATAAAAAATACTCAAGGAGTTATTATCTCAATCTCTCAATTTGATTTACTCAAGCAAATGTGATTCGCGAGTCTAATCAAATAGAGATAACTTGGATGGTACCAAAGACCAATATCCAAGTGACAATCAATTTAAATCAACAACCAATAAAGCCGGATATTCTAATTGATTGAACAACGCACAACCTGCATTATTTCAATTATATAACAAAATATAATGCGGAAAAGAAATAACACATACACCAGAATTTTGTTAACAAGGAAACTACAAATGCAAAAAAATCCCGGGAATGAAGCCGTGGTGAATGAAACTACGGTAAGTGAAGATGCGGTGAATGATATTGCGGTAAATGAGACTACGGTAAATGAAGCTGAAGTGAATGATGTTGCGGTAAATGATACAGTAATTGAGACTAATCAAGTTTCTTTTTCAACTCCTACTACCACGAATGATTCTAATCAAGTTCCTGCGATGAATGATGTTGCCAAAACCTCTTCCTATACTTCTCTTCCTTCTTCCCAAGAAATAGCAACAGGGGTTGAAGATGCTTTTCTAATATTATCTGAAGTTTTGAATGATGCTATGAAATATTCTACAGATCCTGCGAGACAGGATGTTTATATGATTCTAAGCAAGCATCTCGGATCTTGCGGTTCTTCATCTTCGCTAACTGCTTTAGAAAGTGAGGTTGAAACCTTGAAGAAGAACCTTCAAGCAAAAACTTTAGAATGTGAACTTATCGATCATAAGCTTCGCAATTCTGAATTGGACTGCGAAAATCTTCGCAGCATAAATGATGACCTGAAAGGTATAACTTTCTTTCCTCTGCTTTTGCCTCAGTAAATATTTGTTTTCTATGTACTCAATTTTTCTTTATTTATTTGTTGACGCATATTTATCTTCAAAACATAACCAATTAATGAAGATACTTGAATGGGAAACCATCGCCGATGAAGCCCGCATTGGGAAAGAGTCTTGGAAAAATCAATTTGATAGATTGAATATTCTTCACACATATTCAATTGACGAGATAAATAATCTTAAGAATGAGAATAACCAACTAATTTGCGAACGAGATTGCCTAAGTAATGAAGCCACTCAACTTTTATATTCGCTAAATCAGACTAATTTGAAGGTGGAATCTTTATCAGATGAAAACAAAACTTTGTCTCAAGAGAAACGTAGCTTTGTGAATAAAACAATGGTTTATTCGCAGCAATTGGGAAATCTTCAAAAGTTGTGTGACAGCCAAGAGCAATCTCTTCGTGTATTGAAAGATGACATTAAAAAGATAACCGAATCATCTGCCGCTGAACAAGAGAAACTTATAAAAGGTAGATTAGCTCTAAGCGTAAAAGTCAACAATCTCAAAGATGACTATGCTCAACTGAAGAAATCCCATTCCTCCTTAAAAGAAGAAAATGCTTATCTTCTTTCTAAAGAGAAAAGTATTAAATATCGTTTGAAAGGTAAAGTTGGTGATACTTTCGATGATACCATGAATCAATGGAAGAGTTGCTTCCTTAACATAATTCAAACTTTATACTTGCAAAAGGAAGGTAGTCATTTTGACTGCCTCATCTATTAATTATTTCATTGTATTTTCCCATCTTATTTCTTGCGAGAATTCCATCTAATATGCAACTTTTCTTCCGCAGAATCTAAGAAGCATCTTCAAGCTTCTATCTCTGATCTGTCTTCGAAGTTGGCCAAACTTCGCAAAAAGAATACCGCGCTTTCTAACTCTCGCAACAGAGCATTGAGAATATTTGACTACCTTGAATACTTCAAGTATATAGAGATCAAAAACCGGGAAAAGAATTTCCTCCGCAAGGCTCATTTAGGCGTTGAGGTTCTCGTAAACAATGTTTTATTCTCTCATTCTTTATCTCCTTTAAAGATCAAACCCTTGGATATAAATAATAATGAAGTTCCTCGTCTCATTGATGAAGATCTAAATTATTCAAGTGATGAAGAAGATTTTTCCGAAGATGAAAAAAACCCAACTAAAGAAATAGAAGAAGAAGAAAACCTTCCCAATGAAGCAGAAGATGAAAATCCTCCTCAAAGGGAAATCGCTAGTGATGGAGAAATAGAAGAAGAAGAAAACCCTCATAATGAAGCAGAAGAACAAAATCCTCCTCAAAAATCAATCGCTGGTGATGGAGAAACTCAAAATGAAAAAGATATTGCTGGTGAAGATAATAGTAGCAAACAATAATGATGAAATTAAAGAAGAATAATCTTTTGAAGTTTTAAATCTTGTTTTATCATGTCTTCCTGCGAAATATCTTGTTCTTTTCCCTGTCCTGCGAATGATTGTAATTTCTGAATCTTTCTTCTTCCTGCTTCTTTTGCGAAATATTGCAATTTTTGTAACTCAATCATCTTCTTCTGATTATATATTTTTATTAACCTGAATCTCCTATCGCAAATTCTTGTAACTTGATTGTCTTATTTTTATTATCTTGATTCTTCTCAAGGAAGATAATGAAATATTGTTTTATAATCCCTATATTTTCCCCTCATAATCTTCCTTGTGAAGTACTAATATATTACCATTGTAAGAAATCCTAAACTTGCCTATTTTTGTTAATCTGCAATATGATAAATGAAGTATCGCAAATAATTCTGCGAAAAATCAGTTATATGCTTCGCAGATATAACCTCTCTTGTGGTCTTATTTCTCCTTCCTAGTTAAAGGTCTTATTATGCCACTTTTATGCGACAAGATCGCAGGACATTCTTACTTTCACATGTAATAATCCATTGATCTTGCCTTATCAGTTATTTTGATCTCTGCGATAATATGATAAGTCTAAGCCATCCTGTGAGATTAATCTCTTTTTGCTTCTTTTTTTTTAAGACTTATGACATTTCCGTATTTGCGATGAAATCGCATGACGTCTTTGCGATTTATATACTCTTATCATTGATTTCATTTATCTCATCTTTTGATCTTATCGCAAAAACCCATTGATCACATCTTAACATTTCTTTTTAGGCTTTTTGGCCTGTCATGCGGCAATATGACGGGCCTAAATATTCTTGCGAATATAAAGTCCCATGATATTGCTGTCTGTGTCACGCGACAATATGACGGGCCTAAATATTCTTGCGAATATAAAGTCCCATGAC
Organism: Papaver bracteatum; assembly: GCA_023529315.1. Classification (NCBI taxonomy): domain Eukaryota; kingdom Viridiplantae; phylum Streptophyta; class Magnoliopsida; order Ranunculales; family Papaveraceae; genus Papaver; species Papaver bracteatum. The sequence continues at coordinate 192,733 of JAJJWX010002036.1, read as the reverse complement.
ATTGATGTCTGTGTCACGCGACAATATGACGGGCCTAAATATTCTTGAAAATATAAAGTCCCATGACATTGCCGTCTTTTTTGATACACAGCTCCCTAATGGATGGTATCGCCCTTATCTCTCCCCTGGTTTGCCCCTTCAAGGAGAAGTACTTTGCCATACAAAACTATCTCCTCCCATCCGGTTCTAGAAACAACCAGTTGTTTTCGTAGCCTCTTATCCTTTATGACTATATGGATTATAGTTACGAGACTACACCCTAGTGGGGTTTTCTTCGGGCCGAACACATCGTAAGCCAAGACTTGCCATGGATGGCCAGGGTAGTTTCATCCGTCACAGGCACCCACATCTCAACCGTGTACCTCGGCGCCTTGATCATACTTTGCATTCCTTAGGAGAAACTCTCGGGCGCCCAACCAGGTTATAACCTTATATAGTTGGGAATCCAAGTTATCTCTCCCGGATGGATTTTCTATAATCCCAAATCTCCATGAGTAGGTTCCAGCAACAGTATAGCCTTTCCCATAGCCATGCAAAGAGATACCCCCCTTATGACGTACTTTAAGGACCTTGCCTCTTACGGAATAGAATCCGCGAACTAGGGTGTACGCCACAAAGGTTCATCCCATTCTTATATGTTTTTAGGCGATTTGCGCCCGTCTTATGCATTTGCATTAAAATTCTTAATTATCTCACAAATTATTGCAAAAAATTGCTTTGTATTTAGCCAACTTTATTCTTGTGAAACATCTCTTTTATTCTCTCGCAATTGCTTGCGTATAATCCAGTCATCCTAGTCTTTCAAACCTTTATTGATAATATTTTTTTAGATATTGTCTATTCCATGGTCTGCCAAGTCTTTGACCCATGTCTCTTCCTTCTGGATCCATTAACTTATATGCTCCAGTTCCAATTATTTCTTTGATGATATATGGCCCGTCCCATTTTTTCGCAAATTTTCCTCCATTTTCTCACTGATATTCTGGTGTTTCTCGCAGAACTAGATCTCCAACTTGGAACTCACGTTTCTTTACTCGCTTATTATATTCGCGAGCTAATCTGCGATGGTAGTTCTCCATATGTTGTAATGCTTTTTCTATCTTCTATTCTACTTCATCAAGTTTTTCTAGAATCATACCAGCATTAAGATTCTTTTCCCAAGCTTCTCTTTTTGTCATAGGAATAGCAACTTCTATTGGTAATACTGCCTCAACTCCATATGTTAAACAAAAAGGTGATACCCCAGTTGCTTCTCTTCGTGTTGTATTATAAGCCCAAAATGCATTATGGACTTGTTGACACCATGTTCTATGATGCCCTTCTAACTTCTTCTTGAGGATATCTGCGATTGTTTTGTTAGTTGCCTCAGCTTGACCATTAGCTTGTGGGTATAAAGGAGTCGATTTTACGCACTTTATCTTGAATGCATTAAGTAACATCTCTATATTTTGTCCTTCAAATTGTTTTCCATTATCTGACACCAACTGCGCAGGAATTCCGAATCTGCAAATGATGTTTTCAAATATAAATGTAAAAATGTCCTTATCACGAATATGCTGTACTGCTTTAACTTCTGCCCATTTTGTGAAGTAATCTGTTGCGACAATTAAATATCTCTTTTTCCTTGTTCCTGGTACAAATGGTCCCACAATATCTAAACCCTACTTTCCAAATGGCCAAACATTTTTTGAGGATGTTAATGTTTCACCGGGTGCATGTATTCTTTTTGCAAATCGCTGACATTCCTCGCAACTTCTTGATAAATTCTTTGCATCTTCATGCATATATGGCCAATAATAACCTTGCATTTTAGTTCTGTATGCTAAAGATCTTTCGCCGCTGTGATTACCAGCATCCCCACTATGTAACATTTTTAATATTTGTTTTCCTTCTTCTTGTGTCAAACATCTGAGGGAAGGCCCATTTAAAGATTTTCGATACAATATCCCATCTCTTAACTCATAATTTGTTGCTCTACTTTTTAATTTATGTGCTTCCAATCTGTTTATTGGTACCTCTCCCCTTGCTAGATATGCGTGAATTTCCGCACGCCAATCTGCGATAATTCTACTTGATTCTTCGCCATTATTTTCTACTATCATTGCCTCGGCCTCCTCTTCCTCTTCTTTATTAATTGAAGGTGCTATGAGTGTTTGTATTTTTATATTTCTCGCAGTCGGGTCTACCATCATACTTGATATAAACGCAAAAGCATGTGCGAGCCTATTATCTCTTCTTGAAATATGCCTCCATTTGAGTTTTGGAATTTTCGCAGATAATTCTTCTACAAGTTTATTATATTTTTTCAAAGATATATCATTAGTTGCATATTCCCCTTAAATTTGGCGAATAATCAATTGTGAATCACTGGTAATTCTTGCATTCTCCACCTCCATCTCTATCGCAAATCTTAGAGCATATTAGTAGATTCAAATTCTAGTCGGAATGCAAATGCCATTTTTGCACCTTCCGGCTAAATAAAAACGACTCCCACTCCATTTCCTTCTCCGTTGGATGACCCATCTACCAATATCTCTCACCTATTTGGTTTTGTTAAAAGATCTCTAGGATCACCATATTCTTCTTCTATATCCATCATGTCTTCTACAGCTTCATCATCCTCCAAAGGAAATTCTGCGAGAAAATCTGCGACAATTTGAGATTTTGGCGAGGATAAAATTGCATATTGGATCTCGAAATGCCCCACTTGTGCGTTCCATCTTTCAACTCTTCCTGATCTTTTTGAATTTTTCATTACTGATTCAATTGGTACTTTTGTTAGTACTTTGATTTTATGCGCTTGGAAATATATGCGAAGTTTAGATGACGCATAAACTAACGCCAAAATTAGCTTTTCAATCTTTGAATAGTTTTTCTCTGCAGCATTGAATGTTTTGCTGATGTAGTAAATTGGTTTTTCAACTCCTGCGTCATTTCTCATAAGTACTGCGCTTAAAGCATGTTGATTTGTCACAAGGTACATCAGCAATTCTTTTCCTGGTTAAGCCTTATGTAAAATGGATATGTTCATCAAATATTCCTTAATTCCTTGAAAATCTTTCTCACATTCATCTGTCCATTTAAATTTTGTTCCCTTCTTTAGTATGTTGAAGAAATTCTTGCATTTATCTGATGATCGCGAAATAAATCTTCCTAGTGAGGCAAAAAGTCCATTCAATTTTTGCACATCTTTTACTGTTGCTGGAGTTGGCATATCTCGAACTGCTTGCACCTTTTTAGGATCAACTTGTATTCCTTCTTTTGATACAATATATCCCAAGAATTTCCCAGATGATACTCTGAAAGTACATTTCTCGGGATTTACTTTGATATTAAAAAGCCGCATCTGATCAAAAATTTCCCTTAAGTCCTGCACATGATTTTTAGCTTCTTTGCTTTTTACCAACATATCATCCACATATACCTCTAAAGTTTTATGTATCCATTTTGCGAACACCTTTTCCACCATTCTTTGGTAAGTTGCTCCTGCATTTCGTAACCCAAAAGGCATCTTTGTGTAGAAATATAATCCTCTGGGAGAAAAAAATGCATTAAGTTCTTGATTTTCTTCCGCAAGTGGGATTTTATTATATCCCTTGTATCCATCTAACGAAGATATTCGATCATTTCCTGCGGCAGATTCCACCAGCTGCGGGATATCTGGCAAGGGAAAACTATCTTTGGGACATGCTTTATTTAGATCAGTAAAATCGATGCAAATTCTTATCCCCTTATTTTTCTTGGGAACTACTACCATATTGGCGATCCATTCTGGATATTTTGCTTGCCTTATAATTCCTGCGTCAAGCATCTTCTGCAATTCTTCTTCTATCTTGGCATGATAAGTGGTCGCAATCTTTCTTATTCTTTGTTTGAATGGTCTCATATTTTTGTTAATCTCCAATCTATGGCACGCAACATATGGATCTATTCCAGGCATCTCATCCATATTCCACGCAAAAATATCTCTGTATTCTCGCAGAAGGTTTACAGTTTCTTCTTCTTCCTCCACACCCATCTTAGTTCCAATTTTCAGCATTTTTGGGTCTTCTTCACTTCCAACATTTACTTCTTTTGTTGGTTCTGCTGGAGTATAACTGGCTTTATGTTCTCCCATTGGTGTTGGTGTTTTATTACCTCCGCTGGTTCATCACTTTCTTGCGATACATCGTCAAATATTCCTTTTCCTTCTTCTGATCTTATCATGTAAATCTTGAATTCTTCTTCTTTCCTTTCTTCTCTCCTCATTTTTCTGCGCTGTTTTCGCAACTGAATTTGATTTTCACAATTCCTTACTTCATTCTGGAAACACACCGCTGCATAATCTGCTTCTCCTCTAATCTCGGCAATTCCGCTAGGCATAGGAAACTTTATGCACTGATGTAGAGTTGATGATACAGCCTTGATTGCATGTATCCATGGTCTTCCCAACAGCATATTATAGGGTGATTTCATATCCGCCACGCACAAAGTTATCTGTGTCTATATTTCCCCCAGCGGAATTCGCACTACAATTTCACCTTTAGGTTTTGTTAGAGATATTCCAAATCCATGGATATGATATGTCGGACTAAGCATTTCTTCATCTTTGTATCCTATTTTCTTGAATGTGTGGTAAAACATTATATCCACAGAACTTCCTGCGTCCACCAAAGTCCTATTCACAACCCACTCTTCTGTAGATATTACTGATTTCTCTTTTCTTTTTGGTACAACAGACACTGTGATCACCAATGGAGATGTATGACTTAAATTCTCTTTCGAATTTCTCTTTTGTAGTGAATGTGATCTTCTGTTTTTCCCAATCTTTTAGCGGTGATGCCTCATCTACCGTTATGATTTTCTTTCCTTCAAAATATCGCTTGTGTATCCTTCCTCTAATATCTTCATGGAACTTATCTATCATCATCTTTGTTATTACATCACACTCCAATTTCTTTTGATTATCTTTGACTTCAACCATCTTTTCTTCCACCAATTTTCTTGATATTCTTCTAACTCTTGAATAATTTGTTTCTTTTACCTAACTTTTGCTATGATTTTCAACTATTCATCCCTGTTTCTGGGCGCCAATATGTAGTTGCAGGAATTCCCACACTACACCCTACTCAAGAATTTATCAATATTTATGACACAATTTGAAGATTAAGGACCTTTTTTATTAATATGATCTTAAAATAATTACAGTAATCAAGAATACAATTCACTTAATAAGATTTTCTCTCTCCTAAAAACTTTCTTAGCACTCAAAAATTCATCTCCATCTCTGGAACTATTCATTTCCTTTATATAGGCATTTACATAGTGGATTACAGCTCATAACATCTCATTTACAGCTAAGATTCCCTTTAGTTTCGGATCTGGGTTTTTGCGATACATCGCAGTTTGCACCGCCTTAATCTTTCGCAGGTTATATTGATTCATCGCAGAAATGTCACGCTTTTCTCATGTTTCTGTCGTTTTCATCCGATATGTCATTCCTTACGTCACTTTGAGATTTATCGCAGAATATCATTGTTGTTTATTTCGCAGGAATATTGATGTGACAATATTCTGATCCTACACACATGACCAATACTGCTACTATCTTACATAACCCAATACCTTATTCTGGAACTGAACAAGTTCTAGAGGGGGATGGCAAGCTGCTACAAATTAAGAAGGTAGGTGACTCTGTGATCAATTCAATTGATTCCACCATTGCTCTAAAAGAAGTGTTGTATGTTCCTGATCTACAGCTCAATCTCGTGTTAGTTGGGAAGCTTACAAATGAAAATTACTTCTCAATTGAATTTACACCTTGGGGTCTACTATTAAGGATCTAACTACCCAACAAGTCATCTCTGAAGGTCATAAGGATGGTAATCTCTATCCTTTTTTTTCTCCTCACTGTGACAAACCTTAGGCTCATGTAGATACTAAATGCTCCACTCATATTTGGGACCAAAGACTCAGCTACATAGCCAATGCAATCTTACAGAAACTGGCTACATAGTCTTTAATTCATCTCACTACATATAACTTCAATTCAATCTGTCAGTCCTGCCAAATTGGTAAAAGAAAGAAACTCTCATTTTCACCATCCAACAGAGTCTCTACAGCTCCACTTCAACTTGATCACTGTGACACTTGGGGACCATCTCTTGTACCCTCTACTTTGGGGTTCAGATACTACATGTCATGTTCCTTGATGATTTCAGTAAAAATACATGGATTTATCTTATGAAGACTAGAGATGAGAGCCTCATGTGCTTCAAGTACTTCAAGTCATCCACTGAGAATCTGTTTTCCTCTAATGTCAAAGTGTTTCAATGTGATGGTGCTCATGAGTTAGTTAAGGGAGTCTTCAAGAAATTTCTCGATGAATCAAGTATTCTTGTGTGTTCTTATTGTCCAGCACTCCTCAACAAAATGGATCAGGATAGAGGAAGATTAGACACATCTCTGAAGTGAAAAATACTCTAACTTTTGCTTCTTGTCTGCCAAAGATATTTTGGTTGGATGCTTTTCTCACTGCCACATTTCTCATCAACAGAACCCCATCGAAGTTACTTGCTTACAAAACACTTTTGAGGTTCTTTTTAACAAACCACCAGATTTGTCCTTCTTGAGGGTATTTGGGTGTGCATGTTTTCCATTCCTTGGGCATTCAAGGAAGGATAAGTTGAGTCCAAAGTCCACTCCCTGCACTTTTATTGGATACAATCAACTTCACAAAGGGTATAAGTGTTATGATAAATCATCAAATAAAGTATATATTTTAATACCTGTGATATTTGATGTGCTTGTATTCCTATTTTGTACTTGCCCTGCATCTGATGGTTCTTCATCTACTTCACAGGTAACCATTCTCACCCCCTTACCCATTCTTGACACCTTACCATCCTCATCTGTCATCATTGAAGACATTGAACATGACTTTACATTACAACCTTCACTCACCAATCCTAGTGTACCTCCAGTAAATGTCCCTACCACCACAATGGTTCTTTCTCACAATATGACCACCAGATCTCATGTTGGCATTCATAAGCCCAAATACCTACTAGATTTTGTAACCTACTATACAGATACACACCCATTGCAAATGGCTTTTGTTACATCTGTTTTATGTCCTCAAGAACCAAAAACTTATACAGCAGCATCAAAACTTCCAGTTTGGGTCACTGCTATGAAAAATGAACATCAAGTTCTTCAGGATAATGACACTTGGACAAAAATTCCATATTATCCTTTTATGCATGTGTTGGGTTATAAATGGGTGTATAAGGTCAAGCTCGGATCAGATGGGACCATTGAGAGACACAAGCCATGCTTGGTTTCTAAAGGTTATCTTCACCCGGATGACATCGACTAAACAGAGACTTTCAGCCCTGTTGTCAAATTTACTACCATAAGAGATGTACTGACAATTGCTCTTACTAATGGATGGACTATACGCCAGTTTGATGTGAAAAAGCGGGGGTCTAACAACCTCACCTAATATTTCGATTAGCAATCTGTATGGACAACTCTGAGTTTTTTTCTAGAAAATCATCTAGACTCAATCAATAGAAAATACTCAAGGAGTTATTATCTCAATCTCTCAATTTGATTTACTCAAGCAAATGTGATTCGCGAGTCTAATCAAAGAGAGATAACTTGGATGGTACCAAAGACCAATATCCAAGTGTCAATCAATTTAAATCAACAACCAATAAGGTCGGATATTCTAATTGATTGAACAACGCACAACCTGCATTATTTCAATTATATAACAAAATATAATACGGAAAAGAAATAACACATACACCAGAATTTTGTTAACAAGGAAACTACAAATGCAGAAAAACCCCGGGACCTAGTCCATATTAAACATACACTGTATTAAGCCTCTACAGACACTAGCCTACTCCAATTAATTTCGGTCTGGACTGTAGTTGAACCCCAATCAATGTCACAATGATCCAAGGTACAATTATGCTCCTACGCCTTTGATCCCAGTAGGATACTACGCACTAGATTCCCTTAGCTGATTTCACCCACAACCAAGAGTTGCTATGATCCAAAGTCGAAGAATTTAGCAAACAAATCTGTCTCACACAAAAAAGTCTACAAGATAGATAAATTCGTCTCTCAAGAATAAACCTATGAGTTTTGTTCTGTCTTTTGATAAATCAAGGTAAACAGGAAACAATCAATAAAACCAGACTTATATTTCCAAAGGACAGCTCAGTTTTATCAATCACCTCACAATAGTCTTAATCGACGCAGCGAAAAAAGATATTATGGAATCACAAACGATGAGACGAACATGTTTGTGATTACTTTTATATATTGCCTATCGGAGATATAAATCTCAAGCCAATTATTATAATTTTACTAGTACGATAGAAACAACAAGATCAGATTACACAACTACAAGAAAAATAGTATCGATCTGGCTTCACAATCCCAATGAAGTATTTAAGTCGTTAACCTGGTTTTAGAAGAAGAAAACCAAAGGTTAAAGGAGAATCGACACTAGCTTAGCAAACTAGTATCACACAGAATGTATGGGGATTAGGTTTCCCAGTTGCTAGAATTCTCCCATATATGGTCTTTCAAATCAGGGTTTGCAATCAATGTTAGCTTAGTAACAAAGCATTCAATATTCACTTTTAGATGAAAACCTGATTAGATACAAGATAATATCTTTTAACCGTTAGATCGAAAACTTAGCTTTCCATACACACATGTACTTGACGATTTGGGTTTGTGTAACTGTACCCAAACATGTACAATGGTTGGTTCAATATTAGTCAACCAAATGGTTATCCAAATGATAACTTTCATATCAACCATATTCTTCTTCACCATAACTAGTCCAAATGACTTAAATGAACTACTTAGAGAGTTATTCAATTTCTATGAGATCTTATGTATTACACAATATATAATTGAAGCAAAAACGATGTGATTCACTTGAATCAATTCATGATCTATAAAGCCACGGTTTGCAAAATCATTCCTTAAGTTCACGGACTGGATTCGAATACTCAAGTTAACCGGTTGGAGTTCACAAACTCTAGCAGAAATTCTCGGGTTCGATAACTTCCGCCAGTTCGCGGACGGAAACCCAGCTACAAATCCAGAAGAAATTCTTGGGTTCGAGAACTACGCACGTTCGCGTACTGAGTTCGCGGACTGGGTTGACTGCTCAAGTTCCGGTTTTCACTTGATCAACAAAGTTCGAAAACTTTGGTTCAAGTGCTAAATACTTATACATATATGTGTTACCACAACAATGTTTATATCCCCAGTGTTTATATTGTCTAAACTCTCATTTCAATCATTGAAACATTCTCATAGGACGTCTTATAGTTGTTATTCACGAACTAGTTTTCGTTAGAGCAATTTCCAAAGTGATTGAAACATAACATGACTTTCGTCACTAGGCAAAGATGAACTCGGCTAAAGAGAAAGCTTTACCAACACATATTTTGAGAAATAGATAAGCGAGATATACTCAGCTCGAAATATCACATGTGTATATTCTTAGTCTTTATAGTAAAACGACTTTTGTCTCAATATAGGAGATAAAGTAGATAGACTTTTGAGTGATAGATAAGTTCAAGTCTCCACATACCTTTTATTCGATGAAGATCCACTGGTTCCTTGAGTAATCCTTCGTCTTGTATGATGATTGCCATGGAGTTCTTGAGGTCAACTACACTTTCTATCCTAGTCCGAGACCTTAGATATAGTAGACTAGAAATCAAGACTTTATAGTTTTGATCACTAACATTGACAAACATGCTTGATATAGCAACGCATGCGAGTTCGACCGATCAATGATCTAACAATCTCCCCTTTGTCAATTTTAGTGGCAAAACTATTAATACATATGGAATACAAAAAATATATAAATAAACTTTGTAGATCCTATTCCACATGTCTAATCTTTAACAATACTCGAAATCTTCGTCACTTCCAAGTAGTCCAATGACCCCAAAGGTTGTAAGTTTAGCATCATCGTTGTTGAAAATCCGTAATTATAACAATGAGAAAAGCATCTGTTCTCAATCATTGTTATATAGTGTCATAGTATTATTACACAGCGTCAAAGTCCAATTGCATCACAACTTCAACAACAATACTATGGTGATACTTCACTCCACCTTAGTCAATACTCCATCTCACATGGAAACCACTCCCCCTTACATAATGATCCGAAAACCATATGTATTTGTAGTGTGAACTACATATTAATTATCATCCTTTTTGTCAATAAAATTGGTAAAGGTACAACAACGGGATCCTAATGAGATTTCTGTAAGAGACATTTCATGACCAAAGGTAAATGTGTATCATCTTGTTTATATGAAATTATAAAGCCGAAGCTAAATGCATTCATTAAGGAGTTTATAAAGACGCAAGATAACCCCTCTAATATTCCACAGCCGCACTCCCCACAAAGATTTGATAATTAAGCACAAGTTCAATAGAACTCTCCCCCATAATATGTCATTCCCAAGGGAACAACAAGAGCGACCTTAATTTCAAAAAGAAAAGAAGGATTTCTTTAGATTCAACAAATTACATACAAGTATGAATTTGGAATCCAACAAGAAATATTCAATCAAATTAACCAAAGCAAACCAAGATTAATTTGACTAAATATGCTCAACACAAGTAAACTTATGGAGACTTAGATAAACAATTAGATTAATCACAAGAAAAATCATAAATAATCTAATCGTCATACTCAACCAAACTAATTACAAGAGTAATCAATTTAATTGTCCACACTCGGCATAAGAAAAACTATGGATCAATGACTAAGTTAATCATAAAAATAACCATCCTAGTCAACCATGCTCAACATAAGAAGAACTTACGGAGTTCTAACTAAATAACCATACTAGATGATTGATTTAGTTCATTTGGGCTCAACATAAGAGATTATGGAACCCCTACTAATATTATCATAAAACATGACAACCTTAACCGTACATGTACTCAACACAAGAAAACTTATGGAATACAAACTAAATAACCACACAAGTTGATTAATTTAGTTATTAATGCTCAACATATGGCATCTCATGGAACAACCAACCATGCCAATAAAGAATCGACTTAGTCATATCGTGCTCAACATAAGATACACAATGGAGCCTTCAAGGTAATACATAATAAAATGGATCAATAAGGATCTATACCGTGGATAACACAAGGATTCATTCTATGTTTCTATCACCATTTGTACAATGACATACAATAGACATAATCCTTGAATCACAAAAGATTTTAACCTATCTTACATCAATAATTGACAATATAGGCTTAACTTTTGTGTTTGTCAAAAGTATATTCATCCTTTTATCAATATTTGCATATCAATTCACGAATGACTTTACTTTTGATAGAATATGGGACAACCAAGTTCACAGATGTAAACACACATATCCCATCAAAATATTGCAATATATAAAACCATAAAGATTAATACGGCAACCATCATCTTACAAACAAGTTTAGAATTTAAACCAATAAATCTAAAAACAAGAGATGGAAAACGTTGGATATAGCTATATGTAATGGCTATTCCAAAATGCTAGTTATTCTTCTAAGCAAAAGAGAAACAATAGAAGATTTACTAGGTATAAAAGAAATCAGAGCTCATTAAGAACCTCATATCTTTCAATGAAACCATCAAAGAATGTATCGATGATTTCTTTAATTCTCTTGACTGTAGACACACCATGTTCGTGAGTTAGAACACTAACTTTGCGATCAACCACCCGAGCAAGCTGTCTGGATTTGGCACAGTCCATGATAAGCTTCTTTTGATTCCGTATCACAACGTTCTGATTAGAAAGAATACTGTCATGACCATCTATAAGTTGGTTTATTTGCAATTGAATATTTGCAAACTCGACACTTGAATCGTTATGAAAACGAGTTAAATCCTTGACAGAATTATCAATCCAGGAGTTGTGATCCTTTCTTTCAATCATCTTCTTTAGAACCAACTCCTGAATTGACTTGCGTTCCTGATTGTTTTCCTCCATATCAAGACGTACAATCTCTTGAGATCTTGCAGAGTTCTCCATAGATTTTAGGGAAGAAAGAACACAATATAGAACAAGTATATGTGCATTCGTCAGCGAGAGTAAAAAACTCTGGTTTTCAAAAACCTAGATACTCACAAGAGGAGGACGCAGATGTTGGTGGACTCCCAACAAAAAGACTCAAACAGAATTAATATACAACATACTTGAGTATTCCCCAATTATTTTACTTGCACCTCTCAAGTTAGAAACAAGGAAAGAAATACCTGGAATCAGGTAGTTGAGTGGAAGTTAATTCCACCATGATCATCGGGAAAGAACCGTTTGATATTTGTTTTCTTCGCCTTTCTTCGGTTGGTATTCATCCCTGAAGGATAAAACATGGCGTTTCTAACAAACTATCATATGGTTTTCTCTGAGGACTAAGTCTAGGACCTCTTGCAACTGGTTCAAGAGGATCAGAATAGATAGACATCCATTTTTAGGCTTAGATTTATCAGAATCATCCTTATAAGTACAAGAAACACAAGAATTTATGCCACAATGCACTTGACCCCTATACTGATTTATAGAATAAAGATCATTCTTATAAGGTTTCTGATTTCTTGTGGGCATACAATTCACTGCGTTAGTCGACTGACTATTTGTTCCATTGACAGTGAAGAGAAGCAAATTATGAAGCTTAGAAATTTGTTTCCTTCTTGTAAAACAATGGATAGCATAGTGATTATGTTTCCCACAAAAAGTACAGGTCCACGGAGGAGAAGCAATAACTAGCACCTATTTAAACTTAATACCCATATGAGAAGACTGCAAGTTATATAAACTTTTATTGACAAAATCTTCTACTGGAGACCACTTCTTCGTATTCGGAAATTCATGAGAATTGGTTAAAGAAGAGTTTCTCCTTAAGGCAGAGTTTTCCATTTCCAAGGAATTACACTATTCATGGGCTAGAGTGGGAGATGCACAAAGTTTCTCTTTTTCAGCATGAAGTCTGTTGAGATCTGATGAATGAGTCTAGAGCAAACATTTTTCTATAATTGAGTCCTCTTCAATAATATCCTCAAGAGTACTAATTTTTTCACGCTGGAGAGTAGTTTCTTGAAGAAGTTTCTCAATATTCTTAGAGAAGGACTTAATGATGTTATAAAGATCACGTTCTCGATCAAGAGACTTTTCAAATTCATTAATGAGATGACCATGATTATTAAAATCAATATTTTCAGCTGTATATTTCATAATTCTGGTGAGATCCTTTTCAGCTTCTGTCAGAGTGTCACATGCCTCATGAGAGGAAGAAATGTCATTATCACATTGAACATTCTTTCTACCTCGGGATTCGGAAGAATCAACTAAGGAATAATCCTTTGAGGTGTTTCCAAGAAACTTGACATGATCAATAGCTTTATAAGACATTTTGGTATACGCATCAGAGATTTTGTCCACAGACTCAGGTTGCCACAAGCACAAACTTGTAAGGTCTTAAACGTGTTTGTCTGCTCTGATACCAATTAAAAAAGCGGGGGTCTAACAACCTCACCCAATATTTCGATTAGCAATCTGTATGGAAAACTCCGAGTTGTTTTCTAGAGAATAAATTGACTCAATCAATAGAAAATACTCAAGGAGTTATTATCTCAATCTCTCAATTTGATTTACTCAAGCAAATGTGATTCGCGAGTCTAATCAAAGAGAGATAACTTGGATGGTACCAAAGACCAATATCCAAGTGTCAATCAATTTAAATCAACAACTAATAAAGTCGGATATTCTAATTGATTGAACAACGCACAACCTGAATTATTTCAATTATATAACAAAATATAATGCGGAAAAGAAATAACATATACACCAGAATTTTGTTAACGAGGAAACCGCAAATGCAGAAAAACCCCGGGACCTAGTCCAGATTAAACAAACATTGTATTAAGCTGCTACATACACTAGCCTACTCCAAGTTAACTTCGGCCTGGACTGTAGTTGAACCCCAATCAATCTCATACTGATCCAAGGTACATTTATGCTCCTACGCCTCTGATCCCAGCAGGATACTGTGCACTTGATTCCCTTAGCTGATCTCACCCACAACCAAGAGTTGCTACGACCCAAAGTCGAAGACTCTAGCAAACAAATCTGTCTCACATAGAAAAGTATACAAGATAGATAAATTCGTCTCCCACGAATAAACCTATGAGTTTTATTCTGTCTTTTGATAAATCAAGGTGAACATGAACCAATCAATAAAACAAGACTTATATTCTCGAAGAACAACCTAGTTTTATCAATCACCTCACAATAGTCTTAATCAACGCAGCGAAAAAAGATATTGTGGAATCACAAACGATGAGACGAATATGTTTGTGATTATTTTTATATCTTGCCTATCGGAGATAGAAATCTCAAGCCAATTATTATAATTGTACTCGTGTGATAGAAACAACAAAATCAGATCATACAATTACAAGAAAAGTAGTATCGATATGGCTTCACAATCCCAATGAAGTCTTTAAGTCGTTAACCTGGTTTTAGAAGAAGAAAACCAAAGGTTAAAGGAGAATCGACTCTAGCTTAGAAAACTAGTATCACACATAATGTGTGGGGATTAGGTTTCCCAGTTGCTAGAGTTCTCTCATATATAGTCTTTCAAATCAGGGTTTGCAATATGTTAGCTTAGTAATAAAACATTCAATATTCACCGTTAGACGAAAACCTAATTAGATACAAGCTAATATCTTTCAATGGTTAGATCGAAAACTTAGCTTGCCATACAAACATGTACTTGATAATTTGGGCTTGTGTAACCGTACCCAAATGTGTAGAATGGTTGGTTCAATATTAGTCCACCAAATGGTTATCCAAATGATAACTTTCATATAAACCATATTCTTCTTCACAATAACTAGTCCAAATGACTCAAATGAACTAGTTAGAGAGTTGTTCAATTGCTATGAGATCTTATGTACTACACAAGACACAATTGAAGTAAAAACGATATGATTCACACGAATTGATTCATGAACTATAAAGCCACGGTTTTCAAAAGCATTCCTTAAATAATTTAGATAAGTTCACAAATATCGTTTTTAGACATAACCACTCAAGTTCGCGGACTGGGTTCGCGGACTCAAGTTAACCGGTTGGAGTTCACAAATCTCAGCAAAAATTCTCAGGTTCGAGAACTTCCGTCAGTTCACGGATTGAGTTCGCAGACTAAAACCGAGCTACAACTCCAGCATAAATTCTCGGGTTCGAGAACTACGCATGTTCGCGGACTGGGTTGACTGCTCAAGTTCTGGTTTTCACTTGATCAACAAAGTTCGCAAACTTCGGTTCAAGTCTAAAGACTTATAAATATATGTGTTACCACAATAATTTTTATATCCCCTAGTGGTTATATTGTCGAAACTCTCATTTCAATCATTGTTCTCAGAGGACGTCATATAGATATTATTAACGAACTAGTTTTCGTCAGAGAAATTTCCAAAGTGATTGAAACATAACATAACTTTCGTCACTAGGAAAATATGAACTTGGATAAAGCGAAAGCTTTACCAACACACATTTCGAGAAATAGATAAGCAAGATATACTCATCTAGAAATATCACATGTGTATATTCTTAGTCTATATAGTAAAACGACTTTTGTCTCAAGATAAGAGATAGAGTAGATAGACTTTTAAGTGATAGATAAGTTCAAGTCTCCACATACCTTTTAGTCGATGAAGATCCACTGGTTCCTTAAGTAGTCCTTCGTCTTGTATGATGATTTCCATGGAGTTCTTGAGCTCAACTACACTTTCTATCCTCGTCCGAGACCTTAGCTATAGTAGACTAGAAATCAAGACTTTATAGTTTTGATCACTAACATTGACAAACATGCTTGATATAGCAACGCATGCGAGTTTGACCGAGCAATGATCTAATAGGATGTCTCCAATGCGTTTCTCCATGGTGATCTCAAAGAAACCGTATATATGGAGCAGCCTAAAGGATTTCTATATCCAGACCATCCCACTCACGTCTGCAAGCTTAACAAATCCATCTATGGCTTGAAGCAGTCACCTCGTGCATGGTTCAAAAAGTTTAGCATCTTCCCCATTGCTCAAGGGTTTATTATGTCAGATTCTGATCATTACTTGTTCATCTACTTCTCCGGCTCAGATATGTTGCTTCTTCTTATTTACTTCGATAATATTCTCCTTATTGGCAGTTCTACATATCTTCTGTCATCCTTTTTTAAGAAGTTGAGCACAGTCTTTGCAATGAAAGACTTGGGTGATTGAAACTATTTTTTGGGCATCGAGGTCACACACGATACATCTGCAAACTCAATGATTCTTACTCAGTCCAAGTATGTACACTATGGAGCTTCTTCAACATACCGGGATGATTGACTGCAAGCCCTGCAACACTCCAGTTGAACAAGGCCCAAGAGATTCAATCAATGATGGGGAGCTCCTTCTAGATCCCTCTGAGTATCGCATCATCATTGGAACTTTACAGTATCTAACCCTTACTCGTCCTGATATTACTTTTGGTGTCAATTACACCTCCCAGTTCATGCATGCGCCTAGGACAACACACATGCTTCTGGTTAGGAGGATTCTGCGCTATCTGAAATACACTCTTGGATCAGGCATCACTCTCGCCACTGGTGATATCACATCCCTCAAGGGTTACTCCAATTCATATTGTGCCGGCTGCCCTGACACTAGGAAATCCACAGATGGCTACTGCGTCTTTCTTGGTAATTCTCTGATCTCCTGGAAGTCGAAGAAACAACAAACTATTTCGAAGTCAAGCACCGAAACTGAGTATAAAGCTCTTTCACTCCTCACTTCTGAAGTAATGTGGTTAGATATCAACACTTCTGTCTGAACTCAATGTTCCCCTAGAGACATCCTACACCCTTTACTGTGACAATGATAGAGCACGAGCACTTGCGGCTAATCCTGTATATACACTCTAGAACTAAACACATTGAAGTCAATTACCATTTCATTTGTGACCTACTAGAATACCAACATTCCTTCAGTAGAGCAGCTGGCTGACATTTTTACCAAATTCCTCAACTACCCTATCTTCTCGAGTCTGCGTAGCAATCTGATGCATATTACTCACCATGCATCAGATTGAGGGTGTGTGTTAGAAGATATCCCTTTTACAATTTTCTTTGTGTGTACGGCACTTGGGTGCCTTTAGCTTTATTTCTCTGTCACTGTTAGTTGTCTTGTAGATTTTACTCTAATAGGTTTCAGTTAACACAAACCCTCACATCTACTATAAATGCCGAGGTATCCGTCATGTGTTGGCTGCGCAAAGCACTAACCATAAATGAATTAACTTCTTTCACATTCTATCAAAACTATCGATACTTCTCAGGTTAATCAAGTTAGCGAAGATAATGCTAGAATGGCCATATTCTTCAACCTAGAGGAGTAGCACAATCGGGAAAAAGTTGAGTTGATACAGTTGTTACACGATTTGAAAATTTGATCATCTATTTCGAACAGACCTTTGGTTAGTTTTGTTTGATTACAACCTCTGCTCCCAGAGCTTCAGTTTAAACCCTTCAGTACTTTCTGATCTTAAAATTTGCAATCCTTTTTTCTAATCTATTGAACCAAAATCCTTTTCATATTGATCTATGGGAATTTTTGTTGAGTGGTTAGGCTTCTACCCCCCAATCTAGTCTACAAAGGAGAATAAGGGTATGTGTGATCCCATCTCTTTTTAATTTGTGCTAATTTATCTGTTTTTGCAGGGGATTCATTTTCATTTTCTTTTGTTTTATTTACTTGTTCTATTATTTTTTTCTCTCCTGTTTTCTAAAATCCTTTAAACCCTCTCATCCAAATATCTCAAATCATTCTCTTATTAACCTCATCAGTTCGTACCTTACCTATCGATCTGTCCATGATGTCTGATTTCGCCGGAAGTAATTCTTACAAAACCCTTGTTATTATTGCCCCAATCATATATTACTTAAAGCTTTACTGGTGGTTAGTGACTCTTCTTATTTATGAGTTAGTGGACAATTTTGTATGAAATCAAACAAAAAATTATTTATCTGATTCCTTTTTTTTTTTGAGGATTTATCTGATTTTAATTCCTCTTTTGAGAATATGACCTGGGGGGTTCAACTAAAAAGGCAAATGCACCAAGTTTTAGAATTTTTCTGAGAAATGAAGACCAATGGATCGATGGAGGTGATTTGAATAAAAGAAAAGCCATTTCAAAACAAGGAAATTGAGTTTTTTTACTTCATGTATTTGCGTGATTAATGTATTTGATATATTATAATACTATGATATTAGTGTTTAAATGTGTTCGTGTCCTGATGATTTTGAATTTTGCATGACCCTGCGTCCGTGTCGTGTCCGTGTCAGTGCTTCCTAGGATGGCAATAGAGGAGAA
This sequence comes from Papaver bracteatum, assembly GCA_023529315.1. NCBI lineage: Eukaryota > Viridiplantae > Streptophyta > Magnoliopsida > Ranunculales > Papaveraceae > Papaver > Papaver bracteatum. Next base: position 174,278 of record JAJJWX010002036.1, on the reverse strand, counting down.
ATTTTTTGATGGCGTTGTCAAGGAAAATGCAAAAAGGTTAGAAATAATAGCACTCCAAAGGTGATTTTCCTGATTTTTGAGAAAAGAGTGTGTGATGTGACACTGCTCGTAATGGACACGAGATTTATAGATACATCAAATAATAACCACATCAACGGCTCATTTCAAATCCACAAACCATAAATTTCCCCTAAGCAGAAACCGACTCATCTAGAATCCCCTTCCCGGTAGTGACAACAAAAGGAAAATGAAAATGTCTACTCACAAGAGCAGAGGTATAGCCACAAATGAGAGATGGGTGAATGCCAGGGCGGAACTACCCTTGGGCTAGGGATGGCTTAATCCTGCCCCAAAAATATAAAAATATATTTTCTTGCGGTGAAGTACTATGTCGTACTTTTGTTTCTCCCACCACTACTGTATTATACTCTCGTGCCATGATTTGTTTCCCCTGGTGGAATCGAAAGACTGTGAATCAACTTTTACAGTTGGACTCAATCCAAACATTGTGTCCGTATGGAATTTCTAACACACACCCAAGTGTATATCCTTTATTTGCTGATTCAGTCAATACATATCGTTAAGCTGTTTATTCAACTCTTCGTTACTGGCAGCCACATTGTAGTAATGATAATCACGCTCCATAGCTTGGGAAACAATGGGGATCATAGTTGGCTCACCTTGAGAAGTAATATTTGGCATCTCACAATGGATTTCGGGCATATTTGACTAAGATGATGAAGAACTTGCAAAGCATGGATTTTCCGGAGGCGTCTGGCTAGGAAAGATATTTGCATCATGAGTCAGGCGTGATAACCCTAAGAAATCAAACCCATAGATGTGCATCTTGTATCTTCCAATTACAGGCTTCACAATCGATATGTACCAGTTTACATACTGCGCTTCATCAATATCCATGTGTTTGTTTAGTTCATACCTCTCCCATGTCAATAATATCAACCGATCAAAATCTGATGCAGAGGTTTGCATTTGTGCTGGCGGGTTAATTGTAATTACATAAATACCACATAACTGGTACATTAGTCTTTCTCACAGGTACCAAATCCCAATATCCATTTCTGGAGTGTAAAAAAACAACTTTAGAGAGAGAATAATCAAGAATACGTTCTACATCATTACCACCATACTCAGGAAAATTAAGGTAAGGGTGAAAAACAACATTCTTGTGGCTCCAAGTCATCTGTTGAAACCTATGAACAAAACTAGAACCCTGGACATCCGAGAGGTACATGTCCATGATTGGAAATCTATGGGTATCGTCTTTAAGAATTGATTTACCAACACGAAAGTAGGTAAACCACCAATACTGCAAATTACTCCATAATTTTAGTATTTTTACTTAATCTACATTTGTTCATAAAAATTATTATTTAAATTTAAAAATAATAATTTGGATATTTACCTCTATAATTCCCCAGAGACTAGTGAAGTTAGCTATACCAATGGACTCTTGATACTTCCCATAGTACATTTCTGCTAAAATTGCAGAGCCCTAGTCATAATATGGTGCTTTGTCAAGATCTTCTAACGCTTCAAGCAAACCATTATGGGAAACAATAGTTGACCTTGGAAAGAATGTCTGACCCCGTACCCATACGATAAACATCCTTTTGAGTTCAGGATAGTCATCTACATTTTCTGAGTTTTTATTTTGGTTAAGGAAAAACTTCAACGCTCAACATAATAACCCATCTCATTTCAAATCTTTATGATCTTCACATATACGTTCTTCCATAAATGAGGGAAGAAGCATCTGCCATTTATTATTTGATGTCCATTCATTTTGGTTATATGGTACATGATCTCCCACTCCATTTGGGATCCCATAAATGAAATACAAATCAAGGGGAGTAATTCATATACAAGAATAATATCAACTATGATTAAATCTTTTGATTATTTAAAAAATAAAATTTAAGTTAAGTTAAACAATCTTACCAATTTCAAAATCCATAAAATGGAACGTATGCGTCGTCAGCCACCACCTTTCTACTAATACTTTTCAATTTTAGTGTTGTGTCTTCTAGGTTTCATACTATAAAGTGCACGCCAGGGATACCTGTCAACCATTTCTTGGACTGTAGGGGGTAGACTATCATAAATAACCTTTAACTCATGAAATCCACCATTTATTCTATAAAAAATATCAGACTGATATTGATACCCCGACACATGACCTTGGTCTAATGATGGAGCAGCAACGACATTCGTGAAGCAAACTCTGCGTCCCGATTTTGAGTTTAGTTAATTTATATTTGTGGCAAGCTGCAGTACCGGTTCATGTCTTCGATCTCTTTTGTTCCTTAAAGTATTTACCACTTTTTATATAAAGTTTCTCATATTGTATCAAGAAAATTCTAGTTTAGAAGAGTTTTTAAAAAAGAAATTTTATAGGTTTTGAAAATTATTGAACAAGAAGAATTTTAGAACAAGAGATAGTAGTACGTGGTGTGAGTGATAATGAATTCAATTGAAGAAATTTATAGGTTCTTAAAATTATAGCCGTTGGGAATATGGAAATTGGATATTTGACTATTGGCGTTTTTTCTTCTCACGCCCGCGGTTGTGTATCACATGCCCACGTTTGTGAATCAAACGCCGAGTCTAACCTTCACGTCGAGTTTAACCTACACACACAGATGGATGTTCCTAGACTTGGCGCATTATGATGATCAGACGCAAAATTCTTTTCCCATAATGAAGAAACTTATTTGGCCATCCACCTGGATGAACAAATTTTTTGGTTTGTACATTGCCATGTGAATTTCCCTCAGATTTACCTGTATTTTAGATTCAGCTCTAATTTATTAACTAAACTTCTTACCTAATTAATTAGCTTCTATCAGCTGAGCTTTCCAACTTTATTTTTGTCAGCTGAACTTCAAACTTCGTTATACTTGAGCTTTAGATGTCGCCTTTTACGTAGTTTTGCTGCTTGCTATACCATGATCTTGGACATATCTTAAACTGTCCAACTCATATGTAGTAGAACCTTCTTTCCTCCCAATAAAAATAAGGATCCCTCTCACTGTCTTTTTTTCTTGGGAAAATTAACAAAGTGACCAACTTCCTAGCGTATGATTAATAAACCGACCAAAATTTTAAATTCTTTTATAAAATAGCCTTTCCGCTAGATTTCATAACTGGACCCACCATATTAGTCAGAGGCGTTGAATAAGTCAAGATTCGCCTGAGAAATTACCACCATGACCTTAACCACATGAAAGACGTGTGGGAGTCATCTCCTCTTATTATTTTTCAATCTCTCGTTCTCTCTCGAATCCCCTTCTACACATCATTTCCGCCATCACTACTTGTTCGTCTCATCTTTTAATTTGTTCTTCTCCGCAGAGTCAATCAAAATTACTCGACTGTTATTAACTTAAGAGAGGATAAGAGAAATAGATAAGATATCATGCTTACACAAATCAAAACCCAGACACCCAATTCTCCAAATCAAAACCCTAACCGATTCTCAAAATCAAAACCCTAAATTTCCCCTAAAAATGTCTTCAGATTATAATTCACATGATTCCAAAAATTAAAAAACATAAATAAGTAGTAATTATAAATCAATTTCTACTTTAGCATTGGCTAATGAAAGAGGAGGAGGTTCAACTGTTGAAGTATGATGACGAAAAAAGGTTTAAAAAGTTAAAATTTTCATGTGGTGGTGATGATTATTGTGGTGGGATTGAAAGAGGTTTAGTTTGGTGTTGGAAAAACAACTAGAATCTGGTGATGTTCAAGAGTGATTTGGTTGGATGTGATTTTGAAGTTTTTAGAGTTTGTGCATGTCAATGATTGTTGAGTATTTAAAAAAAATCAAAATTGCAGGTGATAAGAAACTATAAAGGGATACGCAAATATCACGAGAAGAGACAACTCTATATCACCATTTTTTTGCACAACCTGCTAGTGGAAAGTTCTGAAAGAAAGCCTCACCAATAGTTCACGAGAAGAGATAATTTTATATCAATAGTTTGTTGAGGTAGTCAATCCAATAAAGTAGTGGTAGTTGAGTCTTTAGTGTAATGTCCTATTGTTCAGGACAATTAGTCATGTTTGATTCATTCCTTGTTGCCAGTAACACCACTAGTTAGACGTGGTTGTTTTGATCCTATTTTATTACGTTTGTAAGGATATTTATAGCCATCTTTATTTCACTTTCAATATCAAGAAATATAACAAGTTTTCTTATACATTCTTGTCTCTAGATTTGGTATACGATCCATCTAGAACTGGTTTGTCAAAAGGAGTGTGAAATATTTGTGTGTTTGAGTTATTTAAGTATAGCATAGCCACAGAAATCTGTTTTGTGCAACCATCAATTCTAAAGTTTGATGGTTTCTATGAACACTAGTCAGTCCTAATGGAGAATTTCCTAAGACCAAAGGTGTATTGGAGTTTATTGGAAGAAAGGATTCTAGCTGTTGATGCAAAAGCTACAGAAGCTCAGATGAGGGAACATAATGATGCAAAACTAAAAGATATGAAGGCTAAGAATTACCTTTTCCAGGCCATTGATCGATCAGTCTTGTAGACCATTCTAGATACTGGACCATCCAAAAGTATTTTGAATTCAATGAAGAAAAAGAATTAAGGAACCGTGCGTGTACAACGTGCACAACTGCAAGCTCTCAAAAGGGACTTTGAGGTGTTACAGATGAAGGAAGGTAAATCTGTGAATGGATACTTTTCGCGTACCTTAACCATTGTCAATAAGATGAGGCATCACAAGGGTAAGGTAAGTGATAAAGATGTTGTTTAGAAAATTTTGTGATCGATGACACCTAATTTTTCCTATGTGATTTGTTCAATTGAAGAGTCAAAAGATCTCAGTACTCTCTGAATTGATGAACTACAAAGCAATTTATTGGTGCATGAGTAACGAATGACTGTACACTCTAATGAGGATCATGCATTGAAAGTGACATATGGAGAGTCTTCGAGAGGAAGATGACGTGGTGGTATTTCTCATGTCTTACACAAATGAAGGAAGACAAGTCAAGATGAAGTGTTCATGTGGTACCTTGATTCAGGCTGCATCAACCATATGATTGGCAATAAGGAGATGTTTTCTAGTCTTGATGAAGGTTTCAGAGAAACAGTGAAACTAGGAGACAATTCAAAGATGAAGGTGATGGGGAAAGGAACTTTTATGATAGTGGTAAATGTCATTACACAGATCGTTACCACTGTGTTTTTTGTTCCAAATCTAACTAATAATTTGTTGAGCATTGGGCAGCTAGATGACAAGGGCTTGAAGATTGTTATGGAACAAGGAAGTGCACACTATATCATGCTCAAAGAGTTTTAGTTGCAGATATTTCTATTTCCTAAAATAGGATGTTCAAATTGTTTGCAACCATAAAGAAGAAGGAATAAATGTGTTTTTCTGTTGCTAATGATGTGGCTCAGTTATGGCATCGTAGATATGGACACTTGAGTCGCAAAGGACTGAGACGACTTTAGCAACAAGGAATGATAACCTACTTACCCTCACTTGGAGATATGTCAAAAGTATGTGAAGTGTGTCTCCTTGGCAAGCAACACAGACTCCCATTTCCAAAAGAAACTTCATTGAGATCTACACAAGTTCTTCAACTTATGCATGCTGACAAATGTGGACCTATCAGACCTATGTACAACAGTGGAAATAGGTACATAATTACTTTTATTGATGATTTTAGTCGTAAAACATGGATTTACTTTCTTGTTCAAAAATCAGAAGCTTTTGATGTATTTAAATTGTTTAAGAGTCGTGTTGAGAAAGAAAAGGGTATGTGTATCAAAGTCCTTCGTACTAACCGTGGTGGGGAATTTACCTTAAGAGAATTCAATGAAGTTTGCATTAGTAATGGCATACAAAGACAGCTGACAACCTCATATACTCCACAGCAAAACAGAGTTACAGAAATAAAGAACTGAACTATCATGAACATGGTTCGTAGTTTGCTCGTTGAGAAGCATATTCCAAAACCATTTTGGGTTGAAGCTGTAAATTGGGAAATTCGTGTAATGAATAGAAGTCCAATAATGGCAGTAAAGAATAAAACTCCAGAGGAAACTTGGAGTGGTATTAAACCTTCAGTTCATTATTTTTCGTGTGTTTGGTTCCATTTATTATGCGCATGTGCCTGACAGTAGACGCATCAAGCTAGATAATAAAAGCATTAAGTGCATATTCCTTGGAGTCAGTGAAGAGTAAAAGGCGTACCGGCTATTTGAACCTGTCTCTCAAAATATTATAGTAAGCTGTGATGTTATCTTTGAAGAGGATGGGAGCTGGCAGTGGGAAAGCACTACAAGAAAACGAGGATTTTGCGTTAAAAAAAATTGTCAGGAAATCCCCTGTTTTTGTCTCGAAATATTTTCTGAAATTGATTTTTTTTTGTCGCGAAGTTGTCTCAAATACCCCGTCTGGGAAAGTATTTCGCGACAAAATTAAGAACGGTCACAAGAAATATTAATTAACAACTAAAAATTTATTGTCAACAAAAGTCTCTTTCGCCAACGAAATAAAATTGTCTGTGAAAGTTATTTTGAAGACGAAAAAATTCGACACCAAAAGGAATATTTTTGCGAGAAAGGTTTTTTTCGCGAAAATATGAATTCCAGGACAAATTAATTTGTCTTTAATGATAGGTATTTAAGGCCAATAAAATTGTTTCAAAAATGAAAATTTTGTGTCAATTTAATTTATCTTTAATAAAAACTATTTAAGACCAAAAAAATTGTTTGCAAAGTGAAAGTATTGTGTCAAATTACTTTGTCTTTATTAGTAATTATCTGAAGCAAAAACATTTGTCTATAATTAATTTAATAAGCCTCTGAATGCCAAATTTTGAGGACTAACTTGTTCGTCCCTAAATATTTTATTAGTGACCAAATTTCTTGTCTTAGAAAGAGGTTTTGGAGACAAAATTCCTCATCTTCGAAAGATTTATTTTTGTCTCTAAATATTTTATCAAAGACAATTCATTTTCCCTTTAAAATGAACTTTTGAAGACAATTTTTTTTCGTCTCCAAAAAACAACATATTTTTCCCCTAAACATTCTACCAAGGACACCTCATTTTTCCTCAAAATGTTTTTTCAAAGACAAATACTTCGCCTCTAAATATAGAAAAGAATTACCTCCAAATATCTTAATTAATGACCGTCAAAGAGGTTTTTTGGGTCCCTAAATACTTTATTAAGGACTCTTTGTTTTCCTTAGAAACGAATTTCAAAAACAAAATTATTCCTCGCTACAAGCTTTTTATTAATGGCAAAGGAAAATAATAATCAATAAAATCTTAACAGATAACAAAGGACTTGATCAAATTTAAGTTCTATTCAAAAAAAAAAATATTATCATTTCCACAGCAAACAACCTAAAAACAATAAAACAACCAAAAATTGAAATTCATATAGAAATTAAATCTCTTAACCTATTATTATAAACACTGAAACATGAAACACTAATTACAAATTCCATACGGTGGTAATTACTGCTACTACTACCTTCTATGCTTGTACCATCTCGACTGTCATCATGACTATTGTTTAATATGCATGTCTTCACAGATATTAAAGAAGTGCCGCTCAAGTAGTCATCCCCAGTTATCTTCAAAGCTATTCAGCCATGTCCATTTGGTTCAACATTTGAATCAATATCTCTTGTTGGAATAATGCATTGCCTGCTCGCATCTTCGGGATTCCATTTGCTTGGCTTTGAACCTAATCTCCATAAGGCATAATATGTATTCTCATTGAAAATATCAACTCCATGTCTTTGATTTCCTTCAATGATGCTTTTTTCTTAACCTATACAATAATTAAATGTTAGTTTACAAGTCGATGGAATTAAGAAAAATAATTAGACAAAAATCAAGCTAATATAACTTTGTGTTGCTTTAAAATTTTATCGATCTCCGTCTTTAAGCTAAAAGAACAGAAGCACCGGGATTGTCTTCGGCTGCAAAGAAAGCTAATATAACTAATGCACAACTAGAAATCCATGCATCAATAACTTTGTGTTGCTTACAAATTTTATCGATCTTCGTCTTTAAGCTAATACAACAGAAGCACCTGGCTTCTCTTTGGCTGCAAAGAAAGGAGAGCAGGTGAGATAGAGTTTAATAAAAAACTGAAACAAACATATACAAATAAGAGTTTATATAACACATTTCAATTTCCATTATACAGTTGCCAATTCGAACAGAATTGTGTAACTAAAAAAGAACGAGCATTTCGAGTAAATATCTATCTATTACTGACGCTTCTTCTTCATATGGTATGAATACTTCAAGATCACACTAGTCTGTAAGATAAAAAGAAAATAATAGAAACAGATATGATCCCCTCTGATGGTTTACTCTTTCCTAAAAATGATAATGATAGTTTAAAAACTATGAGTTGATATACCTACTGCACACTGCAGGTAAATATTAAATCCAGTTCCGGAACTGAGACAGGTGCTAGAACCTCGAGGGTATGATATACGCTAATATAGTGTCCAATTAATAAATATACACAGAATGAACATCAATTATTAAATGCATTAACAAACTGTCGGATTCAGTCACATCTCACAAAAGTATGATATGTTCAATTGTTATCCGGAGCTAGGGCCCAATATCAAAATATCATCGTGATACAACCAAGAAAACTTACAAGGCTCACAAGAAAAAAATTACCTGATGCAACAGCTGATAGATTTTGTTAGGCGTTGCAACCAATTCTTCTCCATATTAAAACCCTTGAAGACCAATGTTTCAGCATTTACATAAGCTCCACACTGCAATTTCCAAAAATTACTATTTATACTTGGATGAATGAAGGACTTCCAGACTTTAGAGTCCCAATTTAATATCTCCCCTTATCTCTTATTCTCTCAACAGCCCAAGCAACAAAAAAAGTATTATTCTTCAGGGTGCCAATCCAGATCATGACATCACCCCACCACAAAATGCAAGCAATATAGGAGAGTTAGAAACAATTCTTACTTACACAGGAATACACCAACACCATTCCTCATAAGCTCACACAATTTCATCTACCCGAATTGAAATATAAAGTTTGTCTATGAATATACAAGAGGACAGTACCCATCCTGACCTTGCAGTCACCTGACCAGCTACATATCAGTTGAATGTTTGATCAAATCTGCAAAGAAAAACATGTTTAAGACACTGTCGCACTGACCGACTTTGAAGAAATCAAAGTTTTGGGGAAATCAAAGTTCATAACAACGTTAACTGCTTGAATGTCTGTGAATAAATCTGTTCAAACAATATAATGGAAAAAACAGGAATCAGGCTAATAATGAAATTATTAATTGGTAACATGTAATATAATGGAAACATCAAATTATTATAAGATTCCAATATTTAAAAAAAAAAAAATAGAGCAACATACACACCCGTACAAACAAGATTCCTATAGGCACCATTGCGAAAATTGTGAAACACTCTGTTTCGGTGATCTTGCAACATTTTTGCATGAATATAGAAGCAAGAATAGCCAAGCTCTGTAATTTTTTTCCGCTAACAGCTCTACCCGATTAATAGAGTTGCAAAATATGATTGACTGGTTAATTTGAAGCTGAAAAGTAAAGCACCGGAATAAAAATTAGTGAAATAAAAAAAAAAAAAAAATCAATGATCATCTCATCGAGAAAGGAAATCAGTTAAGGGTGTACCTTCGAGAACAGAGTGTTCAAGCAGTGGACCTTCTGTCTCTCTTCCACAAAAGCATAGAATTGTGTTATTCCCTTGAGGGTAAGCTCGTCCATAAGATTAATGATGTACGCTTTTGTAGATATCTATCTTTAAAATCCTAAACAGTTACAGGAAATGTTGCTGAAAACAACAAGATTTGTAGACTTGTAGGTAGAAAACGAATTAATAACTAGAAAATTGATACTCTGGAGAAAAAAGCTTATCTTCCTGATGTCACAAGACGAGTAACATGTCAGAACAATCCAAGATGTCATCTTAGCACCAGCAAAACAAAATAAAACAGCAAAGCAAACCAATCATGTTTAAGGTACATGAAGCATAAATTTTAGACATAAGAAACCAATTTCCACAAATGAGTAACATGATAAGGTAAAAGCAGAAAAAACCTCGAGTGCTAATGGTATTTGAGGGGGAACGGTGAAAGGAAGCCTTTTGTGGTCATCCAGTCAATATATGCCTCTTCACGGTTATATGAATGAAACCCACCACCATATTTACATGGCTTTGAAGAGGTCGAGGAGCTTTCTCCTTCTTTGATGCCTGAATTAAAAAAATAATAATACACAAAATCGGTAAAACGAATTGAAAAGATGAACCCTAAGGATGAAATCAAAACCTAACCATGAGGATGAAATCAAAACCCTTATTAGAAATCAGTATCCTAATTAGAAATCAAAACCCTTATTAGAAATCGTATCCTAATTAGAAATCAAAACCCTAGTTAGAAATCAAAACCCTAATTAGAAATCAAAACCCTAATTAGAAGAAATCGACAGAAGATGAGACAAAAGGTAGAAATCAAACCCTAACTAGAGTTCAATACAGAGTCAAAACTGAGATCTGACGATATTGTAGAAAATTTACCATTGATCAAGAAACCTGAACACGTTAAGCATCTAATGAAGGTCGTGAATCACCTGCAGTTTCAGGAATTGCTATTGGTGTTGCTCTACTCGAACTCTTCTCTCTATTTTATTTTTTTCCAATTATTGTTTGTTACGAGTGATCAAGATATACCAGACCAGAGCTTGAGAAAGAGATACCAGACCAGAGAGGAAAAGTTGAACTGGGAGGAAAAAAAAAAGGTCTTCATAGAAGTTATCGTCAATGGATTAAGGCAAGTATGTGTACGCGTGAGAGTCGTGGGCAATTCAGTGCACGCCGAAAATCCGGGAGGGCAAACGTGGGAGGATTTCGATCAGGTAAATTTCAAATTGGATGGATTTCATGATTTTTTATTTAAAAAATGATATACGTTTAGATTAGTGAAATGTAGTTTGCTCATGCTTTCTCTATACTTCTTTGTTCATCTTGAAGCATCCGTGTGATGATCAAAAAATAAATAAGCAAGTTCTCTTTAGTTTTCATGTGCTTTTGGATACCTGATATTAGGGAAATATCGATAAGGCTTACGGGTTGCTGCTAAATTTGACGGATCTGTGAAGCAGCATTGATAGCAACTGGTTCCAAGGAAATTAAGCTGGTAACAACTTACAGGTAGCACTTTATCCCCAAATTATCGAACTTGGACTGGTTTTTCTCTTAATCGTTTTAGTAATGATGATTACAGAAACTTGTGTCGGCTAATAATACATTAAAAACATGTAGGATTTCCATAAAAGAAATTTGTTTGGACCTTGATCAATGTGACATGTTATTTTTCTAAAAAAATCAGTCTTTACTCTTTAGATTGTTTGTACTCATAGATGCAAGTGTAAAATGTGTGAGAAAAATCATTTATAGATATAGTAATTATAGAAAAGTTGCACATGAAGCGGGTAGTTAAAGAAGGTGGAGACAGTATGACGTTATTCTTGTAGTGATGTCTATGTCCTAAAAATTGAGACTCGAAGTTTTGAACATTTTTTAGCATTAGAACATTTGCGTCATTTCTCTCTTATCCAATCTTACTAATGACACTATGAAGCAGGCAAGGATCAGATGTATATGGTCAAGCAACATCAAATCTTGTTGCAGGGAATAACCCTATTCGGGAGATTTTGGATATGGGAGGAGAGATCCGGGACATAGATACCTTATTTCAGGTCAGGTCTGTTTCTAAGAGACCTCTTGAACTTGCATCGGATTGTCAATTTGCGTTGCGATGATTTTGGTCAGGTCACACACTCTTATGTTATGCTAGGTGCCTTGGGCTTGAGTCTAATTAAGCACATAACATTGAAATGCAGGAGGCACTACGCAACTTGGAACTTCGCAATTACCTCCATTACAACACTTCATAATTAATGGTGCACCTGCATTCCAAGTTCGACCCATACAATCATGACCTCTGACTATTCTTTTAGGTAATTCTTTTTCTCTGGAATCGCAACAGGCTTATATATAATAATCAGTAGGAACCAGGAAGTTGCATCTTGGTATAGTATCAAGTAACTCCTTTTGAAATTGTGACCTGTTTGCAGGTTCCAATGGAAACAAAGGTGGTCCCAGTTGGGTATCAAGCAACTCCTTTTCGCCATGGGGGAAAGACCCCTGCAAGTAGAAGTAAGAAGACGATCAAATCTCCATGGAAGGTTAGTGCAATTCAGTTCTTGTAGCAAGTTAACAAACCCACTATTTATGTTATGTGGTGATTATTTTATAGATGCATAAATCATCTGTTGTTTTTTTTTTCTCTGTTAACACTTTTTAGTCTGTAATGTAGAATGTCAATAGTGGTTGAACATAGTTTTTAGTGTTTAAGTTTTCGTATCCTGAACTTGGGGTGACTTTAAGTTGTAAATTGAATATCCATCTCTCAAAGTGTTGGTTTGGCATCATTCCTAATTTTAATTTTAGTTTTAGTTTTGGATTATGATTTGAATTTGAATTTGAATTCACTCAGTCACCAAATATTTGGATTTGCAAACAACAATGTTTTGCCTCTAACAATGTTTTAACGACAAAATTTCAGATTTGCTTGGTATTCATTTAGATGACGAATCATTTTTTGTCGGCATAAATAGATATTGGGACAGAAGTAATATGTTGTCAGCAATAATATTTTTCGGGGCGAATTTTTTATCCAGTCGGTAGAAAAAAATTCTTTAGCAACTACAATTTGTTTGGATACTAATAGTTCTAACGGCAAAATTCTTGTTAAACGACCAAAATCCTAGCAAGAGCCCAAGATTTTAGTCACTTTAAGGGTGTAGGCATCCAAAGTTGCAATTGCTAGGGAGTTTGGCGGCTACAAACCTGCGTCCTCTAATATTTACCCACGACCAGATGTGTTTGCTCGCTACATCACTCTTTCAAGTTATCTATAGCAGCTTGAAAAGTGCTCATGTAGCTATTCACTTTGAGGCACGGACTCCTAGCAACTAAAGATGGATACGTTGGTACAACCTCTCTGAGCAACCAAGCTTGAGCGGCCACCACCTGTTCAAAAGAGAAGTCAGTATTTGAAGTAGGCATTTGAGATCTTAATATTAATCCAAGAATCTTAACAGGACTTATTCAATGGAAACATGAAAACTCTGATCAAAAGCTTGAATGCACAAAATGTAATTTTTTTTTAACTTGAGTCGACTATATTGACTGTAATTTAAACCGAACTCTTTTACAAATCCAACAACACATCACTCCAGTCAAAATCTGAAACTTTTAACACTAAGATCAACAATTTCAAAATTAAAACCATGTTCTGCCTTATCCTCCTCTTCTTTATTGTTGGAACCTTCCAACAGTTAAAAGGCTATTTGTTCGACGTTTTTGATGAATTACAACAGTTTGTACATAGATTCTTGTACAAAAATATTACCCAAAAAAGAGGCGATCATAAATAGTTCAAGAACCGGTCTGTTTTTACTTTGAAACTCCAATGTTGGATTTTAGAGGTGCATGTATGTTGAAGTAGTTTAGAATTACATGTTTTTCGTTATCACGAGAACACTTTAAGATAATCCTGTGTGAAGATTATACCCTGCGGAAATGGGGAAAATACATAATCTCAATTTCTTGAGACTCTCTGAGAGGCCTTCACTGCATAATTTGCCAGTAACAGTTGATAAATTAGAAATGCAGAGTTTCACCGGGGCCACTCTGCGAGCGTCGACTACTACAGCTTTTGCAGGCTCCAAGATATCTAGTGCTTGTGCTTCAACATTTTCTCCTTCTCCCTTTTATATTGTTGCATACAGAGAATACCATTGGAAGACCCTCCTGCAAACACAGTTGACCAATTGCAGAAGTTGGTACATTCTGTAGAGCGTAATATACTCTTTTTTTTTTTTTGAAATATAGTAATTCAGTAACTGGTGCAAAAACAATGAGGAATATATATCCTAAAGAATTTGTTTTGTTAGTTGTTCCAGTATTCTTCATATTATGCTTTGCAAAAAGATTCCAAACTATGAAATTGAAATCAAGATATCAATGTGCTTACAAAAGACTAAGAAATGCCAAGAAGAACCATACACCTAGAGGTGTAAAACGTGCCGGCCCGGCACAGCTCGGCACACGAAGTCGCGTGCTTCACGTGCCATGTGCCGTGCTGTGCTGTGCCAACGATTTAAACGTGCTGTGCCGTGTTGTGCTTTACTAGTCAAAAGCTAGGCACAGCACACGAATAAACGTGCCGTGTTGTGCCGTGCTAGCACACGTGCTATAAACAATTTGAAATCACTTAATGTATACATTAAGTCAGACATTATCACAAGAATTTAATTAGACAACATACCATTTGATATTATTTCAAGTAAAATTAACAAGTTTATTCAATAAAAATAAATAGTCCATCAAATATAAAATTTGATTATCGTCATGTAAATTAATGTTCTAGTTAAATATAGATGACGATATTATAACAACGATATTGAAATATATTTTCCAAATATTAAGATATTATATGTGTTGTTATAAATAAGTCAGTATAAAATGTTAAAAACTAGCTAGAATAGTGACTCTTTTGTGAAATATACAAAAAATGTGATGTATTATGCCTTGTTATATGGTGTACTTATACATATTATGATGTGCTTTCTTAACGTCTTTGTCTTTGGTCAATGCCACGTGCTTATCCGTGCCGCGTCTTTGTCTTTGTCTTTTGTGCCAATTATTCAAACCCAAAGACGTCCCATTTAACTAACGTCTTTGTCCGTCTTGAGCTAAGTCACGTCTCTTTGGGTCAATTTGTGCTCAAATTTTAGCGTGCTGTGCTCGTGCTGGCACATCCCACTTTACACCTCTACATACACCTGACCATTATGATAAGAATAAGTCTCATGCATAACGACAGTGGATAAATTTCATCCTGAACAAATTATGCAGAATTGCCAAATTATGATAAATAAAAAGCACAAATGCATCCAAGTTTAAGTTACAACAGCATATAAAGGTATACACTGAAAGAATTTTAAGCATCTAAATATACCTTGAGCCATTTTCCTCCAACGCGTGCAAACTTCCCTGGGTGCACAATTTTAAAATTCAATCTAAGACAAGTTATTCAGAGCAATTGAACTAGTGAGGGAACACATAAGATTTACAATAAGATAATTTATGATTCAGAATGATTGCTAGATGCAAATATGCATTGCCAACATCACATTAGGTACACCAACTTCAAGTACTTCCATTTTTATTTTATTTTGATCGGCCAAGTACTTCCATTCCAATAACAAGTATCTAGCAGAACTTCAGAACAACACCAACACCTGCAGTTCCTAAAGACAAAAAACTTGAATAACTTTAATAATCTGGGATGAGCTTAGTTATCCAGCATCAATGGATCTCATACGACTAAGTTTATTGAGTTATTTGTTAAAAGAAATTTCATTTGCATTATTGTAATTAATTCCAGCAATTTCATCATGAACACAAAATCTTGCTTTTGCAAGTTGGTATAAAGCATTTTATTCGACTTGCTGAATTGGTTTGCAGGGTTTTCAATAAATTGACTTTTGTTTGTGCAGTAAGACTGTTTGCCCATAACAAGGTAAGCATTGTTCTTCTTTCCTTAACAAAAAATTGATGACTAACTTATACATTTCATTATGCAAATTGTTCCATCGTTAGAAAACTAGATATCAGGAATCACGATTATGTCCTATTTGTCAAAACGCATCTTTAGTTTCAAACAACTTTTACTGAGGCCTTTTACACGAACTTACAAGATCAGGTATAAATCTTTATAAAAGGCTTGGATTTTGAATAAAAATGAGTAACAGGGATGATCTACAAGTGAAAGATATTTAGTATTAGGATAAAAAGGAACGATATTTAGTCTTGTTCATTCATCTACAAGTGATTGATTTTAGATACATTTGAAATGATATCATCATTTGGTACCACAGTTAACATGGATTTTAGTACCTGCTAATGCTGTTAAAATCGGGTTTGGATCATAGAGTTGTACTTAACTTACTATCAAAAATTTCAAAAGTTGAACTGATTTTGTTGATGATGGAAAATGACTTCTTAGTTGAACATAAGACCAAGACTACTAGAAGGTTGTGCATCTGTAGATGAAAAAACATAAAATTGAACAAAGGGGTTAAATTTAGAAAATGAATCAATGATTAACATAACTCATATCTTATTTTGCTGAGAAAAAATGAAATTCACTTGAGATTGATAGGAATGAGAAGATAACCATAGCAACCAGGCACCTATTTTCATTGTTGACTCTTTCGCAAAGCTGGACTTATCAGCTGGGTTTTTCAGTATGAGACAGTGTCAAGTTTGGGAAAATGTCAAGAATGAGACAATGTTAAGTTTATCACAGAGATTGACAGGGAAGGAGGGAGGTAGCTGTGGTTATAAGGCCAAATATCCAATCTAGGTGTTCAAAAAAGATTAAACAGTCTACTAATCCTCTTTTCTGTAAGTTCATTACAAACCCTTTTTCGAATAATCTCACCAAAAATCCAACCTCCATCTGCAAATACAGTCAAAAATCGAGTTCGTCAAAATCATTTTAACAAAATCTGTTAGAAACTTCTAAGAGTCATTTTGTCAAACAGCTTATAAGAGAATAGCAACATCATAGATTCCTGAGAAATAAAGAGAAATCCCTTCAAAGAAACAAAATTACACCTCTGTTGACATACAAGAGAGAAGTTAAGAAGCCCTAATTCTCTTTTTTGGATCTTTACTATTGAATCAAAATCGAGTGAAAAATATTACCTTTATAAATTGGTTAGTAATTGAAGCTTTTCAATCAATCATAGTATTGGATCTTGAAACCCCAAATGCTTTGGCAAGAAAAACAGAGGGACATGAATCAAAATCAGAAATGAGAGATGTCGATACCATCAGCAACAAAGTATACAAACCCACGAAGATATGTTGAAGACAGGGGAGGAAGAAATGTAGAAACCCACTCTAAAATCTCTAGTTTTGACAGATTTGTACAAGACCTAGCTTTAATTTGGCCATTTGGGTTAAGTTTCAGAGAGTTGTAGAGGGGGAATAGACAGTAAGCGGCGATATAAGGGTTTGAGTGTAGAGAAACCAGTTTATGCGAGTGGAGGGAAAAATGAAATTTTTGGTGGGAACTTCGCGCCAAAACTTGGATTTTCCCGCTAATCAATTTAGAAGACATTTTCACTTAGAGGGAAAACAAGGTGGAAATACGTGTGACATTTTGTGTTTGCATATATTCGTGGGTTATACATCCGTGGTTTTCTGTTGGCCAAATGGATATCATACGGATCATCAAAATGATGGCTATCGAACAAAGGTGGGGGTATTTTTTGACGATCTAGGGTCCGGATTTGTCCATTGAGGTAAGAACAAAGTTTGGGGGGAATTTTCCTTCCACTAGTCAAGATGGTAAATTGGCAATCCTTATGACTTTTGTTTCCTACACGGATTAGTGGATTTAGATACTTTGGCTTTCTATAGGCCAGATTAAAACCACACGGATCCGTGAAGTGATTTCAAAAGGCTTTGAATTTTTTGTTGGTCAATGTAAACTCATGGTATTTTTTTTCCTTTTTCTAGAGAATAATATGAAGTCAATGGACATTCGGTTTAAATTGATGGATACCGGAGCAATCGACAATATTTAGGGAATTTTGAGTGGGGTTGAGGAATTTCGAGTAAGATAACGGATGACAAGTGAAATTAATTGAAGTCGACGGAAATTCGATTTTGATTGACGGATCAAGGAAAGTGTGTTTTCTTTGTGTTTTTGTGCATTCTTTTTGTGCTTCCGGTTTGAATTTCTACTACTCGCATAGGTCATGAAGTAATTTCGACTAGTCATACAAGTCATGAAGTAGTTTTAGTTCACACTGGTAGACTCAGGTTATAAGATTACTAGAGATGGACCACGAAATTCCGGATGGGTTCTAACTTCAGACTTAACAGAATACATCATCGAAATCGAGAAATATGAAACTCAGGTGTTGATTCGAGCTTCAAATGTTGTATAACATAATACAAACTATGAACCTCGAAGCTCCGAGAGAGTTCTGACTTCAAACTTAGCATGATACATCATCGAAATCGATAAATATGAAGCTCAGTGTCGATTCGAACTTCAAATGTGGAATAAGAGCAAACCAATTATGAACCAAATTATGAACTTCAAAAAGACCCGAGATTCTCATTCGGATGAACTGAAGACGTAGAATATCTGATATTAACATCCCAGGTGCAAAGATTAGTAGAGTTAGACCTGAGTTTCTCATTCAGATGCACTGAAGATAAAATTTATCATATTTGAACATCCCAGGTTCGAAGATTACTGGAGTTAAACCTGAGTTTTCTCATTCAGCTGAACTGAAAATAAAATTCAGATTTGATTATCGCAGGTTCGAAGATTACTAGAGTTAGGCCTGAGTTTCTCATTCGGATGAACTGAAGATGAAATTTATCAGATTTGAACATCCCAGGTTCGAAGATTACTAGATTTAGACCTGAGTTTATCACTCGCATGAACTGAAGATGAAATTTATCAGATTTGAACATCTCAGGTTTAAAGATTACAAGTGTTAGACTTAAGTTTCCCATTCGGATGAATTGAATATGAAATTTATCAGATTTGAACAACGCGGGTTCGAAGATTACTAGAGTTAGACATGAGTTTCTAATTTGGATGAATTGAAGATGAAATTTATCAGATTTGAACATCCCAGGTTCGAAGATTACTAGAGTTAGACCTGAGTATCTCATTCGGATGAACTGAAGATAAAATTTATCAGATTTGAACATCCCAGGTTCGATGATTACTAGAGTTAGATGTGAGTTTCTGATTCGGATGAACTGAAGATGAAATTTATCAGATTTGAACATCCCAGGTTCGAAGATTACTAGAGTGAGACCGGAGTATCTCATTCGGATGAACTGAAATGAAATTTATCAGATTTTAACATCCTAGGTTCGAAGATTACTAGAGTTAGACCTGAGTATCTCATTCGGATGAACTGAAAATGAAATTTATCAGATTTGAACATCTCAGGTTCGATGATTACTAGAGTTAGACCGGAGTTTCCCATTCGGATGAACTGAAGATGAAATTTATCAGATTTGAACTTCCCAGGTTCGAAGATTACTAGAGTTAGACCCGAGTTTCCTATTCGGATGAACTGAAGATGAAATTTATCAGATTTGAACATCGCAGGTTCTAAGATTACTAGAGTTAGACATGAGTTTCTCATTCATATGAACTAAAGATGAAATTTATCTGATTTTAAAAATGAGCATATTAACTTTATTGAAAAATAAGTGTAATAAATAATATGGAGAGTGTGAAGATGACCAGACTACCCTTATCATAAATAAATAGAGTAAATATTACAGACTGTGAGAATGACCATATTATCCTTACCGGAAATAAGTGTATTAAATATTATGGAGACTTTGAAAAGGACCAGACTACCCTTATCGAAAATAAGTAAAGTAAATATTACAGACTATGAAAATGACCATATTATCCTTACTGGAAACAAGTGTAATAAATATGATGGAGACTTTGAAAATGACCAGACTACCCTTATCGAAAATAAATAGAGCAAATATGATGGAGACTATGAAATTGACCATATTACCCTTAATGGAAATTAGTGTAATACATATTATGGAGACTGTGAAATAGACCAGACTATCCTTAATAGAAATTAATGCAATAAATATTATGGTGACTGTGAAATGACCAGACTACCCTTATCGGAAATAAATAGAGTAAATATTACAGACTATGAAAATGGCCATATTATCCTTACTGGAAATAAGAGTAATAAATTATAGGGAGACTGTGAAAATGACCAGACTACCCTTATCAGAAATAAATAGAGTAAATATTACAGACTGTAGGGAAATGGGTTCACATTATATAATAATTATTATGCCTTATGCTCTATTGTGTTCACAATGTAAATCAGTGTGTACACATTCAAAATAACAATAAAGTATAACCCCTTTAAAATAATAGCATAAGGACCGGCAAAATTTAACAATTTATCGCGATATTTAATAATCGCATAAATTAATAATTATTAAATTAATAATTAATTAGTTTATCAATTTTTTTTAATTCCATAAAAATAATAATCAACAAAATGAACCAATACACATTATCGAAGAATCCAATAATCAACCCCTATAAAAGATTCGTTCAATGGATGACACCGTTTCGAAGAATCCAAGTGAAGCGTTAGATAATTAAATTTCTTTTAAACTGCCCACAAAAGGACATCATTTCATATTGGTTGACTGAAGAATAAATAATTGAGAGTGCCATGGGAGAAGACGAAAGTGATGTTGTGGAAGTCGAAGATGAAACTGTAGTTGCAGATCCACCTTCCCTTAAAGAAGCTATCAAAGAGGCAAATATATTGAATATGTCTTTATTGCATCAGGAAACAACAACACCAAGAACTCTTTTAATGTTAAGAAAAATCCAAGATGAAATTCAATGTGAATCGTTCGTTACCAAATTAGCATAAATGTAAAACTTAATTTAAATATATTGGAGACTTATTAATTTATATATTCGAAGGGAAGCTAAAAAAAGTTACTATTTTATAAATTTAGCGAAATATTAATTTAGCACGTTGGTCCCGAGTCGGGGCAGAAAAATTTATTAATTTATCGCGGATTAAATTATACGGGATTATACTGTAATATGAACATAAAATGACTTCCTTATTGTGACCATAATGTGAAGCATTAGGTATACATTCCAAGTTATGCCTTATTGTGAACACAATGGAAAACAATGGGTACGCATTCCAAATTATACCTTATTGTGAACACAATGGAAAACATAGGGTACACATTCTTATTATTCATTAAAATGAAAAATGACCTTATTGTGAACATAATGTGAAGCATTGGGTACACATTACAAATTATACCTTATTGTGAACACAATGGAAAATAGTGGGTACACATTCCAAATTATGCCTTATTGTGAACACAATGGAAAACATTGAGTACACATTCTTATTATTCATTAAAATGAAAAATGACCTTATTGTGAACATAATGTGAAGCATTGGGTATACATTCCAAATTATACCTTATTGTGAACACAATAGCAACAGTGGGTGCACATTACAAATTATACCTTATTGTGAACACAATGAAAAATAGTGGGTACACATTCCAAATTATACCTTATTGTGAACACAATAGAAAACAATGGTGTACATTCTTATTCATTAAAAATAAAAATGACCTCGTTGTGAACACAATATGATACAGTGGGTACACATTACAAATTCTACCTTATTGTGAACACAATTCTTATTTTCATTAAAATGTAAATTATGACTATCCTTATTGTGAACACAATGGGAACAGTGGGTACACATTCCAAATTAATCTTTACTGTGAACACAATGTAAACCCAGTGGGTACATATTCTTCTAAATAAAAAAATAATTTTTCGTATTGTGCACACAACGTTTAACAATGGGAACACATTTTATAAATTAAAATATTAATTAAGATGACACTGTTTCTAAAAAGGTTTCCAAATAATAATAAAAAAATATAATGTGCATAATGTAGTCGTGTTCTTCATTTCGAAAATTTGAGTTTTTTTTTCCAAAATCTGATTTTTGGGCCACTCTATATTCGGAGGTTCGAGTAACAATATAACCCTCCGAATATAGTAGTGCCAAGGATCTATATGCCGAGGCTCATGGTGGTTCTCATTTGGGAGCCAACAAATATTCGGAGGTCAAATGAGTTACTTGTCTTCCGATTATGAGTTACTTCTAGGGTTTTTCTGTTTTTTTCCCATATTCGGGAGATAATCATGATTTTTATCTCCCGCATGTAGTCATGTTCTTCATTTCGAAAATTTGAGTTTTTTTTCCAAAATCTGATTTTTGGGCCACTCTATATTCGGAGGTTCGAGTAACAATATAAACCTCCGAATATAGTAGTGCCAATGATATATATGCCGAGGCTCATGGTGGTTCTCATTTGGTAGCCAACAAATATTCGGAGGTCAAATGAGTTATTTGTCTTCCAATTATGAGTTACTTCTATGGTTTTTCTGTTTTTTCCCACATTCGGGATATATTCATGATTTTTATCTCTCGAATGTAGTCGTGTTCTTCATTTCGAAAATTTGAGTTTTTTTTCCAAAATCTGATTTATTGGCCACTCTATATTCGGAGGTTCGAGTAACAATATAAACCTCCGAATATAGTAGTGCCAAGGCTCTATATGCCGAGGCTCATGGTGGTTCTCGTTTGGGAGGCAACAAATATTCGGAGGTCAAATAAGTTACTTGTCTTCCGATTATGAGTTACTTCTAGGGTTTTTCTGTTTTTTCCCACATTCGGGAGATAATCATGATTTTTATATCCCGAATGTAGTCGTGTTCTTCATTTCGAAAATTTGATTATTTTCTTCAAAAATCGGATTTTCGGGCCACTCTATATTCGGAGGTTCGAGTAACAATATAAACCTCCGAATATAGTAGCGCCAAGGCTCTATATGCCGAGGCTCATGGTGGTTCTCATTTGGGAGCCAACAAATATTCGGAGGTCAAATGAGTTACTTTTAGGGTTTTTCTGTTTTTTCCCATATTCGGGAGATAATCATGATTTTTATCTCCCGAATGTAGTCGTGTTCTTCATTTCGAAAATTTGAGTTTTTTTCCAAAATCTGATTTTTGGGCCACTCTATATTTGGAGGTTCGAGTAACAATTAATATAAACCTCCGAAAATAGTAATGCCAAGGCTCTATATGCCGAGGCTCATGGTGGTTCTCATTTGGGAGCCAACAAATATTCGGAGGTCAAATGAGTTACTTGTCTTCCGATTATGAGTTACTTCTAGGGTTTTTCTGTTTTTCCCATATTCGGGAGATAATCATGATTTTTATCTCCCGAATGTAGTCGTGTTCTTCATTTCGAAAATTTGAGTTTTTTTCCAAAATCTGATTTTTGGGCCACTCTATATTCGGAGTTTCGAGTAACAATATAAACCTCCGAATATAGTAATTCCAAGGATCTATATGCCGAGGCTCATGGTGGTTCTCATTTGGGAGCCAACAAATATTCGGAGGTCAAATGAGATACTTGTCTTCCGATTATGAGTTACTTCTAGGGTTTTTCTGTTTTTTCCCACATTCGGGATATATTCATGATTTTTATCTCCCGAATGTAGTCGTGTTCTTCATTTCAGAAATTTGAGTTTTTTTTTCCAAAGTATGATTTTTTTGGGCCACTCTATATTCGGAGGTTCGAGTAACAATATAAACCTCCGAATATGTAAGGACAAATTTGCCATTAAGATATATGCGAGATAAGGGATAACTCACTTTACGTTTGAGTGACCCTATTTTGTTTTATTGTTGGCCCCTAAATCTTTTTTGTTGGCCCATAAAAACGCCAGGCTTTTAATCCAGATATGATTCTAATCTCTGGTGGATTTGATGCAGGTACTCCGCGGGGCTATGTCTCTTAAATACTAACCTCCTCTTATATTGTTCACAGCCCTGTATATAAGTTTTTGGCATGGTTTGAACTTCCAGTGTTTTCTGTAGATAGATTAAGGAACTGCATGTTTTTCAAAAGCTCATTGTTAGTATCTTAAAATTCTATCGCAGAAAAAGCTGACCTCACCTCTCACATCCCATTTAGGCTATTTCACCTTGAAAGCTTGTTTTATTATATAATACATGGGTTTTAAGGACATACATATATACGGAATGACATTTTCTTGTCTATGCCAATCATATATATGTAACGAATGGCTTCCTAATTACGTACTAGTTATATTTTTTTTTTATTTATACCAACTATTGACTTGTGATCCACTACACGGAACAGCTGCTGGTGATACCATGGGGGCATGTTCTGTTACACCAGACGGCTATTCTGTGATGATGAAAAAGGTTGGAGTTCAAACAAAACTATGTTCATCTTTCTAATGGATGTTATGCGTTATCTCTATTAATGGTTTAATTGTAATCCATCTTCATCTTTGAACATTGGTTGCTGAATTAACTTAAAAAAAAAAAGTTCTTTTTCACTCTGTCCAGTTGATGCCATTTGCTCGTGGAAAATTATGATGGCCTTGGAGGGAGGGTACAATTTGGAATCTTTATCGAAGTCTGTCCTAGCCTGTGTGGAAGCTTTGCTAGAAAACAAACCTATCATTGGATCTTCTAAGGCTGAGGCCTCCCCGTTGGAGACTTGGAGTCGACTTGGCGTGTAATAGATGCGGTAAGATATTTTTGGACCCCTTGGCTTCTTATTCTTCTTCCATGATTTCCCTCCTTATTCTGTCTTCTTCCTTGGTCATTTCTCTTTGCAGTTCACTGTATTTACTCTCTAATCACTTTTGGATTGTCTATTTTTAGGTTCGAAAAGAACTAAGCAGATACTGGCCAATGCTTAGTGATCATGAGCTACCAAATACCATAAAAAGGACATCTTCATCTAAGGTATTTTTCTCCTGTCTTTTTCTACTAATGGTACCCAATTAGTTACGATTCGGTTAATAGAAGTACTAGAATTATTTATACCCGTAATTACTATCTTTCCAACGGTTAAAGAGATCTGTGCAGGTAACGGAGTCTCCGCAAGTCGTTGGATCGACACAATTGATGGAATATGGTAAGATCACTGAGCCTACGCAGGGAACTGGTAGCATGCAGGGAGCTGGTACTGCGCATGGTGCTAAATCTTCTGTTCCTGTTTTGCCATTTCATGAAAAAGGAAAGGAAGTCGTTGATCATCTTGACTTTGACATTAATGCTACTGATGATGTTATCATGGAATGGGCCATGAAGGAGTCTACCATCCCTGTGTTAAAATCTACGGTTCCACACGGACAAGAGGATGCTTCCGAAGCCGCTGCGTACCAGACAGCAGAACTAATTAACTTTAAAAAGACTTATGACTTGTTTTTTAACACGAGTCAATTTTCTGCTAGAAAAAGCTTTGGGCACGTCCCTTCCATGGATGTGAAGACTATGGAATCGTTTGTTGATGGCTATTCGGACATCCTTCCTCAGTTCACCCTTTTTACTGTGAGTGCTAAATTTGAATTGCAATTTTCCCTCTTTAGTTTCACGAAAAACCAGGATATGACCCTTTTCTTGTCCTGCAGTTGGCTAAACAAGAGTATGGCTACAGATTGTACAAATTTTACCGCCTTAAATCTGCTAAGCTTTCGCTACTACTGGAGCAAGCCCATAATGATCGTGACTTCCTGAATACTCAAATGGAGGATCTTAAGAAGCAAGTTGAAACTGCTGGCAGGGCTTCTGCAGAAGAGATGGAGTTGCTGCGTCGTCAGTTGACTCAGAGTCAGAACTCTATTGCTGCTGCTGAACTGGCCCGTGATGTAGCTGTAAGAGCATGTGAGCTAGCTGAACAAGCGCGGGCAGCTGCGGATACTTCCTGCACAAGAGAATCTGCTGAAGTTTTAGGTTTGTTCCATAGTTCCTTAGTTGTTTCACTTGTTGGTTAGTAATTATGTTGCGCCCTAAAGTAAGCATGCTGATGAGAAGTGAGTGAGTCTGATGAGTTGTTACTGTCTACGGGCTGAAAATATCAACTTGCAGAGGGATTTGTGCATTTGTCAAAAGGAATGAGGATTTGACCCTTCAGCTGAATCGTAACATTGCTCACTCAGCCAGTTGTCTTCTCTCAACTCCTCTTTTAAGACAAGAAAAGGTTGAGTTTCGCATTAAGTGGATTCATTTACGGGGAAAGAGCTTGACAGAATTTCAGTTGAAAGATGGCATTACTGCTGATCATAAAGCTGCCATTGCGACATTAGAGATGCGTAAGGTAGGTCGCTGTACGTGTGTTAGATTACAATGCTGTACGTGCGGATTTGATTTGAAGAGAACTAAAAAAGCAATGCTTTTCTCTTTGATTTGTTGTTGCCTTCTTGGTTTTCAAAGATATCCACTTGAGGGTGATAAGT
This sequence comes from Papaver bracteatum, assembly GCA_023529315.1. Taxonomy (NCBI): domain Eukaryota; kingdom Viridiplantae; phylum Streptophyta; class Magnoliopsida; order Ranunculales; family Papaveraceae; genus Papaver; species Papaver bracteatum. The sequence continues at coordinate 148,177 of JAJJWX010002036.1, read as the reverse complement.
TTGTGGATTTTTAACCTTTTAAGATTTACGATATCCAAATAAGTCAGTTGTCAATTGGTGCACTCCCAGTCTGAGTTGCTTCAGAGAACGAGGCTAAAAGCAAGAAAGCCTTTATTTCCTTAGGTGTCAGGACAGATGTGGTGGGAAAGAGGTTCCCTGTTTTGGAGTCGTAAAGTTCAAAACAGGGAACCTTGGTTGTTGTTCTATGAATACTCATGTTGGTTTAGTGAAATGTTGGAATCAAATTGTTAAGATTCTTCAGGTAATGGATCTGTGTTTCATGGAGGTATTATTTATGTTTGTGAGTTCGATCACTTCGTTCTTCAAGTAAAAACATCCTCCTCTCTCTCTCCACTGTAGACTTTCAAAAATCTACAGTAGATTTCGATTATGATTTCGATTTCGATTCCAGTTTTTCGATCTCAGCTTATTCAGGAATTGAAGTCTTAGGCAGGGTAAAATAGATATTTAAACGTGGTGATGAATCCAGCTGGATCATGTTTCGGGTCTAGGCTGCTACTCAATTTCTCGAATTAGCGATGGCAGCTTTTTGAGTTTCGCAATAAGTGGATTCATTTACGGCGATAGAGATCAACCGCATTTCAGTAGAAAGATTGCATTATTGCTGATCAGAAAGCTGCCATTGCGACATTAGAGAAGGGTATGGTAGGTCTCTGTAAGTGTGTTAGATTACAATGCTCTATGTGCAAATTTGACTAAAGGCAATGCTTTGGTTGCAAAGATATATCCACTGAGGGTGATAAGTTTGTGGATGATTTACCCAAAATCAGTTGTCAATTGGTGCACTCCCAGTCTGAGTTGCTTCAGAGAACGAGGCTAAAAGCAAGAAAGCCTTTATTTCCTTAGGTGTCAGGACAGATGTGGTGGGAAAGAGGTTCCCTGTTTGGAGTCATAAAATTCTTGTATTAGAATGGATCTCGGGCAAGCCAAGATGGACTTTGATAAGCTTAGTGAACATTTCAGTTGGTTCGATGCAGAGAGAGTTGAGGCCGAAAATAAGTATCTTAGTCATGCTGAAGGTAGCTTTAGGGAAGAATACTTATTGTTCTCCGTACCCAGCTCTTTCTTTCATCTTACGCTTCCTTTTTGGCATGTTTTCAGTGCTTCAGGAGCAAATTGCTGGACTGACCAAGAAAGTGGATGATCTAAATGCTGAAGTGATTAAGCAGACTAATTTGGTTAGTGACATCTCGGGTCATGCTCGAACCAATGAAACTCGTGCTGAGAAAGCTTAAGCAGAAGTTCAAGCAGTAGCGACGCAGACGTGTGAAGAGTTTCTGCACCTTTTTCAGAAATTTGTGATCGACTTGAATAAGGCTCTTTTCTATGATAAAGCAGGGAAGAAGAAGCGTCGACACAAGCTCCCACACGCCACTAATCCCATGTAAAAGACTTTTCTGTTTTGTTGATCTTGTCCTATGCTTGTGTTCATGGAAGTTCATTATCTGCTGTTTTAATTCTGTTCATTTTCCGTTGTTCAAAGACTTGCGTAATTGCTGGCTGCTGTGTTCAACTATTTACTAATGAGAAACCGTTTCTATTTTCGCTGCTTGTGTTTATTCACACTAGCAGTGAATTGGTGTGCATGCATAAACACGGTGCACTAGTAATCAGTGACTTCGTTAGTATGCGTGTATTAAAGCAGGCACGCAGGGCACTTCTGTTTTTTTTTACTCGGTCAATAAATATATTAAAAAACGAAAAAACTGTACAGGGTGAGAATCCTACTAGTGTGTAGCCGTGAGGCTAACACTAGCAAAAGACTCATTTGAAACGAAAATACACTTCGCCAGGCCACTCATAAATTTTTGTGGACACTGGCCTACCCTCATAAAACTCAAAAATATCCTCAGCCAACAAACAAGCTTGTTTAGCCGAGGCATCAGCTGAAAAATTTATCTCTCTGTAACTATGGACATATCTAATATTACTGTAAAACGATCTCGCCATTTTCCACTTCTGCATGAGCTGCCACGGCAGCTGCCCTTCCTCGAAAGCTTGAATGCAGCTCTTTGAATCCGAACGAACACACAGCTTCTTGATATTCCATCTTCTAGCACACATCACTCCATAAATAATAGCACAAACTTCATCATAGAAATTCGTTTGCCAGCCAAGGCCAACCATAAGAGTACCTAAGACTTCCGCATTTGAACCACGAAAAGTCACGCCACAACCTGCCTTGCCAGGATTGCCAAGGGAGGCACCATCACAACAAATCAAAATCTCACCTGGATCTGGAGGCCACCAAGCAAGCTCCATTGGAGTTGAAACCCGTGAAGCCCTATGCGCCACCATAAAGTAATTCAAAATCCTCAAGTCATCTTCCTTGTTGTACATATATCCCTTCATGCGGATTGAATTATCATGAATCAATTGATAGAACCGGCCTTTAAAAGCAAGCCAGTTAACTGTAGCCTCCTCAAAATAAATTTTATTCCGCAGCTTCCATAATTCAGTGGAAATTGCAAGATGAGCAACCAGCCACAGATCTTTAATCATCCTACTACGACCCTTAGCAACCTTATAAGAGTCCACAAGATCCTCCAAAGGCCTCATATTAAAAATACCCGAAACCCAGGCCCAGATACGCCTAGCAAACCTGCACTGCCAAGTAATATGGCGCATCGAATCGCCATCCCTCCTACAAAGACGACACATAGAAGGCATAGACCTTCCAGTACTCTTGATAACATTGTCATCCGTATTACAGCATTGATTTGCCCAAATTTTCCAATATTGTGTACTCAAAGTTGGGTGAACCACGCTTCGAGTAAACAAGACAGCATGCGGCTGTAAAATCCCATGAACGCGAATAGCCTCCTTAGCTTACTTAACCGAGAAGACCCTTTTGTTGTCAAGATCCCAGACTTTGTAATCATCCCCACCAGCAATTATGGGCAAATTGTCCACATCAATACTACAACGAAGCATCAAATCTCTAGTATCTTGAGGAATAGACCAAACACCATCAACAATAATATCACTTACCTTCGTTTTAAAATCATTCGGACCTTTGGAAGAAATTCCAAGCCTCCCCGCAATCGAAAAATCACCACACCAATTATCAAAGAATAAGGAAGTATTATCACCATTACCAATAATTGAACGAGTATGCTGCTGTACAAAATTGTAGATCAAGCGCACCCCTGGAAAAACCGAAGAGCCCAACTTATAGTCTATCAAATTGCCATTTATTTTGAAAAACTTTGCCCGCAAAAACCTTGCCCAAGTCTTGTTAGAGTCACGCAGGGCACTTCTGATAAGCAACTTATAGTGAGCCTGGCTGGCTGGACTCGTTTACTGTTAAATTATCTTTCCCCGTTCACCTGTTTGTGATTTTAGGCGGCCTATATATCCCATTATCATCAAATTCGAGTAATGGGAATCTGTATCCCCTCATAGGGGGAGATTTTTTTCTGATGTAAATCCAAGGGGTAATAACCCTACACCCGTTTGTTCTTCATCCTCCTCAACTAAATGCCCCCAAGCGTTGCCACCTCTAGAATATAAGGTGAGTTCTCATTTTGCTTGAGTTTCAAATTCTTATTGTTTTCAACGAAAACAATATAATAATCTTGTATCATTGAATCTTGGTCGTTGTTTTAAGAATATTCGTGTTGGTTTAGTGAAATGTGGGCCCGCCACCCACCGGAGTTAACAGGGGGGCCGTTTTTAAGCTGGTACAAAGCATTTTCTTCTCAAAGACTTGCGGTGTGTTCTGTTTGTTTGTGCAGTTCGACCGTCTGTTTTCAATATAATTGGTCTATGGAGGCATGTATCTCAAAAGATGAGTACCTCCCAATCTCAGCTGAATGTCGTGCAAGAGGAATGTTCTCAAAAGATGTGTCATTTGCACGAGACATTTTGAGTTTGTAGGATATTTTCCGAAAATGCTATATGAACAGCATAATGACAGCTGATCCTATAGGGCATCCTTAATGGCCGAACGACGTGTCTTCTTTTTTTAGCCACGTCATAGGAAACTAGGTTTACTAGACATTTTATTGCATTCTTATTCTCCAAATTATTTTTGCCGTTCGATCTTTGACTTAGCTTATCATCGTGTATATTCGATTAACTCCATTCTTACTGTTTCTAAGAAAAAAGATACTCTACTAATAATTTGGTAAAATGGAGTTACCTTTCACGTGCAACGAGTGATCAGAAAAGTGAAAGATCAAGCTTTCTTCTGGGGTAAAAATAATGTAGAACTTAATGGTGTTTCTTTAGAGATGATTAATTCTAATTGGGGACAGTTTTTTGTAACTTAACCCTTCCGCGTGGTGGGGGTTGGGACTCGTTGGGTTGGTAGCTTTTTCCTTTAGCTTACTTCCTCTAAGTTTTCTTAATGAAATCATTTTTGCGTGGAAAAAAATAATAATAATTTGGTAAAATGGAGGAAACCGAATAGAATAAATTTAGTAGGCAAGAACATTGCATGAATATATGGTATCCAAGGAATGTTAGTTTTGCTCCTTGATTATAGCCGTTTTTTGTTATCTAATTGCGGATTCATACGCTGAATTATTCAAATAGCTTCTACCTTCTAGCAGTATATAGCCCATATCATGTGGCAGAGAAGAAAGCATTTCATAGGGAGCTATACCTTGAAATCAACTGTTATGACCAATGGCCCTTCTTAACACAATCAATTAAGAATTGAAATAGAAATGAAATCAGAATTGAAAGAAGCACACACAACGCAGGGATTTATAGTGGTTCGATCAAGATGATCTACATCCAATTTGGAAGATGACGATAACGATTTCACTATGATTCAAACAAGATTACAAGAGTATGATTCAAAACCCTCTCTCAAGATCAAGCCTACACTGGCTCACACTCACTCTTAGTTTCTTATGTTTCTCTTACAAAAACAAGAGGAGTAGATCAAGTATTTATATCTCCTGATGCCCACCTTCCCTTGCACAAAAAAACAAATGGGCTAACCCTTTTTGAACACTAGCAAGAGAATTAGTCTACCTCCCCTTTTTGAATACTAAGAAATTAGACCATCTAGAAGAGTTAGACTTTCTAGAAATTAGACCATCTAGAAGCCAACTCTTTTTGAATACTTAGCCACCGTATTCAAGGCACATGTGCTACAAATATCCACCTTGACTTGAATACCATAACCACTCATCATCATCGTCTTCGCTCATCCCCTTAAGGGCTCTCAACACCTGTTGACACCAACCAATTCCAAGCAATGCTTGAACTTGATACTTGGAACCGTCTTTTTCAACATGTTTGCAGGGTTATCTGCTGTAGGAACCTTTAGCATTGCTATCCTACCTTCCTCAACTGCATCCTTGATAAAATGATATCCGACATCGATGTGCTTTGTTCTTTCATGATACATCTAGTTCTTTGTCAAGTGAATGGCACTTTGCCTGTGACAGAACAAAGTTCCAATCTCTTGCTTAAAACCCAAATCACCAACCAGACCCATCAACCATATACCTTCCTTCACTGCTTCCGCGGCTGCCATGTACTCTGCCTCAGTTGTAGACAATGCAACTGTGCATTGCAAAACCGACCTCTAACTGATAGTACTACCACACAATATAAAATTATAACATGTCAATGACCTTCTTCTATCAAGATCACCTGCATAATCAGAATCAACATAACCCACAACATTTGTCGAATCACCATAGTGTTTATCAAACACTAAACCGACATTTGAACTGCCCTTTAGATAACTCAAAATCCACTTTACAGCTTGCCAATGAGCCTTCCCGGGACTTCCCATGTATCTGCTTACCACACTCACAGCTTGTGTGATATCCTTCCTTGTACAAACCATAGCATACATGATGCTACCAACTGCGCTTGCATATGGAACTCGAGACATATACTCTTCCTCATATACAGTTTGAGGTGATTGCCTTCTAGAAAGTTTACAATGAGCTGCCAAAGGAGTACTTACTGGTTTTGCATCTTTCATACCAAACCGCTCCAACAATTTCTCGATGTAATCCTTCTGGGACAAATGCAACTTGCCTTCAGCTCGGTTTCTATGAATCTCCATGCCCAATATCTTATTTGCTGCACCCATGCCTTTTATCTCAAAGTCACTACTCAACTGCACCTTCAACTTATGAATCTCTGACATGTCTGTGCAAGAGATCAACATATCATCAACATACAAGAGTAAATACACAAATGAACCATCTTGGAGTTTCCTGTGATATACACAACTATCATACTTACTCCTACTGTATCCATTTGCCAACATAAACGTATCAAAATGTTTATACCACTTCCTTGGAGATTGCTTCAAACAATACAAAGATTTCTTCAACAAACATACATGGTCTTCTTTGCCAGGAACTTCAAACCCTTTTGGTTGTTGCATATAAATACGCTCTTCCAAATCACCATGAAGGAAAGACGTCTTAACATCTAGTTGTTCCAATTCTAGATCTTTCAAAGCAACTATATCAAGCAATGTTCTAATAGAAATATGTTTAACAATAGGAGAGAATACCTCATTGTAGTCAATGCCTTCTCTTTGCATAAACCCCTTTTCCACAAGCCTTGCCTTGTACCTTGTTCCTTCACCATCTAAAGTACCTTCTTTCTTCTTGAAAACCCATTTGCTTCCAACAATCTTCTGTCCTTTTGGTCTTGCAACTATCTCCCATGTGCCATTCTTGTCAAGAGACTCAATTTCTTCAATTGCAAAAGCTTCCCATTATGTTGATTCTTCACTACCGATTGCTTCTTCATAGGTTCTTGGCTCATCCCTATCTATGCTCTCACCCGCTGCAAGTGCATACGCAACCAAATCAGCATGGCTATATCTCTGAGGTGGTCTAACTTGCCTCATCTATCTGTCTCTTACAAGATTGTACTAATGACCTTGTGCTTCTTCTTCCTGGGCAGGTTCTTGCACTATATATTGATCATCATCATCATCAGAAACAACAGTCTCATTGCTTCCTTGAACTTTCACCTCAATTTCCACCTTGTCACCAAGCTCCACCTTATCACTAACACCCTCTTCATCTCTTCCATCTAGTTCTTTATTCTTTGGCTTCAACATCGATTTCTCATTAAATTTCACATCTCTGCTGATAAGAAACTTGTTTGATATTTCTTCAGGACACCATAACCTGTAGCCTTTCACGCCCTTTGCATACCCAAGAAATATACACTTCTTTGCTCTAGGCTCTAGCTTCCCCTCATTCACATGAGCATAGGCTGGACATCCAAATATCTTCAAGTCTTCATATTTAACATATGAACCTGTCCAAAATTCATTTGGAGTCTTACACTCAATAGCAGTCGATGGAGATCTGTTTACTAAATAAGATGATGTGTTTGCTACTTCTGCCCAAAACTGCTTTGGTAACCCGTCATTGGAGAGCATTCACCGTGCCTTCTCCATTATGGTTCTGTTCATCCTTTATGCAACACCATTTTGCTGTGGTGTTTTTCTGATTGTGCGGTGTCTCACAATCCCTTGCTCCTTACAGAACTCATTGAACTCACCCCCACAAAATTCCAAACCATTGTCTGTCCTCAAGTACTTGATTTGTCTTCCGGTTTGCTTGAACTTGACAAAAGTTTCATCTTTGTGTTTAAGTATGAATAACCATACTTTCCTTGAGAAATCATCAATGAATGTAAGTATATATCTACCACCACCATGTGAATCAACCCGAGAAGGACCCCAAAGATCGGAATGAATATAATCCAGAATACCCTTGGTGTTATGAATAGCTGTACTAAACTTGACTCTACACTGCTTTCCAAAGACACAATGTTCACAGAAATCAAGCTTGCCTGTTTTATGACCACAAAGCAATCCCTTCTTTCTCAAAACAGCCAACCCCTTCTCGCTCATATGCCCTAGCCGCATATGCCACAACTTGGTAGTATCATCATCAGAACTTGAAGAACATACAGCTGCATCACCCGTCACAGTAGTACCTTGCAGCGTATAAAGACCATTAATTCTCTCGCCCTTCATAATTGTAAGACTTCCTCTTGAGACACGAATAACTCCACCTTCGCCTTGACACTTGTAGCCATTTGAATCAAGCGTACCCAAAGAAATCAGATTTCTTCTCAGGTCTGGAACATGCCTAACCTTAGTTAAAGTCCCCACCATACCGTCATACATCTTAATTTTAATTGTACCTACACCCGCCACTTTACAAGTGACATTGTTTCCCATAAGAACTTTACCACCTTCTCTATCTTGATAAGTAGTAAACCACTCTCTATGAGGACACATGTGAAAAGTACACCCCGAATCAAGAATCCACCCATTCTCCGAGCTTTCGGTATGAACCGTGATAACCGTTCCATCATCACTTTCTACTTCAATATTTGTTGCGGTGCCTTGGTTAGTATTCTTCTCAACATTCTTCAATTTTGGACAATCTTTCTTGAAATGCCCCTTTTCCTTACAATGAAAGCAATAGAATTTACCGGATTTTGATTTAGGCCTTGATTTTGATTTACTCCTATCAAATCCGCCCCTTTGGTTTCCTCTTCCTCTAACAAACAACCCATCTCCCGAATTATCTTTACAATCAATACCCGTCTTCTTTAACTCCTTAGAGTTCAAAGCTGCTTTAACGTCTTCCATGGAAATTGTGGTTTTTCCATACATTACGGTATCAATAAAATTATCATAAGATGGTGGTAAGGAACAAACCAAACCCAAAGCTTGGTCTTTGTTTTTAATTTTGACATCAATATTTGCCAAATCCAAGAGAATTTTATTATAATCATCAATATGATCTATAATAGACATTCCTTCATGCATTCTAAGAGTATGTAATTTCTTCTTAAGATATAAACAATTAGTTATGGATTTAGTCATATACCTCTTCTCCAACTTGTTCCATAGCCCGTCCGGTGTCGTTTCCATCGCAACTTCTCTCAAGACCTCATTGATCAAACACAATAAAATTATTCCATGTGCTTTCTCCAAGAGCTCATCCTTTTCCTCATCCTTCAATGTTGTTCCAAGAGCCGTTTTCCCCTTCAAAGTTTTCACCAAACCTTGTTGCACCAAAACAGCCCTCATCTTTAGCCTCCATAAATTGAAATCATTCCTTCCATCAAATTTCTCAATCTCATACTTTGCCGCCATTGTAAATCGCTTCTACCCGGAGCTCTGATACCAATTTGTTATGACCAATGGCCATTCTTAGCACAATCAATTAAGAATTGAAATAGAAATGAAATCAGAATTAAAAGAAGCACACACAACACAAGGATTAATAGTGGTTCGTTCAAGATGATCTACATCCACATTGGAAGACGACGATAACGATTTCACTATGATTCAAACAAGATTACAATAGTATGATTCAAAACCCTCTCTCAAGATCAAGCCTACACTGGCTCACACTCACTCTTAGTTGCTTATGTTTCTCTTGCAAAAACAAGAGGAGTAGATCAAGTATTTATATCTCCTGATGCCCACCTTCCCTTGCACAAAAAACAAATGGGCTAACCCTTTTTTAATACTAGCAAGAGAATTAGTCTACCTCCCCTTTTCGAATACTAAGAAATTAGACCATCTAGAAGAGTTATACTTTCTAAAAATTAGACCATCTAGAAGCCAACTCTTTTTGAATACTAAGCCACCGTATTCAAGGCACATGTGCTACATCAACCAACATCTTTTATGTGAGTGTTTTTTTGCAAGAATATATTGCATATTGATTTCTATCAGATCAGATGTGATTCACTAGCATTATCATACTATACAGCAAATCATTAGAAAATACTGTAGAAGTTGATGTTGTTTCTCTTGAAAAGGATTATTCATCTGAATCTTCAGATTTTGCTCTTGAAATGGTTATGGTTATGGTTTAGCGCTATGGTTTTATAATGGTTCTCATTATGAGGTTTCTTAGTTATTGAAACCCATCCACTAAAGAATACAAAATATATATAGAACGAATAGGGGTTCAACCTATAATTGTGTTTAATCATCCTATTAATACTGCTAAGGAGGCATGGGGATCGTTAGAGAATAAATATAGATCGAATCAGGGGAGTGACGAAACTCATAGTTGCTCGATTCTTGGACTTCAAGATGATAGATAGCAAGTTTGTCATGGCGCAAGTTCAAGAATTCCAGGTTATATATACTTCATGAATTGAAGGCTGAGATGATACTCTAAGTGAATTTTTTCAAGGAGCAGCCTTAATTGAGAAAATACCCCCTTCCTGGAAAGAGTTTAAGAATTATCTCAAACATAGAACTAACGAATGAACATGGAGAGTTTGATATTCAGGCTCCAAGTAGAAGAAGATTAGAGGATAACGGTATTGCTGAAAAAAATGAGAAAGTTGTGGACGATGTTAAAGTCAATATGGTGGAAGAAAAGAAACCGGAAAATATAATGGAGCAAACAAAGACAAAGGCAAAGAGAAGAAAATAAGTGTGATGGTGAATGTTTTGTTAAAAATTTGAAATGATTTGATCAAAGAACAAAAAGGAGAAGAAAACAAAGTGTCCACGAGTGAAGATGAAGGGCTCTTAACATGATGGATCTCAAAACTCAAAGGTATGCTCTAATCTGTCCCCATTTATGCTCAGTTCAATGACACTGATACACCATGGATAATATAGCTATGTTAGTTTATCCAATGTCCAAAGCTCTTAGGACTACACAACTATGGTATAGACATGCTTAAGCAACAACTAACAATGATAAATCATGTTCTAATGAAAATTGGATTTTTCCTGTTCCAACAGTGGGGAAAAATTGGATTTTTCCTGTTCCAACTCACCCTCACTAATGTGCCATATGTAGTAGACATTAATTAAGAAACATTCAGAATGACTACAAGTTTTCTCTAGAGTTTTCTAATCTTATCTTTTTTTTACTAACTCTTTCTCTAGAATACTCTAGGCATTAGCCACTAACTTTGACTGACTGACTCTTTTTCTAGCCACTAAACTTTATGCTTTCTAGAAGACTCTAGCCACTAAACTTTTTAGCTTCTAGAGGACTCTAGCTACTAACATTTTTTCACATGTTTTACATTATATTTGACACTCCAGATTATTTGTTTATTCTCTAGCTTTATCTAGAGAATTCTTTTCTTTAATTTTCCCATTACAAATTACATGTTCCAACACCCCCTCTTAATTTGTAATGGTCTTTGATTGTGATCTTCACCCAATCTTCATTTTCCTTTAGCTTCTTGTGCTCGTGTTGGCGAATCCTTTTGTTCTGTCACTCTCTTTTCTAACAGTGTCTCCATGTCTCTTGTTTTAGATCTTCTTTGGTGACCTGGAATTTTCGCAGCCTTCCGTCTTGTGCTGGTTCACTCCTTCTCCTTTACGGTTTAGACCGAACTTGGCTATCTTCAATACAGAGGCTTTGCCTTCTGTTGATATTCCTCGCCTTTCACGAAACTTAACCATTATAGGTTCAGAGGTTCCGCCCACTCAACTTTGTGAGTAGAATATTTTTGAGGATGGCTCCGTTTTTTACCATCTCTCGTATTTGAGGAGGCATTTCTTTGATGCTCTCTTCCCTCAAATTTTTCTTTAGAAATGCACTCTTTTGTGCATCTCTGCGAGGATGGAAACCTTCTTTTTTTTTTTTTTTTTTTTTTTTTTTTTTTTTTTTAAACGGAAGGAGGTGAAACTTGTACTCACTCATTTGTTTGTTTGGAGACATATCATTTCCAGGAACTTTCCTTCTGTAACTTAACTTCACGAGCTGCTACTTTTTTTTTTTTTTTATATATTTTTCAAAACTTAGAATTTGGGTGATAACTAGTTTCTATTGGGGGTTGAAAAATGACTTTGGTCTGTTGAGACGTACCTTGCGTCTTCTCATCTTCTTTAAACTTCATTTGTGCGGAATTATCACCTTCAACTTGTAGCGGAAACTTTAACGCCCATTTGGATCGAACCTGCTCTGATACCATGTTAAAAATTGCAGTGTTTTTGAGCTCTTATACATGTTGGAGAATCGAAATGTTTTGGGGCTCTTATACCATGTTGGAAATTTATATTTTTATAAGGAACTTGGGATAGTTGAATAATATTTGCGGAGGTATACGAGCATATTAGTGTTGCTCGTATAGAGCTCCTAGGACTCTAGTAGTGAAGGTGGAAGCAAGACTTGGTAACTTATATAATTTTTTCTCTTCTATTGAATTGATCTTTGCTTACTTGCTTTTGTTCTTGCTTGCTTACAAATGACACATGACTTGCCTATTTATAGGCTTACATAAACTGTCCACAACCACTCTAGTTTTCTCTAGAGTTTTCTAATCTTATCTTTTTTACTAACTCTTTCTCTAGAATACTCTAGGGATTAGCCACTAACTTTGACTGACTGACTCTTTTTCTAGCCACTAAACTTTCTGCTTTCTAGAAGACTCTAGCCACTAAACTTTTTAGCTTCTAGAGGACTCTAGCTACTAACATTTTTTCACATGTTTTACATTATATTTGACACTCCAGATTATTTGTTTATTCTCTAGCTTTATCTAGAGAATTCTTTTCTTAATTTTCCCATTACAAATTACATGTTCCAACATGTTTAGCTTGTGGCTATAAAAGGCCACTATGCGAAAGATTGTAGATCAAAGAACAAAAAGGAGAAGAAAACAAAGCGTCCACGAGCGAAGATGAAGCGGAAGTTAACATGATGGATCTCAAAACTCAAAGGTATGCTCTAATCTGTCCCCATTTATGCTCAGTTCACTGACACTGATACACCATGGATAATATAGCTATGTTAGTTTATCCAATGTCCAAATTCTTGTCGACTACACAACTATGGTATAGACATGCTTAAGCAACAACTAACAATGATAAATCATGTGAGAATGAAAATTGGATTTTTCCTGTTCCAACAGTGGGGAAAAATTGGATTTTTCCTGTTCCAACTCACCCTCACTAATGTGCCATATGTACTAGACATTAATTAAGAAACATTCAGAATGACTACAAGTTAGCATTTATGCTAAACAACTTTATAATCGTACGATATGTAATTTAGGGAAGGGGTACCTCTTAACTTTTCAATGAATTTGTTCTTTGACCGAACAAAAAAAGAAGATATACAGTAACGCAAAGAAGTTTTTCTCCATAAACTTTTGAATAACATACTTCAAAATAAAGTAACGCAAAGAAGTTTTTATTTCAAAAAGCAAAATATCGTGTATAGTTGAAAATTGAATTGTACCATTACTTACAAACCAAACAAATTATTTAGATAAGATATAACCAGATCGGTCTACCTAACACAGTAATTTTGTCTCGTTTGTAAGTTATGGTAAAATTCTGTTTCTTTGAGGAGTAATACTTGTTTATCCGCTAACCAGTGGCTTCATAACATCATCTGTTTAGTCAAACTTAGGTGCTTGCTTTGGAAACCTATTTTACAGTCACAAGTTTGACATCGAAAGCGGCTTCACCCATGCGGATCAACATCTCGCCATAGCCAGCAGCATTTAAGCAGGATTTATTGTCCGCAAAAACCCATACTCGACATGTATGGCTGCCTGGTGGGATGTGGACAGGGCCCTCTGCATGGATGCAGCCGCTTCGAATGTCAATCTTGCCTGCTTCCATGGGTGCAGCCACTTCAAATGTTAATCTTGCCTGCTTCTAGTTACAGCTGCTGCGTTAGGTTTCTCATCATGCTTGGGAAACTATTTTTACTTACAGTCACAAGATTAACATCGAAGCGGCGGCACCAATACAGATCAATATCCCGATACTAGTGCAGCAGCTTCGAATGTAAATCTTGCATGCATGCTGGACTCTTGATATAAACAAGAAATCTTAGTAGTTCTTATCTTAGATGAGCCATTAAAGATGAAGAAGCTTAAACATTTCGATAGAAACTGCTGCTCTATCTCTATATCACACTGTAAACCCTATTTATTGGTTATTGATATACATGCAAGAACCCTAAATAGGTTATAGAAGACTTGTGAGCCAAGGATATTGTATTGGAACCCTAAAGTTAGACATTAGAGAAATAATTGGGATCACGGGTCAAATGGATCCGTCAAAAGACTCAAAACAAAAGCAAATTCAGAGAGAATGTCTAATCCTGGTCCTGAAACTTCTGCGTTCGATGAAAAATCGAGCTAAATTGTATTAAGAAGATTATTATGCCTCGAAATCCATAAAATATTTGATAATGGATGAACAATTTCGAACCTTGATCATTGGTGCCTCCACGGTAATGATTGCAATATCATCTTCGCATGGGAGGGTAAGGTAATTTCTATTTTATTTTATAAACCAGAGACGTTGAAGCCTAAATTTTACAGGAACTCTTTGATGTCTATGTGACGTAGGGTATGTATCTTGTGTTGCAGGACATTCTATGCTTCATGAGGATGAAGAAAAAGTTAACAATGATCTTCAAAAATAGATAACAAGATCTTTCGGCAACATCAAGATAACGTGTCAAACTCACAATTACATTACACCAATGACACCTGATGCTCAACTTCCTACAATGGCTAGACAGATTGCGTTAGATATGGCTTTAAGTGGAGTGTTGGAGAAATAATTCTATAATATTAAGAAGGCAGAGCCAAAGTCCTTGGCTCAGTGGCGGTTAGTAGGGGCCTTAACAGGAGGATGCTTTAATTTGGAAAGCAAGTTTCAATAAACGCGTATAATCCTGTGACAAATAGGAAATTTCTAAATCTTCACCGCCGATTCTCTATAAATCCCAATTGCTGCCTCTTGTTTCCCACATATGCTTGTCTTCTAATCATCTCTCTCGCAAACTCTGTAGAAACCTTAGTAGTTCCAATTGCGGTTTCTCTAGTAATCAAAATTTCCAGTATCAGTTATCAATAATCATGGGTTGCGAATTGGATCGTAAGAGGAAAAATTCAAGTCGCTGTGGGAGTGAAAAGAAAATTAAGAAGGTGAAATCTTCTTCTAATAGGGTTGATAATGGTGTTGATTCTAAACTTCAAGAAGAATTGTGGAATGCTATTATTCCCGGTGATGATAAATTGATCGATGACACTCGTATAGATCCTGCTGACCATTATGAAAGTGATAATGATCTATCTGTTTCTGTTAAGGCTAAAGAAGAAGTTGATGGTGAAGTGGAAAAGCTGTTTAAGGGTTTTGGTAGGAGAAAAAAGAAACCTGAGAAATCAACTGAAGAATTGGGTATGTTTGTTGAGCATCGTATGCCAGAGTTTGAACTTGCCGCTGAATCTGATGCTGAGTTGAACTTAGATAATAAGCCTGCAATCAATAAACTTGACAAATTGCCTCTTCTGATGGATGTTCTATCAAAGAAACCACTTCAATTAGAATTCTTAGATCGTGGGGTCTTAACACTTCTCAAGAATTGGCTTGAGCCTCTTCCCGATGGAAGCTTACCCAACATTACTGTCCGGAGTGGAGTTCTGAAAATATTAACTGATTTCCGTTTGGATTTAGAGGAACTTGATAGGAGGGAGGAGCTAAAGAGAAGTGGTCTTGGAAAGGTTATCATGTTCTTGTCAAGATCTGATGAAGAGACAGCGGGTAATAGAAAGCTTGCCAGGGATTTGGTTGATAAATGGAGTCGACCAATATTCAACAAGAGCACCAGGTTTGAGGATACCAGGAAATACCTTGATGATGATAGAGTTCTCTACAGGAAACTACCAGTGAAAAGGATAACTCACAAAACTGCAATGCTGGATTTTAAAGTTACTGGTCTTGACGAATTTAAACGGGAGAGAAAATCTTCTTCTAAACAACATGCCTGTAAGCCAGAAGCTGCGCCTTTGGATTTCATGGTGCGCCCTCAATCAAAAATAGATCCAGATGAGATAAGAACCCGAGCTAAACAAGTTGAGCACGAAAAAGGGTAGGGCGCAGATTCATAAGAAGTTGCGACAGTTAAAAGCACCAAAGAAGAAGTTGCTTCAAGCATCTAAGCTTAGTGCCGACGGTCGGGACATGTTCAAGTTCTTTTAGTTAATTTTAATGTAACCTGGCTGTCAATCTGTCATTCTTACTATACTATTTGTAATCTATTTCTATATGTTATTCAATTTCCATAATTTTAGATTCGTGTCGTTCAGTTTTCTCATTGTTCTTTGAATTTACATCTTAATAATTGTATAATTCAGAATTGGGAGAAGCATGTGTTTCTACCACTTCATTGGGTGACAATCTTAGTTTCCACCACCACTACCACTTCACTGGATGACACCACTCACATCTTCTCATCAACCATACTCCTAATTGGAAAATGTAAGCACTGTGAGGACGGTATTCTCGGCATGTGTTTTAATTCAGTTCATTTTCCGTTGCTCAAAGACTTACGTATTTGCTGGCTGCTGTGCTCAACTATTTACTAATGGGAAACCGTTTCTATTTTCGCTGCTTGTGTTTATTCACACTAGCAGTGAATTGTTGTTCATGCTGAAGCACAGTGCACTAGTAATAAGTGACTTTGTTAGTATGCGTGTATTAAAGCAGGCACGCAGGGCACTTCTGATAAGCAACTTATAGTGAGCCTGGATGGCTGGACTCGTTTACTGTTAAATTATCTTCCCCCATCCACCTGTTTGTGATTCGAGTAATGGGAATCTGCATCCCCTTATAGGGGGAGATTTTTTTTCTGATGTAAAACCAAGGGGGAATAACCCTACACCCGTTTGTTCTTCTTGCTCCTCCTCAACTAAAAACCCCCAAGCCGTGCCACCTCTAGAATGTAAGGTGAGTTCTCATTTTGCTTGAGTTTCAATTCTTATTGTTTTCAACGAAAAAAATATAATAATCTTGTATCATTGCCGTTTCAAGTTGGTATAAAGCATTTTCTTCTCAAAGACTTGCGGTGTGTTCTGTTTGTTTGTGCAGTTCGACCGTCTGTTTTCAATATAATTGGTCTGTGGAGGCATGTATCTCAAAAGATGAGTACCTCCCAATCTCAGCTGAATGTCGTGCAAGAGGAATGTTCTCAAAAGATGTGTCATTTGCACGAGACATTTTGAGTTTGTAGGATATTTTCTGACTTATGCCTATACATAATCTTGCTTTCCTTAGTTTTATTGGCTTAATGTTGATGCTTTTATTGCATTCTTATTCTCCAAATTAATTTTTCCGTTCGAGCTTTGACTTAGCTTATCATCGTGTACATTCGATTAACTCCATTCTTATACTGTTTCTAGGAAAAAAAATGTTGTACTAATAATTTGGTAAAATGGAGGTAAACGAACAGAATATATTTAATTAGTAGGCAAGAACATTGCATGAATATATGGTATCCTAGTGTTTATGGGTGAAAATAGTTTCTACCGGTTTTGGTAATTGCAGGTGTGAAGGTGAGAAACAGTTTAAACCCTAAACAATGTACTGCAAGGGAGTACCTTTAAGTTCGAGAGATCAATCTGTACAAGTCCGGCCTAAACCAAGAAATGGCCGTTCCAGACTTGCTTTGGTCACAAAGTGGAGGAGAAGGGCTGGTTTAGGGAGGGAAGCGAAGAGAGTGTTGAGACCATAATAATTCTAGAGTAGCACTTGACTTGTATCAGAAGGTGAAAGCTTTATGGAAAGCTAGCAAGAGTTGCTTTTCTGAGTGCGGTGTTTTTATCTTGACCAAGAACTTGTGTTTTGGTGGAAATATGTAAGCCTATTTATACAAGTCAAGAAAGAAACGTACTCTGGCCTCATAATAGAAGGAAACGGGTGAGTTAAATGGGAAGAGGTGGTAACGCCTGGTATTGATGGGATTTAATAGAATTGATGTCCCATTATGGAGGAGCGTTTCACCGTTGCTTCTTTCATTTACTGACCGCCTTACTCTCATTACATTATCTTGAAACGGGCATTTGTGTATGCCGTGTGCTATAGACCACCAAACCAAAACCCTAATGAGCATCCCCAGTTTGTGTTGATGTCGCGAACGTTTTAGAAGACATGTAAAACGTTTTTGTGGCTTGGCAAGTCGAGCTTGAAGAACTTGCTAGTCAGGTGACCTTCGACGGTCGAGATGTTGCATCTTGATAGGAGGGGCAACCGTTGATCGTTGCACGCCTTCGCTTTGGTAGCCGTGTAGCGAGGTCCAACAGGGTGGCACGGCTAGGGTGTGTTCGGACTTGGCATGAGGAGCCAAGGGTTTTCCATGGGCGCTAGGTGCGCGACCAAGCTATGGTTTCGGGTCTAAGGTCGTGAGGGGACTTTAGACGGCCAGGATTTTCTCCTGGGATTGAAGGGCAACCGTTGATGGTCGTCTGGCTTCAATTTGGTAGCCGCATGGGGAAAGCAAGTAGGGTGGCGCGGCATGAAGGTCCATGGTGAGGCGTGTTTATCATGGCGCGGTTAGCTTGGCTAGGTGCGTGACCAAGCTAGGAATAAAGTCATAAGGATACTTTATACGGCCAGGATTTGCTCTGGGATTGAAGGGAAACCGTTGATGGGCGCCTGGCTTCAATTTGGTTTAGAAACCATAATTGGTTCCCTTCACTAGAACCGCTACAGAATTCTAGTACGGACTCGTATTTTGATGGTCCGCCCCTCAAATCAACCGGAAAAGATTTTCCTATCTCCTATCACGGGTATATTTAGGTTTTGAACTCGTTCGGGGGGGAAACACATCCTGAAAGCAAGACTTAGGAAGATTTCATGAGGGACAGCGGCATGGCTAGGCTATCATGGCACGCCTCGGCGTAGCTAGTTTGGCATATGTGCCCAAAGTTTTTCCATGGGTGCATGGAGTGGCTAGGGAC
The DNA here is from genome assembly GCA_023529315.1 of Papaver bracteatum. Lineage (NCBI taxonomy): Eukaryota > Viridiplantae > Streptophyta > Magnoliopsida > Ranunculales > Papaveraceae > Papaver > Papaver bracteatum. Next base: position 129,442 of record JAJJWX010002036.1, on the reverse strand, counting down.
ATGCTATGGCGCAAATAGCTCGGGATAGGTGTGGCTGGCATGTTTTTCCATCGGCACACGAGATGTGGATAGCATGGCTAGGGAGATGGCATGGTGCAATTGGCATGGCGCGGATAGCTTGGGCTAGGCGTGGATGGAATGATTTTCCATTGGCATGCAGGGTGCGGATATCATGGTTGGCATGCTTTGGCATGGTAGGGTGTGGCTGGCATGATTTTCCATTGGCACGCAGGGTGCGTCTAGCATGGTTGGCATGCTTTGGCGTGGTAGGGTGTGGCTGGCATGATTTTCCATCGGCACACGAGACGTGGCTATCATGGCTAGGGCGATGGCATGGCACGGATAGCTTGGGCTAGGTGTGGCTGGCATGATTTTACATTGGCACACGAGATGCGGCTATCATAGCTAGGGCCATGGCACGGTGCGATTGGCATGGAGCGGATAGCTTGGGCTAGGCGTGGCTGGCATGATTTTACATTAGCACGCGGGGTGAATTAGGGTTTGGTTTGTCGTAACCCTAATTTTAAAAAATATACCCAAGTAATTATTAGGGACATATTAATATCTTTTATTAATTCGCCTAGTAAATGTTTTGTTTTAAGTGTCTGCTAGTGTTTAGCGTTTTACGATTTTATCCCTAAACTAAAGACTACCATCAACATTAAGTCCCCTGCTTAGCTCGGAACAAGTGCCTTGTTGCGGGGTAAGCTCGGAACAGGTTCCTTGTTGCGGGGTAAGCATATGATGGTGAAAGACAACGTAAATCATTTTGAAGATGGTCAGGAGAGTCCGACTAACTTTTTAAGTGGTAGAGCGAGTTTTGTTTTCCATGTTGGTGGCCACGTCAAAGGGGACACGGTCTCGAATGGCGGAGCAGGTGGGTAGATTTGACTGAAAGGGCCGAGAGGAGACATGGTCTTGTCCACAGAAATGCTATGGTGGAACACGTCATGGGAAAATAAGCGTGGTGGAGTTGTGGTGATGGAGTGAGGGCCAGGGACGTGGCAAGGTGAAGTGCGGTTTGAAGAGGCATTTTATTCCGAGGATGATTTTCCTTCTTCAATTTCGGCATGTTCCACCTATTCAGCTTGCGCTTCTCTTATTTCCTTAGGGTTTCCACGGTATTTACGCCCGGTGAAGCTATATCATCTTCCCAGTTTTTAACAGAGGTTTTTCTTGTCAAGTCCAATCTTCCTTCATGTCGATCAGAAGCGAACTTTCCTCGAGTCGATCAGGTTCCTCAGCAAAGCGTTCTAAGATTGATTGTTGTGACACCTCTCCCGTTCGGGTCATTCGGGTTAAGAAAGTCATACCGTTATGTTCTCATTAACTAGCATACATTTTCTTCATTTGCTGATGAATAATGGAAACTTTCTTCTGTGTAGAGGTATCCTGTTGGAGCATGCATTACCGTCATTGATGAAGATGATTTGGTTGCTCCTTTTCCGTCGAGCTCAATTCTTCCGTCCGCTGCTGGTCTGTAGAATGCGGACTTAGGAATTTTTTGCCATGAGTATCCCAGCGCGGGTTTATTGTTCGGTACCCACATGAGGTATCTTTCTCCCATCTATCGGAACGTTGGGGGGTTCCTTGTGAGAAAAGAATTTGTAACTCTTTACACGAGAATATGGAAAGTATACGGTCATATTTCCACCAGAGAAGTTATACAGTATTGTTCGTCCGCCTTGGTCTATGTCTTGAATTGTCTCTTGACGATGATTGTTGAAATGGAGAATGTATCTATTCGTGCCATTGCAGAAGCAATCATTCAAAAGTGGGAGAACATGGTGTCTACTTGTGAATCTATGAAGTTCAACGTCTGTTGGTTGAAACATCGCCTCGAAATCGTGAAGGTAGACAAGGCTGGTATTCTTGATGGCGTGGTCCCTACCACGAGAGCTATTCTGGAAGAGGAGAAAGACTTGGCCGCGGAGTCACACAAGGTAGATGAGTCAATCCGGAATTTGAATATCAAGATAGAGAGGTACCAAAGTCGCTTGAAAATGATATTTTATAGGGATTTTCACCTCTTAGATGGGCTTTTCTGAATAACGTGGTTTTGATGCGTTTGGGTTTCTTTTCTGGGTTTTCAAGATTTTTTTTTTTCATTTTTTTTTTTGAAAGAACAAGAGAATTTTATTGATTTGCCTTAATCTAAATGAAAGGACGAAAAATGGAAAACTCAATATAGTACGGAGGAAAGTATAAAAATGCCTGGATATCCGTGCCTACGAATGAGGCGGCGCTCAGGCGTAATATGCCTTTAGAAATTTCCCGTTGATGACTGCTTCCATCTTTCCTCCGTCTTCCTTAATGATTTTGTAGTACCCACTGCTATATGCTTTAATGACTAAGTAAGGCCCTTCCCACTTTGCAGAGAACTTTGGTGCAGATGCGTCTTGCTGGACATGTTTAGCAGTTTTCAGCACCAAGTCTCCTACTTGAAAGATTCGCGGTTTCACGCCTTTATTGAATGCTCTAGAAACCATGCTCCTATATGCATGCGCATGTTCTTCCGCTCCGGCCCTCCCGGAGTCTACGGTGTCCAACTTTGCAACCCTGGCATTTAGGGACTCAGCTTTATTCCATCGAACTCCACTTGCTTCGGCGATCCTGGCTGATGGGATTTTAATTTCGGCCGGGAGGATGGCGTCAGCGCCATAAACAAGAGAATAAGGGGAGACTCCAGTGGAACTTCTTGGTGACGTCCAGTATGCCCAGAGAACCATGGGAAGTTTCTCATGCCATGTTCGAGGGTTATCGTGCACTGTCAGGCTGAGAATCCGAATTAGAGTCTTGTTGGTGCTTTCATCTTGCCTGTTCCCTTGAGGGTAGTATTCAGTGGAGAAGACTTGCTTAATCCTGTATTCATCGAGTAACTCTCGTACTTGTCTATTCGCGAAAGGGGTGCCATTGTCAGTGATGATATGTTTAGGTACACCAAAACGACATATAATGTACTCCTTAATGAATGCCGCAATTGTGGTTCCGTTCGTCCCTCATAAAACTATGGATTCAACCCATTTGGTAAAGTATTCTGTCGCCGTTATTATATACTCGTGTTGTTTTGTGGATAGCGGGTTGATCTTCCCAATGATGTCGAGTCCCCAGCTATGAAAGGGCCATGGACTACTTATTGCATGCAAGGTGGTTGCTGGCACATGAATAAGGTTTCCGTGGACCTGACATTCCTTGCACCTCTGTACAAAGACTGTTATGTCATCTTCCATGGTTGGCCATTAGTACTTCTCATGTATTTAGAGAAACAACTTCCGCTTTCCTTGGTGTTCACCTTCATGCATCTCTTTAAGCACAATTGGGACCTCTGCCTCGTCTAAACATCTTAAAATACTCCCTCCAAAACTTTTACGATACAAGATCCCTTCGTGAGATACGAACCTCTTGGACCTTTGTTTCATCTTGGACGCCTCTTTCTCATTGGTGGGGAGCTTCCCGTCGCGAAGGTAGATGATGTATGGCTTATGCCAATCCCAGTGTGACCAATATTGAAAATATCTAATTGATGCAGTGGTGCTTGGCAGTTAGGGAAGGTTTTCTGAAGTAACCGATCTTGGACTTCCATCTCTGGACAATAATAGCCGAGGCGTTGTAAACAGCGATATAGGGTCACCACCAACGTCTGGCCATAGACCTTACCATGGATGCGGCTGAGATATTGTTGTGCTTCTTCTTCTCCGAGACATCTTGATAAGGAGTCGTCTGGGTTTCGATGATAAAGTACCCCTCAAAGTAGGAAGAAATCACGCAAGGTTTTAAGAATGACCTTTCCTTGAAAGAGCAAGCTGCTGAGCTCTTGGATGATTGGTGTCCTCCAGTCACCCACTTCGTCTTTCGCAGTTTGTGAAAGCCACGTCTAAGCCACGGTTCTTCTTTTCACTGTCAGGGTTTCCTCTAAGCCTTCGAATCGTAATTTTGACGCTAGGGTTGCTAGGCAATCAGCGTGCTGGTTGTCGCCGCGGCCGATATGGGCCACAGTTGCATCGGCGAAATAGTTTAACAATTTATGCGCTTCCGCTCTGTACGGGACTAGGGTTAGCTCCTTTAGTGCGTATACTCCATTTACTTTATTGACTAGTAGTTTGGATTCTCCTCTTATCTCCAGACGTGTAGCTCCATCTTGGGGGTGGAAGATCCATCAAAAAACAATAGCCATGTTTCTTCTTGGATGAAAGAGATTTCCGGGAAGTCCCCAGGTAGATCCTCGCGCAATGTTACAACATTTTATCCTGGGAATGCTGCTAGCAAATCTGAAACCGCTTGCCCTTTGATGGCCCTTGGGGAGGTACATGTTATGTCTAATTCTGACATCTGGAGGAGCCATTTGGCCGGCCTTCCTATCAAGGCAGGCTTTGAGAGGAGGAACATCACAAGATCAGATTTGGATATTAATATCACCTTGTTGGGAAACAGGTAGTGTCTGAATTTCTGGATGGAGTATACCAAGGCTAGGCATGCCTTTTCTTCCTTGGGGTACCTGAGTTCGGCGTCTCTCAAAGTTCGACTGAAATAGTATATGGGGTACTCAATCCCTTCATCATCTTCATGGGCGAAGAGGGCTCCAACCGCAGTGTCACTGAATTCCGTGTGAGGTGTAGTGGTTTTCCTTGCATGGGTGATTTCATAATAGCTTGGGAAGATAATGTTTGTTGAATTTTCCGAAATGCTTCCTGTTGTAACGAGGTCCAGACAAAGCTCGCTCTTTTCTTTAGCAATGGGGTAAACGAGGCAATAAGTTGGGCCAATCCGGGTATAAAACGACGGATGTAATTTATTTTTCCCATGAAGCTCTAGAGTTCCTTCACGTTCCGTGGTGGTGGCATTGTGAGGATAGCTTGTGTCTTGGTTGGGTCAACTTTAATCCCTTCAGCGATCACTTGGAAGCTTAGGAATTTGCCTGAGGAGACACCAAAAGCACACTTCAACGGGTTCATTTTTATCTTGTATTCACGACACCTTTTGAACACTTGTTGCAAAACTTCTGTATGAGCCTCCCGGGTCCTTGATTTGACCACGATGTCATCTACGTAATCCACAACCTGTTTGTGCATCATGTTGTGGATAATGGTGGTCATGGCACATTGATATGTAGAGCCGGCGTTTTTCAAACCGAAAGGCATCACGGTGTAGTAAAAGTTTCCGAGAGGAGTCCGAAAAGCGGTCTTGCTTGCACCGTGCTCGTACATCTTTATTTGATTGTAGCCGTTGTACCCGTCCATGAAAGAAAACATACCATGTCCAATGGCGGCGTCTACCAACATATCGATGTTAGGGAGCAGAAAATCATCTTTAGGGCAACATTTATTTAGGTCTCTAAAATCAACGCAACACCTGATTTGACCATTGTTTTTCTTCACTGTAACTACATTTGCTAACCAGGTGGGGTGGTGGATTGGTTTGATGAAACCAGCCGCCAATAATTTCTGAACCTCCGTCTTAATTTGTTCTTCAACATCGTGTCGGAACTGCCTTGGGGTCTGCTTGACCGGCTTGGATCCGGGTATCACATGCAAATGGTGAGTGGCCAGCTTCTCGTCCAGGCCAGGCATCTCCTCGTATGTCCATGCGAACACATCTTAATACTCCTTAAGGAGGTCAATCAACCTTGCACGCTCGTCTGCGTGTAGCGTAGAGCTTATAGAGATGAGACGTGGAGCTTCTTCATTCCCGACATTGATAATTTTGAGCTCATCCGTGGTTGAATTGGTGCCATCTTGTAGCTGTTGTGGTGCGTTAGGCACCTCCTCTTGTGGTTCATTACTGAGTTGGGATTCCATCGGGAAGAGAGACCGTGTGGTGGTATCCCCTGTTAATTTCTAACAGCGGTGCTGATATAAGGATTTCCCCTTTTCGTCGTGGCCTGCAACGAAAGTCCGTTTTTGCTTGGTTGGAACCAGGCTCTGGCTCCGCGGATGGAGGGGAGTACGCCTCTCTCCTAAAGGTGTGGCGTGAGGTCTATTTTCTTTTCGGGATTGTGGAGGATTATCGCTTCCATCAATGGACGTCCATTTCGGCAGTGTGGGGTGGTGAGTCTCATTGGTTATGACTTATGGCCGCTACTTTGGTTCAATAACCTCCCTGCCATAGATTTGCGCATAGGGAAACAATTACGCTGCGATGCGAACAACTTCTCCATTTAGCATGGTCTTCAAGCATTAGTGGTACATTGAAAGAACGATCTTGTTGCCGTGGATCCATGGTCTCCCTAGTATCATGGTAATCTGGCTCCTTTTCAATCACCTCGAATCTAACTTCCGACTGGACAAGTCCCACCGACAGATTCAATTTGACGTACCCATAGGTATGGGTTTGGTTACCTTCGAAATCTGTCATGGTAGTAGATTATCGTATTACCTCGTTTGATCTCACTTTAGCCGTCCTGAGTATCCTAAGGGTGACAACATTGGAGGAGGCTCTTGTGTCGACGAGGGCCCTCTTGAATTCCACACCTTGTTTTCTAGCAGTGACGTGTAAGGCGCGGTTATGGCCTTCTTCAGCCATCATGTCTTTGTCAGTGAACGTGATATTATTAATGGATGAACATTGCGTTCTTGTTGTTTCCGAGCGCGTAGGAACCAAGGGAATATTTGACATTATTCGGTTGATGGCGGCGAACGTCTCTATCTTTTGATCCCTTGAAATATGTTAGAGTTCACATAGGTTTTCCACCAGTGAGTCTGCTTCTTGGTTCACGGGTTTCTTGTTGGCAGTGAAACTGTTGGTATGAGAGTGCTCATTCGGGACATCATTCCCCAGCTTCGAAATTTCTGAGGAAGGTGAACCGCTCATCTCTGTCGTCATATTGATGAGGAAATATAGTTGGCATTGATCGCATCTTTCATCATATCCATATTTTTGGTATGAATCCCCTGGACCCGTGCCAGATCAATCAGCCTTGGAAATCCTTCGTCGGCCATGTTGTTGGGCGTTAAAACACTATTGTTTTCCTGAATGTCCCTTGAGGGCGCAGGTTCGGTGCGAACACCAACCATCCTTCCTTGTTAGAGAGACGTATTTACAGCTTGATATTGGGACCGATAGAACAATCCTCCCGCTGTGGTCACCAATTGTTTATGGGTAAAAATAGTTTCTACCTGTTTTGGTAATTCCATGTATGAAGGTGAGAAACGGTTTAAACCCTAAACAATGTACTGCAAGGGAGTACTTTTTAGTTCGAGAGATCAATCTGTACAAGTCCGGCCTAAACCAAGAAATGGACGTTCCATATTTGCTTCGGTCACAAAGTGGAGGAGAAGGGCTGGTTTAGGGAGGGAAGCGAAGAGAGTATTGAGACCAGAATAATTCTAGAGTAGCACTTGACTTGTTTCAGAAGGTGAAAGCTTTTGGGAAAGATAGCAAGAGTTTCTTTTCTGAGTGCGGTGTTTTTCTCCTGACCAAGAACTTATGTTTTGGTGGAAATAGGTAAGCCTATTTATACAAGTCAAGGAAGAAACGTACTCTGGCCTCATAATAGAATGAAACGGGTGAGTTAAATGGGAAGAGGTGGTAACGCCTGGTATTGATGGGATTTCATCGAATTGATGTCCCATTATGGAGGAGCGTTTAACCGTTGCTTCCTTCATTTACTAACCGCCTTACTCTCATTACACTATCTTGTAACGGACATTTGTGTATGATGCGCGCTATAGACCACCAAACCAAAACCCTAATGAGAATCCCCCAGTTTTTGTTGATGTCTCGAACGTGTTGGAAGACATGTAAAACGTTATTGTGGCTTGGCAAGTCGAGCTTGAGGAACTTGCTAGCCAGGTGACCTTCGACGGTCGAGATGTTGCATCTTGAAAGGAGGGGCAACCGTTGATCGTTTCACGCCTTTGCTTTGGTAGTCGTGTAGCGAGGTCCAACAGGGTGGCACGGCTTGGGTGTGTTCGGACTTGGAATGAGGAGCCAAGGGTTTTCCCTAGGCGCTAGGTGCGCGACCAAGCTATGGTTTCGGGTCTAAGGTCGTGAGGGGACTTTAGACGGCCAGGATTTGCTCCTGGGATTGAAGGGAAACCGTTGATGGTCGCTTGGCTTCAATTTGGTATCCGCATGGGGAATGCCAGTAGGGTGGCGCGGCATGAAGGGCCATGGTGAGGCGTGTTTAGCATGGCGCGGCTATCTAGGCTAGGTGCGTGACCAAGCTAGATATAAAGTCATGATGAGACTTTATACGACCAGGATTTGCTCCTGGGATTGAAGGGAGACCGTTGATCGGCGCATGGCTTCAATTTGGTAGCCGCATGGTGAAGGCCAGTAGAGTGGCCCGGCATGAAGGGCCATGGTGAGGCGTGTTTAGCATGGAGCGGCTAGCTTGGCTAGGTACATGAACAAGCTAGGGATAAAGTCATGAGGAGACTTTATATGGCCAGGATTTTCTCCTGGGATTGAAGGGCAACCGTTGATGGGCGCCTGGCTTCAATTTGGTTTAGAAACCCTAATTGGTTCCCTTCACATATAACCGCTACAGAATTCTAGTACGGACTCGGATTTTGATGGTCCGCCCCTCAAATCAACCGGAAAAGAATTTCCTCTCCTATTGCGAGGATATTTAGGTTTTGAACTCATTCGGGGGGGGGGGGGCAAAACAGCCTCAAATAAAGACTCAGGAAGATTTCATGAGGGACATCGGCATGGCTAGGCTATCATGGCACGCCTCGGCGTATCTAGGTTGGCATATGGGTCCAAAGGTTTTCCATGGGTGCATGGCGTGGCTAGGTCCAATTTATGGCGCAACTAGCTCGGGATAGGTGTGGCTGGCATGTTTTTCCATCGGCACACGAGACGTGGCTAGCATGGCTAGGGCCATGGCATGGTGAAATTAGCATGGCGCGGCTAGCTTGGGCTAGGCGTGGCTGGCTTGATTTTTCATTGGCACGCGGGGTGCGGCTAGCATGGTTGGCATGCTTTGGCGTGGTAGGGTGTGTCTGGCATGATTTTCCATTGGCACACGAGATGCGGCTAGCATAGCTAGGGCCATGGCACTGTGCAATTGGAATGGCGCGGCTAGCTTGGGCTAGGCGTGGCTGGCATGATTTTCCATTGGCACACGGTGTGCGGCTGGAATTGTTGGCATGCTTTGGCGCGGTAGGGTGTGGCTGGCATGATTTTCCATTGGGAAACGAGATGCGTCTAGCATAGCTAGGGCCATGGCACGGTACGATTGGCATGGCACGGCTAGCTTGGGCTAGGCGTGGATGGCATGATTTTCCATTGGCACGCGGGGTGAATTAGGGTTTGGTTTGTCGTAACCCTAATTTGAAAAAATATACCCTAGTAATTATTAGGGACATATTAATAGCTTTTATTAATGCGCCTAGTAAATGTTTGTTTTAAGTGTCTGCTAGGGTTTAGCGTTTTACGATTTTAACCCTAAACTAAAGACCACCCTCAACACCAAGGAATGTTCGATTTGCTCCTTGATTATAGATGTTTTTCGTTATTTAATTTCGGATCCATACGCTGAATTATTCAAATAGCTTCTACCCTCTAGTAATATATATCCCATATCATATGGCATAGAAGAAAGAATTTCATATGAGCTATACCTTGAAATCAACCAAGATCTTTATGTGAGTGTTTGTTTGCAAGAATATATTGCACATTGATTTGCTCTGTCAGATCAGATGTGATTCACTAGCATTATCATACTATAGCATCATGTTTTAAAGCCATAAGTTTGACATCGAAAGCGGCTGCACCCATGCGGATCAACGTCTCGCCATAGCCAGCAGCATGTAAGCAGGGATTTATTGTACGCAAAAACCCATACTTGACATGTATGGCTGCCTGGTGGGATGTGGACAGGGCCTCTGCATGGATGCAGCCGCTTCGAATGTCAATCTTGCCTGCTTCCATGGGTGCAGCCGCTTCAAATATTAATCTTGCCTACTTCTAGTGACAGCTGCAGCGTTAGGTTTCTTATCATGCTTGGGAAACTATTTTTACTTACAATCACAAGATTGACATCGAAGCGGCGGCACCAATACAGATCAATATCCCGATACGGATATGCATCTATATTAGTGCAGCAGCTTCGAATGTAAATCTTGCATGCATGCTGGACTCTTGATATAAACAAGATATCTTAGTAGTTCTTATCTTAGATGAGCCATTAAAGATGAAGAAGCTTAAAGATTTCGATAGAAACTGCTGCTCTATCTCTATATCACACTGTAAACCCTATTTATTGGTTATTTATACACATGGAAGAACCCTAAATAGGTTATAAAAGACTTGTGAGCCAAGGATATTGTATTGGAACCCTAAAGTTAGACATTAGAGAAAGAATTGGGCTCACGGGTCAAATGGATCCGTCAAAAGACTCAAAACAAAAAGGGTCTTTAAGGTTAGTATATTAAAAATCCATAGTCCATACCCGTTATATTGAACCTCACAGAGTCACAGTTGTTGTACAGTACACAGACTATATTGAACATATTTATATTTACAATTCAAATATTTTTTACAAGCTCAGTAATCTTGCCTGAATTGACATCCCCCGCCTAAATTCCATTTCCTTCTACAAATTCATACCAAAGCAACATTACCAATATCCATTAAAATGAGTTCCGTTACTGAATCATTGTACAAGTTTATGTTTACAATTCAAATATATGTTACAGGCTCAGTAAACTTGCCTGAATCGATTTGTGAGTCCACACATCGACCTCTTGTTCGTATAGGCTATACCGTGATTATTTGGTGGTACACATAATTTCCTTCCTGATAACAATCATTCTTAAAGAATTCAACATACATAATTATCATCCATTGAAACAGAACTCAAAACAGAAACTAACATATGAAAGACTACTTTTTAAACCATTTTCATTAACCATCTTTGTCCTTCAAACTGACAAGCTTCATGAAGTTATCCTTGAATGAGAAGTTTCCACAGTGTGTTGGTTTCCAAAATAAATAAAGTACTCAATCAGAAACTCAAGGACTTGAATAGTTTACCTTCCCCATAAAAGCAGTAATAGTTGCTTCCGCTTACTCTTTGGAACTGAATAAAACAAAACCATTAGAAAGATCACCACGCAGCAAGAAGCTTTTCCACAACTAATCTCTAATTATCCGAGTATATCATCGCAGCCACCAGTGCAACCCAAATGGTCGACATGTAGTCCATGGTTGGTTGCAAACACTAGCATAAAATCCTGCAGTAGTTCAAGCATAGCATTAAGGCCATTTCTACCTAACAACGAACCAACAAAAGTAAATGGGTTTCACTGGCATAATACTGATGACTAAACTGTACAAGGAAGTTTTTCCCCGTAATTTTGTTTAACAGCACACATAAACTCATGTAGATGGTTGGAATATTCCTAAGATCAGAAAGATACAACAACCATTCAATATGAGAAGAACTGGTAAAATTACGATTATGATTCAGCAACTCAAATTACAAAACAAAGTTGATAGTAAAAGAAACTTATTTAACCTGTCTAGTTGCTCTCTTTTGTTTCATCCCAATGTAGACTTTATTATCCAACAACTTTTGGGTTTTTGTGCCAACATCAATAGTTTCATATACGCACTGCAAAGCAATAAGATGAAGTTCTTAATAAGCGGTAAGGAAACCAAACCAGTTCTACGAGATCCCCATAACCAATTGCAGCTTATAAGCATTTTTCGGCATATGATCTATGGCATAGTTACATAATTATGTGCAAGTTCTGCAACAACAATCTTCAGAACTACCATCACTCTATTCATTCTACTATCATTCGTGCAAAGTTCATACAATTTCTTATATCATTCATCTAATTTTTATAAAAGCATTATTTCCTCCATATCAACCACAAAAATGAAAGTGCTGCCACAATATCGAAGTGTTCACCATACCTAAGAGAAGTCTGATAAAAGGCTTAATCACAAAAGGACAAGCCAATAGAAAGAAAACATGTGTGACAGGAAAGAGAGAATACAACATAGTGAGGGTCTATTTTGAGAGCTTCAAAATATTATGTATTCCCTCATGAGTGCTGCCAACAATCTTTAAACTACTACCAATATCCGTTAATACAATGGCAAGGCAATCAACAACTGGTTTATAAGAAGGATATGCTTTTAAAGCCTTCTGATATGACTGCAGTACATAAAGTTGACAAGTTTCAGAGTGCAATCCACAAACATAAACTAAAAAGGATCCATTAAGCACAAGGAAATACAGACTCCTATGTATACAAGAGCCAACAAAACTATCGGTTACATTTTTCAAAGCTAATTGACAAAATCTATATCCTATCATCATAACCCCTATACAGCTATACCTCAATTCACAAAGGAGCAAATAGCCAGCCCATTTTTGAGTAGGTTCTGTCCCAAAAGGTGTAGATTCAAAACCCATAGATGAAATATTATTAATCCTCCATAAAAAATGAGCAGGACATTTTCACAGGTTACAGATTGCAGGGATTTGTCGTAGTTTTGTTTATACTGATGGTCGTCATCAATAATTTTCAACAAACATGCAAGACAAATTTGTAAATGGGTCAAAATTCCATTCAAAATTAACTGGATCTACTAATCATAGAAATGAATTAAAAAATAACAAACCCTTATATCAATTTTTAGGAACTAGCAACAAAAAAACTTAAAATGAATCAAAAATCCCATCAAAATTAATTGGATCTACTTACAAAAACTCATAGAAATGAAGAAACAACTAACAAACCTCCAAGGAATCCGTAAAATCAAAGAGACCACCTTTATAAGAACTTTGAACTTTATAATCATTTGACCCTTCATCGGAACCACCACCACCATCGTCTAATAAATCGCACCACCTCCACCACCAAAACCCCCTTCTTTTTTTTATCCCATATCACCGTCTATTATAAGGAAATGAAATCAAAAATTTGGTTTTTTTCTTCTTCTTTACGATTAAGAAAATTTAACCTTTGACGATTAAAAACGAAACCCATTTCTTTGATTTGGATCTCTGCTTCTTCTTTACTTTGTTGTTTGGGTAGAGAGATTGACTGAGAGAGTGAGAGAGAAATATAGAGGAAGAGGCGGAGATGAGATGGAGAATGAAAGATAAAGTTAGATTTAGAAAGGAGAATATAATTTATTTTTGATAGCGAATCTCGAGGAATATGAAGGGCGTAGGATCTATAAAATAGGTAGTGTTTTGAGATGATAAATGTTGTTTGGAGGGTATAGGATTCCACATCGGTTTTATAGACTAAGTGTTGTAGAAAGCTCACGTTTCGACAACGTTTTGAAAAACATTGTCATATGTCCGTTGTCAATGCTCAATTTTCTTGTAGTGCGTGTTTTTGGCCTCAGAAACATTAAAGATATTTGTATTAGACTACCTTCAAACTCATTATTCTTTCTTCGCAAAAAGAAAAATTTGCAAAATTCAGAGAGAATGTCTAATCTTGGTCCTGAAACTTCTGTGTTCGATGAAAATTCGAGCTAAATTGTATTAAGAAGATTATTATGCCTCGAAATCCATAAAATATTTGATAATGGATGAACAATTTCGAACCTTGATCATTGGTGCCTCCACGGTAATGATTGCAATGCCACCTTCGCATGGGAGGGTAAGGTACTTTCTATTTTATTTTATAAACTAGAGACGTTGAAGCCTAAATTTTACAGGAACTCTTTGATGTCTATGTGAGGTAGGGTATATATCTTGTGTTGCAGGACATTCAATGCTTCATGAGGATGAAGAAAAAGTTAACAATGAGCTTCAAAAATAGATAACAAGATCTTTCGGCAACATCAAGATAACGTGTCAAACTCACAATTGCATTACACCATTGACACCTGATGCTCAACTTCCTACAATGGCTAGACAGATTGCGTTAGATATGGCTTTAAGTGGAGTGTTGGAGAAATAAGCTACAATATTAAGAAGGCGGAGGATAAAGATCTGCTTAAGCAGACAATGAAGAGTATTGGGATCAAGCAGATTTTAGCTTTCTGCATTTACTTTGGGTGAGTCTAGAGTAGAGGTGGAATTGATGTGCCTGAAGTTGAGATGCAAATATTAAATAGACTTATTTGTAGTTCATATGATTTTTTGCCATCCCAATTGGCTTAAAAAACATTTTGTATAATATGCATTGTGCATATTATTTCATTTCAATATAATGCCGCCACAAATAAAGTTCTTTTTTATTGGTAAATATTTTTGTGCTGGCAATGACTTTACCAAGGCACCAGCATGAATAAAGATGGAGATAACTATAGTGACACTGGCATGAAGAAAGATAGAGGTAACCGAATAGAATATATTTAGTAGGCAAGAACATTGCATCATGCATGAATATTTGGTATCAAAGGAATGTTCGTTTTGCTCCTTGATTATAGCTGTTTTTCTTTATTTAATTGCGGATCCATACGCTGAATTATTCCAATAGCTTCTACCTTGTAGTAGTATATATCCCATATCATATGGCAGAGAAGAAAGCATTTCGTAGGAACTATACGACAATAGAAGTCGATGTTATTGCTCCATGAAGTGGATTATTCATCTGAATCTTCAGATTTTTTATGTTCAATCTTTTGGTTAGGGTTTGGTTTTTTTTGTTTTTTGTTTTTTGTTTTTTTTTTTGTTATGGTTAGGTTTGGCGCTATGGTTTTTACAATGGTTCTCATTATGTGGTTTCTTAGTTATTCAAACCCATCCACTAAGTACAAAATATGTATAGACCGAATCGAGGTTCAACCTATAATTGTGTTTATCATCCTATGAATACTGCTAAAAAAGTATGGGGATCGTTAAAGAAGAAATATATAGATCGAATCGGGGGAGTGAAGATATTCATAGTTGCTCGATTCCTGGATTTCAAAATGATACATAGCAAGTTTGTCATGGCGCAATTACAAGAATTTCAGATCATATTTCATAAATTGAAAGCCGAGATGACGACTCTATGTGAATCTTTTCAAGTAGCAGCCTTAATTGAGAAAATATCCATTTCATGGAAGGAGTTTAACTGTTTAATAATTATCACAAATATAGAACTAAATAAATAAACTTGGCGAGTTCGGTATTCAGGCTCCAAGTGGAAGAAGATAACCGTATTGCTGAAAAGAAAAATGTGAAAGTTGTTGACGATGTTATATTCAGTACGGTGGAAGATGGAACCAGTTAAAAGAAAAGAAAACGGAGGAGCAAACGAAGTCGAAGGCAAAGAGAAGAAAAAGAAGTGTGATGCGAATGTTTAGCTTGTGGCGAAAAAGGCCACTATGCGAAAGATTGTCGATCAAAGAACAAAAAGGAGAAGAAAACAAAGCGTCCATGAGTGAAGATGAAGGAAGTTAACATGGTGACAATGCTTACTCATGGATCTCAAAACTCAAAGGTATGCTTACGGTATATTTATGTGTACCACCGTGTCCGTGTATCATGGAATTTTGGAATTGCCGTATTGGACACATGGGAAACTTCTCCGTATCGGACACCCGTAGCCGTGTGGTTTCCCAAGTATCCACCCACCATTCGTTCTTGATAAGTAATCCAAACGAATGGTGGGTGAATACCGGGGCAACCAAGCATGTTTGTTCCAACCGACGTCATATGAGGAGACTAAGAAGGCAGGGCTACTATTCATGGGAAACGGTGCACTTCGGAAGTTAAAGATACTAAAAAGGTTCTTCGGGCAAGAAACTCAACCTCACTAATGTGCCGCATGTACTAGACATTAGGAAAAACTTGAATTCCCGGTAGTCTTCTTGTGAAGAAGAACTGCAAGTTAGCATTTACGCTAAACAACTTTGTAATTTATAAGTACCATATGTACATAGGGAAGGTGTACCTCACTGCCGGACTCTTAAAACAAATGTAACGACAATTATGTCGAGAATAAATTGAGATGCTGCTAATTAGCATCCCACTGGATAGACATATCCGAAGTCGACTGATTTGTAATGTTAATTGCAACTATTATACTGATTAATAAGTCTTAATAATTTGAGACTCTGACGAAAGCTTAGTTTCTTACCGATGAAAGCGAGACTATCAGCAACAGATTTATTTACTAAATTTTTGATAATGTCGTCTTCAGGCTGGCTTGAACGCCAACAGTAGAGTTCTTTGAATTCTAAGCCCATTCAATGCTAGACATAATGAGTACAAGGAGTTCCCTATTACATCGCACGGTCAGCTGTTGTGATAACAAAAATTTAAGCATTTGACAACTTACAACCAAGGATAACTTATAATCAAGAATAGCGCCATCATCAATTATAAATTTCAAAAAGCAAAATGTTATGCGAAACGTGTATCTTTGAAAATAGAATTGTACCATTACTTACAAAACAAACAAAATTATGATTCGGTCAACCTAACACAGTCAATTTTGTTTAGTTTGTAAGTTATGGTAAAATTCTGTTTCTTTGATTAATACTTGCTTAGCCTTGCGTTCATTAACCAATTGAAGATCATCTACTAGGTAAACTTAGGTGCTTTCTTTGGAAAACTGTTCTACAGTTACAAGTTTGACATCGAAAGCGGCAGCACCCATGCAGATCAACATCCCGCCATAGCCAGCATGGATGTGGACAAGGCCTCTGCATGGATGCAGCCGCTTCGAATGTCAATCTTGCCTGCTTCCATGGGTGCAGCCTCACCAATGCAGATCAACATCCTGCCGCTATGGACAAGGAGTCTGCATTAGAGCAGCCGCTTCGAATGTAAATCTTGCATGCTGGACTCTAAACGAAAAATCTTGGGAGTTCTTATCTTAGATGAGCCATTAGAGAAGCTAAAGGATTTTGGTAGAAACTGCTGCTCTATCTCTATCACTGTAAACCTTATGTCTATATTTATACAATTATACGCATGAAAGAACCCTAAAATTTATAGGTTATATAGACTTGGAAGCCAAGTATATTGAAACCCTTTTTTTTTTTTTGGGCTCACAGGTCAACTGGATCCTTCAAAACAAAAAGAACTTTAATCCCAAGAAGATAGAAAACCCGTACCCGTTACATTAAACCCCACAGTTGTACACAGACTATCCAGGTCTAGGCGTCTGGCCCTCTATTATTACCGGGATCCATGGGTGGGGTAAAGGTTTGAGCGTGGCGGTTGTAAACTTTGTCCAATATCAAACTTTAATTGGTATCTAGGCTTTAATTGAAAGTTTACCAAATGGGACTAACAAAAAGTTGTTAAGACATTCAAAAACATTCCTTGATGCCAAGCATTTGTAGCAGTGTACCAGTCTTGGTTTTGTAAGCAGTCAAGCAACTCAACCCAAGGTTCTGATGCCACTTTCCCAAGCAAGGAACTAGCCATACAAAATTTCTTTCAGAACCTATCAAGGTACATATGCAAAGCCAACACATGGAGAACTACATTAACTAAAAAAGATCGACACAGTTACAAGATCACTTTTGAATTTCACTTGATTTGAAGTGCAAGAAAAAGGGTTGATGTCAGAGCTTACGTAAAATCTGCATCTTTTCTCAAAAATCACTTTGGTTCCATTCATGCCAGATATGCCAACAAACTGTTGAAACAGCAAAATTCCAACCAGTACGTATCCCAATAGGTACCGTCAACATGTTTTAACATCACAACAGCATGCCCATCTTTTTAACCTTGACATTGTGTTTGTAATCACAAGTCAGCTTCTGCATTAAGCGAGAGACGTTGTTTTTAATACAGACAGTATTATATCTTCCAACAGAGAAACAACAAACAAACTAAACAACGGGAAACTAATTTATCGTAGGCGACTGACTGACCAACACTTCGAAACTTTAAGGGGAGAAGGGTGTTCAACCATATTCCTAGTGTCCCTACTGCTAATGTCTCAAGAGGTTAACCTTTATGATGATCGCTCAATATACATACATTCATAAATCAAACAGAAAATTATAAGGAGAGAAAAAAGAGTATATAGTACCTGCTAGATCTTCATCAAATTAATCAACTTCGATATACTAGATGGATCTCCTCCTCTCTGTTCGTCCCTTTGAATAAAGTCTACAAACAGGTAATGAAGAAAGGAGAGGGATTTGAGATCATAAGTAAGAAACTCCTTCACTTGTGGGCAATTGAAAATGACCAAGGTCTGAAGTGAAGTCCATCCTCGTAAATCCTTAGGAAGAAACTTAAGAACTGGGCAATCATAAAACCGCAATTTCTGTAGAGAGACATGCACAGACACCACGTTCTCCTTCACATCATCATTTTCACCAAATCCTTCAAACTGATTGCACCCGTCAATCACCAGAACCTGAAGATTGCAATTGTTTTGGAGTATGCTTGTAGGGAAGTATATAAGCTCCTCAATATTCACCAAAAATAGTTGTGTGAGAGATGTCTGAACAACTGAGCATACTAACTTGGGGTCGACCTTCTTTAATTCCAAATGCAACAGACATGGAAACGAAGGGATTTTCGTTAAACTTTTGCAGCTACTGATCCTCAGATACTGAAGACAAGGTGGAAATGAATAACACAACTCTTCTAGAAAGAACATATCAGTAAGTTTGAGCTGAACCAAGGAAGGAAATCCGCCAATATCCAAACTCTTCAAAGGCATTCCTTTAAGCTCAAAAAATCTGAGACGCGGCAGCTGCCGAATAGCTGCTGCTGGAAGTTGTTTAATTCCTTTGCAGTTATCAAGCACCAGCATATCCAAATGAGGAAGATTACCAGATGGAAGAACACACATCCACTTGGGAAAGTCGCTCCCCATGAAATTTCGTATCATCAGATATCTTAAACTTGTGGGAGGTTGGAGAGCTTCAAATACTCGAAGATTATTCGACTGCTTCTGGTCCCAACTCATCATACCCGACTCTTCTTCTTCTTCTTCTTCTTCTTCTTCTCTTTCATTCCAACTTAGTATCAGTTGACAAAGGTTCTGTTTTCCTTTCAAATTTGCTCTCGCAGCATCTGTTGGGTCTTTCACGTTCCGAAGATTTATAATAGCAAGCATCTCGAGAAAGTTCAGATTTCCCAACTCTTCAATACCATGCACGTTACTTCTTTCAGGTTCATTTGTTAGTTTTGCCGGCACCGAGTAAGTCAACTTTTTAACACAAACTAGTTTCCCGACACCCAATATCATCGGGTCATAACTTCTCCAGTTGTACATAAATATTCTAAGTTTTTTCCAATTTTCGACATGTTTGGGAAGCTCACAGTTGAAAAGATGAAGAAACTCAAGGTTGATCAGGTTAGCACAAGACTCTGGTAATACTTCGACCTGGGTACCTTCTAGATCAAGGGACCTTAATTGGGTTAATGCTCCGATATCTCCTGGTATTGCTTTCAGTAATGGACAATTTTTGAAATCAAATATCCTCAGATTGCTAAGACCTGACACAAACTCCGGTAAGGCTTTTAAATTTTTGCAACTGTTGACGTCTAATGTTTGCAAATTGGAGAGGGTGGTTATAGAAGCAGGTAATTCTTCAATTGGGTTGAATGACAGATTTAGAAATCTAAGATTTTTCAGACCAGAGATAGAGTCAGGAATATCTTTTAATTCGCACTTCTTGAGATCCAATGTTTGCAAATTACAAAGACTTGTGACAGAATCAGGTAGTTTTACCATATCCGTGAAAGAGACTTCAAGATATCTTAGTTTTTGTAATGCTTGAATGTTTGAAAGAAGAATTTGAACACCAATGCCCATGTTGTTCAACACCAAAGTCTCCAGATTATAAAGTTTGTTGATAGATTGATCATTCTTTACTTCCCTGAGATCAAGACTGGTGAGGCGGAGGTACCTTAAATGTTTTAGCATACCCAAAGAACGCCACTTTGGACGAGCACCATAATTTGCTAAACCACTACCCACATGTAAGATACGTAAGTGATTATTTTCTAAGAGTATAAAAGGATCCATGAGGTTTGAACTTTGAGGGATAAAAAGTGTCCGCAACTTCTTGGCGTTAGTTAAGCGTTTCAGAAATGTTGATGGTGATAAATCTACATCCGATATTAACTGTAAGCGACGTATTTTAGAAGTATGATTCAACTCACTCACCTTGAGGGACGCCAGTTCCTGATCCCCAACAACAGCTTGTGCGAGATCATGGACGAGATCATGCATCTTGCACGTCTTTATGTCATCCAATACATTCTTTTGCACACCATCCAAAAATGAACTCCGTATCAAACTCTCAAAATATTCATTCGCAATGTCTTCAATCGAGCTTCCGTTCCCCACTTTACAGGTGTTCAGAAATCCTTCTGCTATCCACAGCTGAAGCAGTGCTACTCTACCTATCTCCCAATCTCTGGGAAATATAGAGCAGTAGGAGAAACATTGTTTCAACTCGGAGGACAAGTTATCATAGCTCAATTTTAGTATTGGCATGATATTGCTTTGACTTTCTGGTGTATTCCAAATATCATTTTCTTGAATAGACAACCAATTTCCTTCTTCATTTCTTGAGCGCATTAGACCTCCCAGGAACTTTGCTGCAAGTGGTAAGCCGCTGCACTTTTTTGCTATCTCTCGCCCTATTCTAGTCATGTTTGCTGTCTTTAGCGCTCCACCCGGACCAAATGCTTTTCTCTCAATAATAGACCAACATGTATCATCTTGTAATTTTTCCAATTTGTAAGGAGGAATACTCAGCTTTACAACATCTGCAACCTGAGTTTTACGAGTAGTGACTAATATTTTACTCCCTTCAGCACCAACAAGCAAGGGGCCACAGAGTCTCTCCCATTTCTCGGGAATTTCGTTCCATAAATCGTCTAGTACTAGCAAATATCTCTTCCCATTTAGTTGTTCTCGAACTTTACTTACCAGAACATCGAAGTTTGATAAAGTATCAAACTTATTCTGAGTTGAGGACTCCATAATTTTTGTTAAGAGCTTTTCCACATCAAAATCTTCAGATACATGTACCCACATCTTCAGCTCAAAATGTTTATTTACCAACTCATCTTTGTAGACGAGCTGAGCTAGACTTGTTTTACCAAGTCCTCCCATCCCAACTATGGAAACTACGGAGACCTTTCCTGGATTGCTATCAGATGATGACGGGATGACTTCCGTTAACATATTAATTATTCTTTCCTTTTCATCCTCCCGTCCTATAATGTCCGATTCATTGACGGAGGACGCGGTTTGTTGGCTTCGATGGTCGGTGCTTTCCTCGGGGAGAATAGTAGTTTTGCTAGCAGATGTAGTTTGCAAGTGAAACCTACTCATATCTTTGGTAATTGAATCTAACCTCCGATTGATATGTTTGATTTTCCTGGCCATCTTGTACTGAAATGCAAGTGGGTTCGCAGATGAAACGAGATCACGAGCCTTATGCTTCAAGTTGTTCCCCTTACGCTCCGACGCATGGTTTCGTAGGAAAACTCATCCATCACATCATCTGCATCATAAGCAACATCTTTAAGCCTTCTCAACCAAAGTCTTACAACTTCTTCAGTCACTTGCCTCCTCTCCGCATCAGCTAGCACAGCAAGAACCATCTCCAAAGTGTTTTGAAGCGTTTTCAGTTCATCTTTGACACCACTTGCCAAATTAATCTCTTGGGCAACAACAGGAACCAATTTTTTTAATATTTCTGTTACACCATTAGTAAGAATCCCTTCAATGATCGCCATAGTGAAATATTTGTATTTTCAGGATTTGGAAATGAAGAGAAAGAAATTTCAGAAACTATAAACTTAATTTGTAATTGATGTTGAAGAGTAAAGTTGCAATCTACTACCAGCTGTGAGTTCAACGGTATATCTCTAATGAATGATCCGAATAGAGGACTCACCACTATACAAGAATCGTGTGGTCTATTCAGTACCACTCACTCACTAGTCGTTATCCTATCAATATATAGCTGTAATTTTTGGTTTCACAAGATAAAAGTAGAAACTATTCTCTCAATTATTCAGCTGAATGGAGACCCGCTATAATTTGTCTTTCAAAACGCAAGATATTTTGCTTAAAAAGATAAGCACCGGATGACATTGGAGATATTTTTTTTCTTTCTAAAACTGCAAAATGTAGCAGTTCAGCCTAGGCCAAAACTCGTTTATACAACGATTATTCTATGGCCAAGGCACTATGGTTGGGCCATTTTGCTTGGCTATAGTTTCGATACAGCTAAACCGAAGGAAATTGCAACATTGCAACTACTATGGTAGAGGTGGATTTTTTTCACTCATTGTGAAGGAAATTGTTTTTTAGATCCGATACGCCACCGGATTTCTATTGTATAATAGGAAGCAGCCTAAAATATTGCATATACATATTAGAAACTTAAACTTTAGATATTTGAGATTACAAATTTTGAAAAATGAATTTATGTAGTGGGTGTGGTTCGTTTAGTCATCCATCCCCGTCAGGAGCTGTCGGTGCCGTGTGCAAATTGCATACTTATCTTTAGTCAATTTCTCATCATCATCATGGCCACATGCATGGAGCGTAGTTTATTTTTAGTAGGCCAATGTCGTTAACCCTACTCTCGGCCCTACATAATTTGTTGACGAATATTTGACGACGACTTTATCTTCTTTTATTTTATTTTTGAAAGTTAAGTAGATTGAAAAGGAAAAGAGGTTACATAGGATCATTTGGTACGTTGGTTTCCCTTAACCCATTACAATGCATTGGGATATTGGCTTCTACCAACATAAGATTGACCCCATTTACTGTAATACAGTTAGTTCATGACACAATCTGAAAAATGAAAATTTGAAAGCAATAAATTAGAAATGAAATCAGCCGTCTGTAACCAAATTTTCTTATGTATCCCTTTTGTGCCAATGTATCAGCTACTTCCTTGCATCTCCTGTTTTTAAAAATAAAATCTAAAAAATTGTTGCAGGATTGAAGAATTCTTAAAGCTTCTGACACTATTGCCTGATTCCTCCAAAAAAATGTTGTTGGACTTGTTCTGCGTGTATAGAATGAGTCTTTGACAGTCACCTTCCACCCAGAAATTTTTAACGAACCAAAAATTAAGATTCCTAAATTTTGTAAGATCAGTAGTATTATTATGAGTAACTATATATTTATTCCGAGGAAAATAATTACACATATGAAGCGCTTCAGATATAGGATTACACTGCTAAGGTTTCTTTTTTCACACATAGATCCATCAAAGATTAATTGATGAGTTAATTAAATTAACTGAATATTCTTTGAAAATCATAAAAGAATGACTACTGTTACCCGAAATTTATTATTTCGGTTCCATAATTTACATTCTCTTTGACAAAGTTAAGATTATTTTTTTTGTCTTCTGAAAAGTAGGTTATATTAAAAGAAAAAGTATGTACAAGAGGAAAATCCTAGGAACAGTTAAGCCGCATCAAAAATGCAAACCGTTTCCCAGTGAAACATGACCTGATTAACAGAATGGTCCTTAAAAACATCCCTATCAAAAAACCACAAAACAATAGATTATTTAACCAGGTGAAATGTATAATAGCGCGTTTGGATACAGTTTTGCTTATGACTTTTGCTTCTCCAGAAGTAGAAGTCAGAAGCAGAAGTCAGAAATCCAGATATTTTGCTTCACAAAAAGTCGACTTTTCTGCTTTTAGAAGTCGTTCTGAAATTTTACACCCAAAATAATTTCTTGCTTTTCGACTTATAGAAGTCAAAAAGTTACTTCTGGATGTGTATCCAAACACGCTATTAGTCATTCATTGTTTGATTTTCTATTAAACTGTACGCATGTGAGTCTTTTGTATTTTTGTGAGTATGTGAGGTGCACCTGTGTTCCTCTTTTCTGTTTGGTTTATATTCTCTTAGGTTTTTCTGAGATGACCAATCACTTTATTTGTAATTTTCAAATTACTTTGAGATATATATTCTCTCATATCAAAATGTTCTTCAATCTTATTTTGAGTTTATCAGAGTCGGTAGATTAAAGTTTGTTTTTACATTCAAGATTATCTCAGGTTTATCAGGATATCATTCGAGCTAGGAGCTTTACGGCGCTGATTTTCGATCCCGATTTCATTAAATTGTTTGATTATTTCTTACTCTATTGATTTCCCTTCTGGTTATTGTTTCATCTCTGGTGGTGATTTTTAAACTAAATTTGATTTCTCAATTTACTGTACTTTTCGATTTGATTCTTTTTTATTTATCTTTTTCCTATTATGGATCCCAATCACAATTCATTAATCACTTCCATACCTTCAAATTAAATCGCTAGTATTATTCCTGTTAAGCTTCGAGATGATAATTTTTTTATTTGGAAATTGGCTTTTCATCAGTTATTGAAACGTTTAATGGTATTTCTTTCATTGATGGTACTGTTTTTTTTTGCTCCTAAATTTCTTACTCGAGTTAATGAAAGCAGTAAAGTTGTTAATCCTGCTTATACATAGTGGTATGAAGAAGATCAGACAATTATTCTTTGGATCAATTCTACTATCTCAGATATTGTATTTGGTCATCTTACCAGTGCATCTAATGCGCTTGATCTTTGGAAACAAATTGTGGAGAAGTTTTCACAGACTTCATCTACACATGATTAAGCTTTAGACTCTTCATCAAGGGAATCTCATCGTCTGTCAATTTCTCTCAGAATTGAAGAAAATGACTGATGCTTTAGCTGTTGCTGGTTACGTTGTTTCAGACTCGAAGATTGTGGTAACTATTTTAAATGGTCTTCATGCTGATTATGTTGCATTTGCTACTTCTATTTGTGTTCGTTATCCACCTGTGACAAGTAGGGAAATTCATAATCTATTACTTAGTGAAGAGATAGTAGTTACTGACAGATTGAATGCTTTAAAACTATCTTTTGAGAAAGATTTTTCCGCTAGCTCTGATTTTCAATATGCACCTTATGGCTATTATTATGCACCTAGAGCCTTTACACCACATAATTCTAGAGGAAATCGTGGTAGAGGTCGTGGATTGACACCTTCATTTACAAAACCACATAACTATTTTCATCCACAGTAATCATCATCCTCATACAATCCCTCAAGACCACATCCATCACAAGGTTGGTCACCCATGCCTATTGCTCAAAGACCACCCACATTTGCTCAACCTTCTCCTTCCTCAGAACGACCACCATGTCATCTTTGCCACAAACAAGGGCATTTAGCACCAACTTGTCATCAGAGGTTCAATTTTGCTTATCAAGGCAGACCACCACCTAATATCTCAGCCATGCTTTCTAGTGCAAATGTATTTGGAGAAAATCCTTGGTTTGTTGATTCTGGTCCACAAAGAAACTTATTACTTATGTTCCATAATTTACATTCACCTTGACAAAGTTAAGATTGTTGTAGGGCTTGTAAACCATGTATGTGCGGCCCAATATAGTATCTAGGGTTCTCTTATTACTTGTATATAAAAAATACTATGCTATGTAATACGGTTGTTTCCCCCATCAATAGAATCTCTCTTGCCCTTTGGTTTTCTCTCTGTTTTTACTCAAACACGTTATTATGCCCGATGCTGTACCACAGAGTATATGGAATCGATTGATTTTGTTTTACATGGATGATTTTCATCAATGCTGGAATCGAATCAAATCAGATAAGTTGGATGTATTTTTTCGTATATTAAATATATATATTCCTTTCCCCGTTTTTATATTGGGTATATCAAATATGGGACGAAAATCGATTTGATCATAAATTAGGGGTTATTTAGATTAATTGTGCTTGCAATCAGGAATTACTTTGCTTAATTTTAATTTAATTGTTTGTAATTTGGGATTTGCCTACGGATATAAGAAATCCTCCAAAGAGGAAGAAAGTTGATTAATCTGATTAATCGTTTGTAGTTTGGAATTACTTTGATTAATCCTTAATCCTAATCACCGTCATTCTATTTTGGAATCAACTAAATCGGTAGGGTCTGTTCACATTTCCGAGGAAGTAACAAATCTGGAGACGTTTCGAAAAAGAAAATAAAACTGTTCGTCTCCTACAGCTCATCCCGAGCTGTTCCAGCCGAGTCGGTTCTGTCCTATTCCAGCCGAGTCAATCCTGTTCCATCCGATCCCAGTCCGATTTTGTTCTGTTCCAATGCGTGCGTGATCAATCTCGTTCTGGTTTTGGCTATGTATGGTGGGAACCAAATTTTGAGGTATGTAACTATAACGCGAGTTTTTATATACTAAGTTTATTTACTCGCTAGGCTTATTTATTTGTATTTTAGAATATGCCTATTTTTGTTTATTTTTGTCTAAAAATAAGTCAACAAAGATATAAACTAGTCAATTTAAATTATTTTTATTAATCTCAATCATTAAGAATTTTGGTCTTAATGCTATTTGTTCTCTTGAATATGATATTGGATGTGAATGGTGTATTTTTTTAATTGGTTGTACCAACTAAATTCCAATGTATTCTTTTGGAACTTAGAAGTACTTGAGCACCATTATTGGACACTTGATATTTTCCTAAATTTTTGAATGTTCCGTGAAATGTATCCACTTACTCGACTATTAATCATCAATAGTTAAAAAGCATACGTTCAAATAAAATCACATGTATTCCAATTTTTGTGGAAGAATTCACAAAAGATGATATGAGCCATAAAATTTTCATTTCTCTACTTCATCCATAATACTAACGAACCGGTATATGTTGAAGTATGACAACAAGAGAATTATCTTTAGTAATATATTTAACCTAAAGTAAGTGGTTGACATGTGTAGTGAGATTCTCTTGGCCTATTGAGATAAAGAAATTTCCCAAATTAAGCTAAATGTAGCAAAATTGAAAATGGAAAGAACCCCAAAGTAATGAGGGTTAGACATACCGACTCATATAAAGCATGTGAAAAGGGACATATATATCATGAAAAAAAAAATATTGTTATATTGAACCTCACAGAGTCACAGTTGTTGTACAGTACACAGACTATAGCCAAGTCTAGCCCTCATATGATCCACAAAAAAATGGAGTAAGTACCAAAAAAGACGTGTTTTTGGCCTCATAAACATTAAAGATATTTGTATTAGACTACCTTCAAACTCATTATTCTTTCTTCGCAAAAAGAAAAATTTGCAAAATTCAGAGAGAATGTCTAATCTTGGTCCTGAAACTTCTGTGTTCGATGAAAATTCGAGCTAAATTGTATTAAGAAGATTATTATGCCTCGAAATCCATAAAATATTTGATAATGGATGAAAAATTTCGAACCTTGATCATTGGTGCCTCCACGGTAATGATTGCAATGCCACCTTCGCATGGGAGGGTAAGGTACTTTCTATTTTATTTTATAAACTAGAGACGTTGAAGCCTAAATTTTACAGGAACTCTTTGATGTCTATGTGAGGTAGGGTATATATCTTGTGTTGCAGGACATTCAATGCTTCATGAGGATGAAGAAAAAGTTAACAATGAGCTTCAAAAATAGATAACAAGATCTTTCGGCAACATCAAGATAACGTGTCAAACTCACAATTTCATTACACCATTGACACCTGATGCTCAACTTCCTACAATGGCTAGACAGATTGCGTTAGATATGCCTTTAAGTGGAGTGTTGGAAAAATAAGCTACAATATTAAGAAGGCGGAGGATAAAGATCTGCTTAAGCAGACAATGAAGAGTATTGGGATCAAGCAGATTTTAGCTTTCTGCATTTACTTTGGGTGAGTCTAGAGTAGAGGTGGAATTGATGTGCCTGAAGTTGAGATGCAAATATTAAATAGACTTATTTGTAGTTCATATGATTTTTTGCCATCCCAATTGGCTTAAAAAACATTTTGTATAATATGCATTGTGCATATTATTTCATTTCAATATAATGCCGCCACAAATAAAGTTCTTTTTTATTGGTAAATATTTTTTTGCTGGCAATGACTTTACCAAGGCACCAGCATGAATAAAGATGGAGATAACTATAGTGACACTGGCATGAAGAAAGATGGAGGTAACCGAATAGAATATATTTAGTAGGCAAGAACATTGCATCATGCATGAATATTTGGTATCAAAGGAATGTTCGTTTTGCTCCTTGATTATAGCTGTTTTTCTTTATTTAATTGCGGATCCATACGCTGAATTATTCCAATAGCTTATACCTTGTAGTAGTATATATCCCATATCATATGGCAGAGAAGAAAGCATTTCGTAGGAACTATACGAAAATAGAAGTCGATGTTATTGCTCCATGAAGTGGATTATTCATCTGAATCTTCAGATTTTTTATGTTCAATCTTTTGGTTAGGGTTTGGTTTTTTTTTTTGTTATGGTTAGGTTTGGCGCTATGGTTTTTACAATGGTTCTCATTATGTGGTTTCTTAGTTATTCAAACCCATCCACTAAGTACAAAATATGTATAGACCGAATCGAGGTTCAACCTATAATTGTGTTTATCATCCTATGAATACTGCTAAAGAAGTATGGGGATCGTTAAAGAAGAAATATATAGATCGAATCGGGGGAGTGAAGATATTCATAGTTGCTCGATTCCTGGATTTCAAAATGATACATAGCAAGTTTGTCATGGCGCAATTACAAGAATTTCAGATCATATTTCATAAATTGAAAGCCGAGATGACGACTCTATGTGAATCTTTTCAAGTAGCAGCCTTAATTGAGAAAATATCCATTTCATGGAAGGAGTTTAACTGTTTAATAATTATCACAAATATAGAACTAAATAAATAAACTTGGCGAGTTCGGTATTCAGGCTCCAAGTGGAAGAAGATAACCGTATTGCTGAAAAGAAAAATGTGAAAGTTGTTGACGATGTTATATTCAGTACGGTGGAAGATGGAACCAGTTAAAAGAAAAGAAAACGGAGGAGCAAACGAAGTCGAAGGCAAAGAGAAGAAAAAGAAGTGTGATGCGAATGTTTAGCTTGTGGCGAAAAAGGCCACTATGCGAAAGATTGTCGATCAAAGAACAAAAAGGAGAAGAAAACAAAGCGTCCATGAGTGAAGATGAAGGAAGTTAACATGGTGACAATGCTTACTCATGGATCTCAAAAATCAAAGGTATGCTTACGGTATATTTATGTGTACCACCGTGTCCGTGTATCATGGAATTTTGGAATTGCCGTATTGGACATATGGGAAACTTCTCCGTGTAGCCGTGTGGTTTCCCAAGTATCCACCCACCATTCGTTCTTGATAAGTAATCCAAACGAATGGTGGGTGAATACCGGGGCAACCAAGCATGTTTGTTCCAACCGACGTCATATGAGGAGACTAAGAAGGCAGGGCTACTATTCATGGGAAACGGTGCACTTCGGAAGTTAAAGATGCTAAAAAGGTTCTTCGGGCAAGAAACTCAACCTCACTAATGTGCCGCATGTACTAGACATTAGGAAAAACTTGAATTCCCGGTAGTCTTCTTGTGAAGAAGAACTGCAAGTTAGCATTTACGCTAAACAACTTTGTAATTTATAAGTACCATATGTACATAGGGAAGGTGTACCTCACTACCGGACTCTTAAAACAAATGTAACGACAATTATGTCGAGAATAAATTGAGATGCTGCTAATTAGCATCCCGCTGGATAGACATATCCGAAGTCGACTGATTTGTAATGTTAATTGCAACTATTATACTGATTAATAAGTCTTAATAATTTGAGACTCTGACGAAAGCTTAGTTTCTTACCGATGAAAGCGAGACTATCAGCAACAGATTTATTTACTAAATTTTTGATAATGTCGTCTTCAGGCTGGCTTGAACGCCAACAGTAGAGTTCTTTGAATTCTAAGCCCATTCAATGCTAGACATAATGAGTACAAGGAGTTCCCTATTACATCGCACGGTCAGCTGTTGTGATAACAAAAATTTAAGCATTTGACAACTTACAACCAAGGATAACTTATAATCAAGAATAGCGCCATCATCAATTATAAATTTCAAAAAGCAAAATGTTATGCGAAACGTGTATCTTTGAAAATAGAATTGTACCATTACTTACAAAACAAACAAAATTATGATTCGGTCAACCTAACACAGTCAATTTTGTTTAGTTTGTAAGTTATGGTAAAATTCTGTTTCTTTGATTAATACTTGCTTAGCCTTGCGTTCATTAACCAATTGAAGATCATCTACTAGGTAAACTTAGGTGCTTTCTTTGGAAAACTGTTCTACAGTTACAAGTTTGACATCGAAAGCGGCAGCACCCATGCAGATCAACATCCCGCCATAGCCAGCATGGATGTGGACAAGGCCTCTGCATGGATGCAGCCGCTTCGAATGTCAATCTTGCCTGCTTCCATGGGTGCAGCCTCACCAATGCAGATCAACATCCTGCCGCTATGGACAAGGAGTCTGCATTAGAGCAGCCGCTTCGAATGTAAATCTTGCATGCTGGACTCTAAACGAAAAATCTTGGGAGTTCTTATCTTAGATGAGCCATTAGAGAAGCTAAAGGATTTTGGTAGAAACTGCTGCTCTATCTCTATCACTGTAAACCTTATGTCTATATTTATACAAGGGAATATTGGGGATATGCCCCAAAATCGACTGTCATCTTGGGGATATGCCCCAGATTCCAGTTTTTGGGAATATGCCCCAGCCGTCCAAAATTCCATCCAAAACCGTTATAGTCAGACACTTGGGATCACATATGCGAATTAAAAGGTAGATTTTCGATATATTAACACCTTTACAAGGTTCGGGAACATATTCAGACGAAAAAATCTCGAAAAAATTAGAGAGAAAGTTCATACACATTTACGATAAATAGTCTATTTAACGGTTCCTTGACGGAAACCGTTACTTTGGGGCATATTCCCAAAAACTGGAATTCTGGGGCATATCCCCAAGATGACAGTCGATTTTGGGGCATATTCCTCATTTTCCCTTTATACAATTATACGCATGAAAGAACCCTAAAATTTATAGGTTATATAGACTTGGAAGCCAAGTATATTGAAACCCTTTTTTTTTTTTGGGCTCACAGGTCAACTGGATCCTTCAAAACAAAAAGAACTTTAATCCCAAGAAGATAGAAAACCCCACCCGTTACATTAAACCCCACAGTTGTACACAGACTAGCCAGGTCTAGGCGTCTGGCCCTCTATTATTACCGGGATCCATGGGTGGGGTAAAGGTTTGAGCGTGGCGGTTGTAAACTTTGTCCAATATCAAACTTTAATTGGTATCTAGGCTTTAATTGAAAGTTTACCAAATGGGACTAACAAAAAGTTGTTAAGACATTCAAAAACATTCCTTGATGCCAAGCATTTGTAGCAGTGTACCAGTCTTGGTTTTGTAAGCAGTCAAGCAACTCAACCCAAGGTTCTGATGCCACTTTCCCAAGCAAGGAACTAGCCATACAAAATTTCTTTCAGAACCTATCAAGGTACATATGCAAAGCCAACACATGGAGAACTACATTAACTAAAAAAGATCGACACAGTTACAAGATCACTTTTGAATTTCACTTGATTTGAAGTGCAAGAAAAAGGGTTGATGTCAGAGCTTACGTAAAATCTGCATCTTTTCTCAAAAATCACTTTGGTTCCATTCATGCCAGATATGCCAACAAACTGTTGAAACAGCAAAATTCCAACCAGTACGTATCCCAATAGGTACCGTCAACATGTTTTAACATCACAACAGCATGCCCATCTTTTTAACCTTGACATTGTGTTTGTAATCACAAGTCAGCTTCTGCATTAAGCGAGAGACGTTGTTTTTAATACAGACAGTATTATATCTTCCAACAGAGAAACAACAAACAAACTAAACAACGGGAAACTAATTTATCGTAGGCGACTGACTGACCAACACTTCGAAACTTTAAGGGGGAGAAGGGTGTTCAACCATATTCCTAGTGTCCCTACTGCTAATGTCTCAAGAGGTTAACCTTTATGATGATCGCTCAATATACATACATTCATAAATCAAACAGAAAATTATAAGGAGAGAAAAAGAGTATATAGTACCTGCTAGATCTTCATCAAATTAATCAACTTCGATATACTAGATGGATCTCCTCCTCTCTGTTCGTCCCTTTGAATAAAGTCTACAAACAGGTAATGAAGAAAGGAGAGGGATTTGAGATCATAAGTAAGAAACTCCTTCACTTGTGGGCAATTGAAAATGACCAAGGTCTGAAGTGAAGTCCATCCTCGTAAATCCGTAGGAAGAAACTTAAGAACTGGGCAATCATAAAACCGCAATTTCTGTAGAGAGACATGCACAGACACCACGTTCTCCTTCACATCATCATTTTCACCAAAGCCTTCAAACTGATTGCACCCGTCAATCACCAGAACCTGAAGATTGCAATTGTTTTGGAGTATGCTTGTAGGGAAGTATATAAGCTCCTCAATATTCACCAAAAATAGTTGTGTGAGAGATGTCTGAACAACTGAGCATACTAACTTGGGGTCGACCTTCTTTAATTCCAAATGCAACATACATGGAAACGAAGGGATTTTCGTTAAACTTTTGCAGCTACTGATCCTCAGATACTGAAGACAAGGTGGAAATGAATAACACAACTCTTCTAGAAAGAATATATCAGTAAGTTTGAGCTGAACCAAGGAAGGAAATCCGCCAATATCCAAACTCTTCAAAGGCATTCCTTTAAGCTCAAAAAATCTGAGACGCGGCAGCTGCCGAATAGCTGCTGCTGGAAGTTGTTTAATTCCTTTGCAGTTATCAAGCACCAGCATATCCAAATGAGGAATATTACCAGATGGAAGAACACACATCCACTTGGGAAAGTCGCTCCCCATGAAATTTCGTATCATCAGATATCTTAAACTTGTGGGAGGTTGGAGAGCTTCAAATACTCGAAGATTATTCGACTGCTTCTGGTCCCAACTCATCATACCCGACTCTTCTTCTTCTTCTTCTTCTTCTTCTTCTCTTTCATTCCAACTTAGTATCAGTTGACAAAGGTTCTGTTTTCCTTTCAAATTTGCTCTCGCAGCATCTGTTGGGTCTTTCACGTTCCGAAGATTTATAATAGCAAGCATCTCGAGAAAGTTCAGATTTCCCAACTCTTCAATACCATGCACGTTACTTCTTTCAGGTTCATTTGTTAGTTTTGCCGGCACCGAGTAAGTCAACTTTTTAACACAAACTAGTTTCCCGACACCCAATATCATCGGGTCATAACTTCTCCAGTTGTACATAAATATTCTAAGTTTTTTTCCAATTTTCGACATGTTTGGGAAGCTCACAGTTGAAAAGATGAAGAAACTCAAGGTTGATCAGGTTAGCACAAGACTCTGGTAATACTTCGACCTGGGTACCTTCTAGATCAAGGGACCTTAATTGGGTTAATGCTCCGATATCTCCTGGTATTGCTTTCAGTAATGGACAATTTTTGAAATCAAATATCCTCAGA
Source organism: Papaver bracteatum (assembly GCA_023529315.1). Taxonomy (NCBI): domain Eukaryota; kingdom Viridiplantae; phylum Streptophyta; class Magnoliopsida; order Ranunculales; family Papaveraceae; genus Papaver; species Papaver bracteatum. Next base: position 96,203 of record JAJJWX010002036.1, on the reverse strand, counting down.
TTGCTAAGACCTGACACAAACTCCGGTAAGGCTTTTAAATTTTTGCAACTGTTGACGTCTAATGTTTGCAAATTGGAGAGGGTGGTTATAGAAGCAGGTAATTCTTCAATTGGGTTGAATGACAGATTTAGAAATCTAAGATTTTTCAGACCAGAGATAGAGTCAGGAATATCTTTTAATTCGCACTTCTTGAGATCCAATGTTTGCAAATTACAAAGACTTGTGACAGAATCAGGTAGTTTTACCATATCCGTGAAAGAGACTTCAAGATATCTTAGTTTTTGTAATGCTTGAATGTTTGAAAGAAGAATTTGAACACCAATGCCCATGTTGTTCAACACCAAAGTCTCCAGATTATAAAGTTTGTTGATAGATTGATCATTCTTTACTTCCCTGAGATCAAGACTGGTGAGGCGGAGGTACCTTAAATGTTTTAGCATACCCAAAGAACGCCACTTTGGACGAGCACCATAATTTGCTAAACCACTACCCACATGTAAGATACGTAAGTGATTATTTTCTAAGAGTATAAAAGGATCCATGAGGTTTGAACTTTGAGGATAAAAAGTGTCCGCAACTTCTTGGCGTTAGTTAAGCGTTTCAGAAATGTTGATGGTGATAAATCTACATCCGATATTAACTGTAAGCGACGTATTTTAGAAGTATGATTCAACTCACTCACCTTGAGGGACGCCAGTTCCTGATCCCCAACAACAGCTTGTGCGAGATCATGGACGAGATCATGCATCTTGCACGTCTTTATGTCATCCAATACATTCTTTTGCACACCATCCAAAAATGAACTCCGTATCAAACTCACAAAATATTCATTCGCAATGTCTTCAATCGAGCTTCCGTTCCCCACTTTACAGGTGTTCAGAAATCCTTCTGCTATCCACAGCTGAAGCAGTGCTACTCTACTTATCTCCCAATCTTTGGGAAATATAGAGCAATAGGAGAAACATTGTTTCAACTCGGAGGACAAGTTATCATAGCTCAATTTTAGTATTGGCATGATATTGCTTTGACTTTCTGGTGTATTCCAAATATCATTTTCTTGAATAGACAACCAATTTCCTTCTTCATTTTTTGAGCGCATTAGACCTCCCAGGAACTTTGCTGCAAGTGGTAAGCCGCTGCACTTTTTTGCTATCTCTCGCCCTATTCTAGTCATGTTTGCTGTCTTTAGCGCTCCACCCGGACCAAATGCTTTTCTCTCAATGATAGACCAACATAAATCATCTTGTAATTTTTCCAATTTGTAAGGAGGAATACTCAGCTTTACAACATCTGCAACCTGAGTTTTACGAGTAGTGACTAATATTTTACTCCCTTCAGTACCAACAAGCAAGGGGCCACAGAGTCTCTCCCATTTCTCCGGAATTTCGTTCCATAAATCGTCTAGTACTAGCAAATATCTCTTCCCATTTAGTTGTTCTCGAACTTTACTTACCAGAACATCGAAGTTTGATAAAGTATCAAACTTATTCTGAGTTGAGGACTCCATAATTTTTGTTAAGAGCTTTTCCACATCAAAATCTTTAGATACATGTACCCACATCTTCAGCTCAAAATGTTTATTTACCAACTCATCTTTGTAGACGAGCTGAGCTAGACTTGTTTTACCAAGTCCTCCCATCCCAACTATGGAAACTACGGAGACCTTTCCTGGATTGCTATCAGATGATGACGGGATGACTTCCGTTAACATATTAATTATTCTTTCCTTTTCATCCTCCCGTCCTATAATGTCCGATTCATTGACGGAGGACGCGGTTTGTTGGCTTCGATGGTCGGTGCTTTCCTCGGGGAGAATAGTAGTTTTGCTAGCAGATGTAGTTTGCAAGTGAAACCTACTCATATCTTTGGTAATTGAATCTAACCTCCGATTGATATGTTTGATTTTCCTGGCCATCTTGTACTGAAATGCAAGTGGGTTCGCAGATGAAACGAGATCACGAGCCTTATGCTTCAAGTTGTTCCCCCTTACGCTCCGACGCATGGTTTCGTAGGAAAACTCATCCATCACATCATCTGCATCATAAGCAACATCTTTAAGCCTTCTCAACCAAAGTCTTACAACTTCTTCAGTCACTTGCCTCCTCTCCGCATCAGCTAGCACAGCAAGAACCATCTCCAAAGTGTTTTGAAGCGTTTTCAGTTCATCTTTGACACCACTTGCCAAATTAATCTCTTGGGCAACAACAGGAACCAATTTTTTTAATATTTCTGTTACACCATTAGTAAGAATCCCTTCAATGATCGCCATAGTGAGATATTTGTATTTTCAGGATTTGGAAATGAAGAGAAAGAAATTTCAGAAACTATAAACTTAATTTGTAATTGATGTTGAAGAGTAAAGTTGCAATCTACTACCAGCTGTGAGTTCAACGGTATATCTCTAATGAATGATCCGAATAGAGGACTCACCACTATACAAGAATCGTGTGGTCTATTCAGTACCACTCACTCACTAGTCGTTATCCTATCAATATATAGCTGTAATTTTTGGTTTCACAAGATAAAAGTAGAAACTATTCTCTCAATTATTCAGCTGAATGGAGACCCGCTATAATTTGTCTTTCAAAACGCAAGATATTTTGCTTAAAAAGATAAGCACCGGATGACATTGGAGATATTTTTTTTCTTTCTAAAACTGCAAAATGTAGCAGTTCAGCCTAGGCCAAAACTCGTTTATACAACGATTATTCTATGGCCAAGGCACTATGGTTGGGCCATTTTGCTTGGCTATAGTTTCGATACAGCTAAACCGAAGGAAATTGCAACATTGCAACTACTATGGTAGAGGTGGATTTTTTTCACTCATTGTGAAGGAAATTGTTTTTTAGATCCGATACGCCACCGGATTTCTATTGTATAATAGGAAGCAGCCTAAAATATTGCATATACATATTAGAAACTTAAACTTTAGATATTTGAGATTACAAATTTTGAAAAATGAATTTATGTAGTGGGTGTGGTTCGTTTAGTCATCCATCCCCGTCAGGAGCTGTCGGTGCCGTGTGCAAATTGCATACTTATCTTTAGTCAATTTCTCATCATGGCCGCGTGATGTAGCATAGTTTTTTTTTTTTTAGTAGGCCAATGTCGTTAACCCTATTCTCAGCCCTACATAATTTGTTGACGAATATTTGACGACGACTTTATCTTCTTTTATTTTATTTTTGAAAGTTAAGTAGATTGAAAAGGAAAAGAGGTTACATAGGATCATTTGGTACGTTGGTTTCCCTTAACCCATTACAAATTACAATGCATTGGGATATTGGCTTCTACCAACATAAGATTGACCCCATTTACTGTAATACAGTTAGTTCATGACACAATCTGAAAAATGAAAATTTGAAAGCAATAAATTAGAAATGAAATCAGCCGTCTGTAACCAAATTTTCTTATGTATCCCTTTTGTGCCAATGTATCAGCTACTTCCTTGCATCTCCTGTTTTTAAAAATAAAATCTAAAAAATTGTTGCAGGATTGAAGAATTCTTACTGCTTCTGACACTATTGCCAGATTCCTCCAAAAAAAATGTTGTTGGACTTGTTCTGCGTGTATAGAATGAGCCTTTGACAGTCACCTTCCACCCAGAATTTTTTAACGAACCAAAAATTAAGATTCCTAAATTTTGTAAGATCAATAGTACTATTATGAGTAACTACATTTTTATTCTGAGGAAAATAATTACACATATGAAGCGCTTCAGATATAGGATTACACTGCTAAGGTTTCTTTTTTCACACATAGATCCATCAAAGATTAATTGATGAGTTAATTAAATTAAATATTCTCTGAAAATCATAAAAGAATAATGACTAATGTTACCCGAAACTTATTATTTCGGTTCCATAATTTACATTGGCTTCGACAAAGTTAAGATTTTTTTTTCTTCTTCTGAAAAGTAGGTTATATTAAAAGAAAAAGTATGTACAAGAGGAAAATCCTAGGAACAGTTAAGCCGCATCAAAAATGCAAACCGTATCCCAGTGAAACATGACCTGATTAACAGAATGGTCCTTAAAAACATCCCTATCAAAAAACCACAAAACAATAGATTATTTAACCAGGTGAAATGTATAATAGCGCGTTTGGATACAGTTTTTCTTATGACTTTTGCTTCTCCAGAAGTAGAAGTCAGAAGCAGAAGTCAGAAATCCAGATATTTTGCTTCACAAAAAGTCGACTTTTCTGCTTTTAGAAGTCGTTCTGAAATTTTACACCCAAAATAATTTCTTGCTTTTCGACTTATAGAAGTCAAAAAGTTACTTCTGGATGTGTATCCAAACACGCTATTAGCTGTTACTGTTTGATTTTCTATTAAACTGTACGCGTGTGAGTCTTTTGTATTTTTGTGAGTATGTGAGGTGCACGTGTGTTCCTCTTTTCTGTTTGGTTTATATTCTCTTAGATTTATCTGAGATGACCAATCACTTTATTTGTAATTTTCAAATTACTTTGAGATATATATTCTCTCATATCAAAATGTTCTTCAATCTTATTTTGAGTTTATCAGAGTCGGTAGATTAAAGTTTGTTTTTACATTCAAGATTATCTCAGGTTTATCAGGGTATCATTCGAGCTAGGAGCTTTACGGCGCTGATTTTCGATCCTGATTTCATTAAATTGTTTGATTATTTCTTACTCTATTGATTTCCCTTCTGGTTATTGTTTCATCTCTGGTGGTGATTTTTAAACTAAATTTGATTTCTCAATTTACTGTACTTTTCGATTTGATTCTTTTTTATTTATCTTTTTCCTATTATGGATCCCAATCACAATTCATTAATCACTTCCATACCTTCAAATTAAATCGCTAGTATTATTCCTGTTAAGCTTCGAGATGATAATTTTTTTATTTGGAAATTGGCTTTTCATCAGTTATTGAAACGTTTAATGGTATTTCTTTCATTGATGGTACTGTTTTTTTTTGCTCCTCAATTTCTTACTCGAGTTAATGAAAGCAGTAAAGTTGTTAATCCTGCTTATACACACGTGGTATGAAGAAGATCGCACAATTATTCTTTGAATCAATTCTACTATCTCAGATATTGTATTTGGTCATCTTACCAGTGCATCTAATGCGCTTGATCTTTGGAAACAAATTGTGGAGAAGTTTTCACAGACTTCATCTACACATGATTAAGCTTCAGACTCTTCATCAAGGGAATCTCACCGTCTCTCAATTTCTCTCAGAATTGAAGAAAATCACTGATGCTTTAGTTGTTATTGGTTGCGTTGTTTCAGACTCGGAGATTGTGGTAACTATTTTAAATGGTCTTCATGCTGATTATGTTGCATTTTCTACTTCTATTTGTGTTCGTTATCCACCTGTGACAAGTAGGGAAATTCATAATCTATTACTTAGTGAAGAGATAGTAGTTACTGACAGATTTAATGCTTTAAAACTATCTTTTGAGAAAGATTTTTCCGCTAGCTCTGATTTTCAATATGCACCTTATGGCTATTATTATGCACCTAGAGCCTTTACACCACATAATTCTAGAGGAAATCGTGGTAGAGGTCGTGGATTGACACCTTCATTTACAAAACCACATAACTATTTTCATCCACAGTACGCATCCTCCTCCTACTATCCCTCAAGACCACATCCATCACAAGGTTGGTCACCCATGCCTACTTCTCAAAGACCACCCACATTTTCTCAACCTGCTACTTCTTCAGAATGACCACCATGTCATCTTTGCCACAAACAAGGGCATTTAGCACCAACTTGTCATCAGAGGTTCAATTTTGCTTATCAAGGAAGACCACCACCTAATATCTCAGCCATGCTTGCTAGTGCAAATGTGTTTGGAGAAAATCCTTGGTTTGTTGATTCTGGTCCACAAAGAAACTTATTACTTATGTTTCATAATTTACATTCACCTTGACAAAGTTAAGATTGTTGTAGGGCTTGTAAACCATGTATGTGCGGCCCAATATAGTATCTAGGGTTCTCTTATTACTTGTATATAAAAAATACTATGCTATGTAATACGGTTGTTTCCCCCATCAATAGAATCTCTCTTGCCCTTTGGTTTTCTCTCTGTTTTTACTCAAACACGTTATTATGCCCGATGCTGTACCACAGAGTATATGGAATCGATTGATTTTGTTTTACATGGATGATTTTCATCAATGCTGGAATCGAATCAAATCAGATAAGTTGGATGTATTTTTTCGTATATTAAATATATATATTCCTTTCCCCGTTTTTATATTGGGTATATCAAATATGGGACGAAAATCGATTTGATCATAAATTAGGGGTTATTTAGATTAATTGTGCTTGCAATCAGGAATTACTTTGCTTAATTTTAATTTAATTGTTTGTAATTTGGGATTTGCCTACGGATATAAGAAATCCTCCAAAGAGGAAGAAAGTTGATTAATCTGATTAATCGTTTGTAGTTTGGAATTACTTTGATTAATCCTTAATCCTAATCACCGTCATTCTATTTTGGAATCAACTAAATCGGTAGGGTCTGTTCACATTTCCGAGGAAGTAACAAATCTGGAGACGTTTCGAAAAAGAAAATAAAACTGTTCGTCTCCTACAGCTCATCCCGAGCTGTTCCAGCCGAGTCGGTTCTGTCCTATTCCAGCCGAGTCAATCCTGTTCCATCCGATCCCAGTCCGATTTTGTTCTGTTCCAATGCGTGCGTGATCAATCTCGTTCTGGTTTTGGCTATGTATGGTGGGAACCAAATTTTGAGGTATGTAACTATAACGCGAGTTTTTATATACTAAGTTTATTTACTCGCTAGGCTTATTTATTTGTATTTTAGAATATGCCTATTTTTGTTTATTTTTGTCTAAAAATAAGTCAACAGCATATAAACGGTCAATTTAAATTATTTTTATTAATCTCAATCATTAAGAATTTTGGTCTTAATGCTATTTGTTCTCTTGAATATGATATTGGATGTGAATGGTGTATTTTTTTAATTGGTTGTACCAACTAAATTCCAATGTATTCTTTTGGAACTTAGAAGTACTTGAGCACCATTATTGGACACTTGATATTTTCCCGAAATTTTTGAATGTTCCGTGAAATGTATCCACTTACTCGACTATTAATCTGTCAATAGTTAAAAAGCATACGTTCAAATAAAATCACATGTATTCCAATTTTTGTGGAAGAATTCACAAAAGATGATATGAGCCATAAAATTTTCATTTCTCTACTTCATCCATAATACTAACGAACCGGTATATGTTGAAGTATGACAACAAGAGAATTATCTTTAGTAATATATTTAACCTAAAGTAAGTGGTTGACATGTGTAGTGAGATTCTCTTGGCCTATTGAGATAAAGAAATTTCCCAAATTAAGCTAAATGTAGCAAAATTGAAAATGGAAAGAACCCCAAAGTAATGAGGGTTAGACATACCGACTCATATAAAGCATGTGAAAAGGGACATATATATCATGAAAAAAAAAATATTGTTATTAATTTTTTTTTTCTTTCCCCAACAATAATGACACCAAAGTATAGGTATCAATTGAACATGGGATCAGCTAAAATATAATTCTAGCTTCCATTATAAATGAAAAAAAATGGAAATGCTCCTGGTCAAAGGTATTGGTATATGCAATGTAATGTGTGTATCATATTAGCAACCAATTTTCACATCAACTTTAATGGCAACAAGAAATTTGCCTAGCCAATTGATTATCTTATTCAGTTGAACTGGATCCAATGTCTGTACTTATGGAATGAAAACAAGAGACATAAATTCTCTAAAGAACTTGAGATATATTGGGTGACACGTAATTTATATTCACTCTAAAGTACTTGAATTGAATCCCACTTTTATTACGTATAAGGACACACCACCTGCTAAAACTCTCAAGACCCAAGTGTCTAACTCATAATTGTTTTTCTTCCATTATCTTAAGGAATTTAAACTAGTTGTTGAACTACTTCCTTATAATATGACTACGATGATTGGATCATTGAGCGAAGCATTGTTCAAATTTTTTTTTTCCAAGATGAAACAAAGTCACAAAAGCTCTATATGTACTGAGAGCTAATCACCTTGTTAAATTCCAAAGAAACTCATGAGAGTGGATATCATATGGAAACTCACAGTGATGAGAATGTAATTGATTGCATATTTTATGCCTCTAGTATATTTGGAAGGAAATATATTTTAGAGAAACTAATGAGTCAATCTAGTGCAATGTAATTCACTATAATATTTGGATTATTGAATCATATTGACTCCAACGATGAAATGTTGGAAATTGACTCACACGGGATTTAGGCATAACCATAAAGCAACTTTGGTTGTGACATGATGATCGTTTTGAAAGGACTTATGCGAACATCACTTTATTTGAGTGAAGAAAAATGGGAACAATTTTGACAGAATGCGAAGTAATGACATATCTCTCAATAAGTGTTTTCTAAAGTACTAGATGCAATACCCCCTCCTCCCTCCAATTATACTTTTAAGTAAAAGAGCATATCACTCATTTTTACAAAGTCTTCATAAAAACAGGATCGAGACCATCCTAAGATGCAAATGGTAAAAAAATCCATATTACAAAGAAAACAAGGTCAAATTTAGAAAAATATTCATGCAGAATGCGGACCATTAAAGTAACTTATGGCTCTGGTGAATGTTTTGACATTTTGGACTAGTTTTAGTTCTCAAGAAATTTGCGTTTAAAAAAACTCTTAGCACATATTACACAATACAAAGTGCAAAGGCTCACCACCCTTATTAATGCTAGATAATTTACATCAAAAGGACTTGATGAATATTGTATGTCTAATGGTATCAATATAGAGCATCTTATACCCAATGGTCTGGCAGAGGCTACCATAAAAGGTTATAGATGGTGCCTAAGGAATAGGTTATGCGTACCAACCTATCCTTTATTTCTTTGGGGATATGCAATATTACACGCATCTTACTTAATTCATTTTTAGAACCCAATATTAGTCAACCTTTTATGCGTACCAGTTGGTAACTGGATTTAAGCCTGACATTTGTATTCTTACGCATTTTTTGTTGCACTATATTTGTGCCACTACGACTCCACATCGTACTATGATGGGTCTTCAAAACTGTTAAGTAGTTATGTTGGAAATGAATTCTCAATAATTATCCGCATTTTAAAAAATTTGGCAGGAGATCTCTTACCTCTAGATTTTCGGGTTGTCATTTTAATGAGACACTCTTCCCGTCGTTAGGGGAAGATAAGAAAAATTATTTTCTAAGGGAATGACAGGAATTGTCGTGGTGTGTTTCCACTATGTCTCATTTTGATTCTTGTACTCCACAAATGTAAATGTGAAGTGCCAAAGAGTAATCGATTTTCAGAATGTACATTGATGTCGCTAAAGTGACAAGATCACACATACCAGCTGCAAATATTCCTGCAAGGTTAGAAATCCTCAGTATGGGGTACACCATAGACTAAGGTGTTGCAACTACACTTGGTGGAAGTGTAGTTTAGGTCGTGGCTCCATAAAGGAAGATGGAAATGCCACTAGGTTCGATCAATGCTCACCTAGAAAGGAAGTAGATGAGTAAGGCACAACCAAATTTATATCATTAATTAAATCATCTCATTTGATTGTCTCTGACTATGTCCATGAATCAAATTGGAGGACGCTCCGAAGTTTTAAATGATTCCAGAGAACAATGAAATCCTGACGGATTATGAGAATGCACATGAGTCAATGGAAGGATCATGCATGCACATTGATGATATAATCCGTAAATAGTTGCTCCATAAGTAGAGAAAAATGATATCGAACCATGCTTTATTTTGATTAATTTCAAATAAATAGCATATTTGGCCTACACAATACAAGTAGAACTTGGTTCTTTGACAAATATACAGGTATTTGGTGTGGTAGTGATAACCAACCAAGTGTAAAGTCTATTGGACATACATGATTAATTTGTCACAAAGCATAATGAGAAAAAAGCATTCTTAAAGTATAAAGACTCGCCTTGTGGCGCGAGGTTTCTCAGAAAGATCTGGAATTGTTCTCTTGTAATAAACTTTATAGTGTTCTGCTACTTAGTTAGCTTGGTAATTTCAAAAGGACTTGAAATGCAGCATATGTATGTGGTTGTTACGTATATCTGTAAGAATCAAGAGATTAAAGATATTTACAAAAGTGCTTGATAGCCTATTGTTTCCCAAATCAAATGACTCTAAACCACAGAGTGCGTTTACAATTAAATAGAACGTTCACTTATAGATTGAAACAATCAGGCGGAAGTGGTATACCCGTCTAAGTGGCTATTTGATTTGGAGGGGATAGAAAAATAAGTTATTTTTCTTGCGTATTCACAGGAAAGTTCCTAATTTAGAATTGTAGCTATTTATGTCGACGGTACAGACATGATGGGTACTCTTGATGTAATAAGATACCTTAAAAGCTATTTAAAATCCGAATTTGAGATGAAAAATCTAGGGACATCTCGACCGAGTACTGAGCTTGTGGTATATTATTCCGCCAGTTCGCATATGTCTAAAGTTGTCAGGAAATTTAACAAAGACTTGCGTCCTGATAGCACTCCCATGATTAGTCGAGGTTCAAATGTAAGTAAGAGACCATTTCGTGTAAAGGAAGATGTCGAATATGTGTTGGGAGATAAAATTCCCATATCTAAGTACAATAGACGTATTGTTGTACTTAGTATAATAATGTACTCGATTAAATTTTACATCCTTAGTGAACTTGTTAGCTAGATATAGCTCAACGCCAACACAACGTCATTGGAATGGTATAATGAATGTAATCATGTACTTAAAAGTAACCATTGACATAAATTTGTATTATCCCTACAAAGACATTAAAAGGAATGCTAATGAAATTGCAATCCAAAAGTTGTTGATTATGAAGGAACAATAATCTCTTCTCCAACGAAATTAATCAGAGGGAGATATGGTAAATTATTTTCTAGGTTACCGATATTCAGTTTCGAAAAGTACATGACCAAAGAAACTGTGTGGAACAACCCTGAAAGTAATCAGGGGGAGATCCCGACATTAGGGGGAGGATCCAAGGATATGATGTCGACATATTTTACTTCGAAATTGAAGATGTGTTGTACTTTTTTTCCCTTCGATCGAGAATAATTTTTCCCAAAGGGTTTTTCACTCGACAAGGTTTTTAGCGAGACAATACTAAAAACATCAAGTATGTAGAACGTTGAAGACATAAAGATCGTGTTGATATTACTGAAAATATCTGAATCAAAGAAATGAAACGCGATAGTCGGTTAAGCAACATAACTTCCAGAATCAACAACAAGATCTTATACACATTCAAGTCACCAAAGTAGTGTGTGATAAACTCCTTTTGACTGTGTTAGACTAATGAAAATTGTCTGAAAATATCAGGGGGAGCATCTAATGGTATGTTGAACCATTTTCTTTCACCGAGTTTATTTTTTCCTACAGGGTTTTGTTACTCGGCAAAGTTTTTTTATGAGACAACAACAAACACCAGGAAGTAATTTACCAACTAAGGCTATTGTATTTCCCACAGAGATTTTCTTCCTTAGGAGTTGTGAAGCAACTAATCAACTTCAACGGAAAAAAGTGATCATCTGCAACGGATCACTTTTACTTGCATCTGTCACGTTGTACTCTTTTCCCTTCGTTAAGGTTTTATCCCATTGGGTTTTCCTTGTCAAGGTTTTTAATGAGGCAACATATTCGAGTCCAACTATGTTCTAAGTTTGCTTAATATTGTACTCTTTTTCTTTAGTTCATGTTTTGTCCCTCTGGGTTTCCCTGGAGAAGTTTTAACGAGGCAATCAACTTAGATTCATCGATCTGTGAAGATCGTATTGCATGTGATGAACTACATGTAAGGTAAGAGACAACATGTGAAGTACTACATGTGAAGAGGTGTACCAAGGTTTTATCCCACTGGGTTTTTCCTTGTCAAAGTTTTAGTAAGGAAATTGATTTCGGCAGAAGTCATCAAGGAGAGTGTTGTAGGGCTTGTATCCCGTGTATGTGCGGCCCAATATAGTATCTAGGGTTCTCTTATTACTTGTATATAAAGAATACTATGCTATGTAATACGGTTGCTTCCCCCATCAATAGAATCTCTCCTGCCCTTTGGTTTTCTCTCTGTTTTTCCTCAAACAAAGATTTATTTTTTATTCATTTTATTCCTAAAAAAGAGGTTATATTAAAAGAAAAAACATGTACAAGAGGAAAATCCTAGGAACAGTTAAGACGTATAAAAAATGCAAACTGTACGGAGTGAAACATGACCTGATTAAGATAATAGTCCTTAAAAACATTCCTATCAAAAAACCACAAACCAATAGATTGTTTAACCATCATAATAACCTCATCATCAGCTGGCATATCTCTTCCTCCAAACACCATGTTGTTTCTTTCCTTCCACGGATGCCATTGCACAACATAAATTACCTTCCACCAAACCTCCCTATTTCTTCCGGTAAACTTATTCATCCTTCATTATTCAAAATTCTTTTTTACTAGATTCTTGAAACACCCAAGAAATTCTAAATGACTTAATGAAGTAAGACCAAACACCAAAAGCAAATGAACAAGCAAAGAAGATATGATCTGCAGTTTCCTCCTCTCTCTTAAAGAAAGGACCCTTAGCCTCACGAGTATTTACCCTTTTATAATTCAGCATTGTAAAGTAAGTAGAGCATTGTGAAATGTATCCCATAACATAAAACTCACCTTAGAAGGAACACCTTGTTTCGACAAGAACTTATTAAAATCACAAGTTTCATCATCTTGTACCAAAAGATCATAACATTTCTTCACTGCAAATCCTTCCATTATGTCCATAGGGTCATCCTCTACATTCATGCCATGAACTGGACCTAGTTCATTACAAAGCATATCCCACTCAAATTGCTCATTCTAATACAACCTCCTTCTCACTGGACACTTAGGTCTGCCATTCTCAGTCATGTCATATGTTAATGCATTTTTCATACTACGAGCCTTGTACATAACTGGATACTTTGATGTACGGGCAAAAATTAAGTTGGCAAAAAAAATTGCCGACTTAATTCGAAAAAATTTACGAGCAAGCCTTGTAAATATCAAAGTTAAGATATTAGGTTGGCAAAAATTTATTTGTACCAATAAATAAATATTCCTTCAACAAGGAAAACAAATTTAGATCAGGAACTTATGAGCACAAGTAGAAACTAGTTTTGCTCAATCTTTACAAGAAAACATTTTTAGTGAAACACATGAAACAAAAATCATTCTAATACTATACCGACTATAATCAGACGTTTGGGTTATATTTTATCGTCCGAATGTATTCGGAGGTAACTAATCATATATTATCTCTCGATTATATAATGGAAATTTTGCCAATAAGAAATATGTGAGATAAGGAGTAACTCACTTTAGGTTTGGCTGACCCTATTTTGTTTTATTGTTGGCCCCTAAATCCTTTTGAGTGGCCCCTAAAAATGCTAGGATATTTTACTGTAGCTGCCAACATGGTTTTTCAATGCCGTCAATCCATCGACCATGCCGGCAGCAACAAAAAACCATGCCGACAGATAACCCCCAATTTGGTGTTCTTTCAATAACGTCTTATCCAAATATTTTATATAATGGCTAATATACCTTTCTTTCACTGGGGATAATTTTACTTAATTAGTGTTGATCTAATTTAATTAGGGTTTAATTTTTTTTAATAAAATATTCTTAATCATCATTAACAGCAAGGAGTTTACAACCATTGGATGGAAGCCTGGAAACAAGCTGGGCTCCAATCCCTTTATTGAGAACCACACTTATCCTATGAAAAAGAAAATCTCCAATAAAAACGTTCTCATCATAACTCTTCTATTTTTGTTAATTTTTTTTTCTTACCTAGATTTACATGAAAAGTTGTCACGGTATAGAATTACGACCATGACGACTTTTCATCATGTCAACATATTATTGTAAAAAATAGTCACTCTTTAAATTCATACAGTGACGATTTTAGAGAGTCATCATTTTCTACAAATTAAACAGTGATGACTTTTCTTGGTCAATTTTTAAAAAAAAAATTAAATAATCGTCGTGGATAAAATTAGGACATCACGACAAAAGCAGAGTCGTCAAGGTCGATATGTTTGTATCATGATGACTTGATGGAATCGTTTTGGTCTATAAATAAGAATCGTGACGACTTTTCCATGGTCAACTTCTATTTTAAAATTGAAGAGTCGGTATAATTAAAATATAGAATTAAGAAGACTGAAATAACATTTATAGAAGAAACCTATTATAGAGGCTCCAATCAATGGGTTTTTAGGGCTCACAAGATGACAAAATCGGGTTATGAAATAGTAATCAACAAAACCCCATATCCAACTATTTTACAAAATTTAATTTTTTATCTTCTCCTTCTCTTTTCAAGAATACAAAACAAAACTGGCCAAGTTAGGCTAGATAAAGAGTGCCCGAGATTTGTCTAGGATGAAGATAAATCTACGATAGTGGTTTGTTCAACATAAATATTATAAATGCTTTATTAATTAGTGTTCCACTAATTGCTCATAATAAATGATCGATTAGTTTTTCTTATTATATATAAAGTGTTTCACTAATTGTTCATAATAAATGATTATTAATTTTTAAAAAAATTAATATTTTTTAACAAAAAATAGTTTTCAAAAAAAAAATTTTTAATAAAAATTAATATTTTTTTTCTTAATTAATTTAATAAATATTATTTCCTTTGATAAATAATTTTGATAAAAATAAAAATTATACCAATTAGACAAAAAATAAAATTAAAAAAAATAAATATGCAAGGGGTAACTTTGACTTTTTACACTGGGTGGTGGAAGATACTAAGGATGGGAATAGTTTTTCATTTTTTATATAATGGTGGATAAATAATTTTGATAAAAATAAAAATTATACCAAAACATAAGTGATGGTCGGGAGGAGCCAAGCCCAGTTGTAATTATTTTTGATATTTTTATTATAAAATGGGCTATAAAGTCCAATTTTTCCAAGAGTTTATTTTCTCCCCCTTTCTCAAAATCATGGCTACACCCTTGGTGGTTGTGGTGGTGGAAGAAGTAGTGGCAGTGGGTGCTTGTGATTAATGGTGGACAATATTAATTTGTGTCGTTACAACACAGATAACATTGGATTGTGAAAGATGTGGTTTCCTATTTTTAACACGATTGATAATGGCAGGTACCATATACTTCAGGGATGATATCAAATCATATATGATAAAATGTTCATGATCGTCGTTGGATCACTTAAATGGTTCCCAGTTATCCTTGGTACCTCTTTGAGAGTGAAAATGGTTTCTGCTGATTTCGGTAATTTCGGGTGTATGGGTGAGAAACGAATTTAAACACTAAACAATGTACTGCAAGGAAGTACTTTATATTCGAGAGATCAATCTGTACAAGTCCGGCCTAAACCAAGAAATGGACGTTCCAGACTTGCCTTGGTCACAAAGTGAGGGAGAATGGGTTGGTTTTGGGGATGGAAGCAAGGAAAGTGATGAGACCGGAATAGTTGATTTCTGGAAGAGTAGTTGTTTTCTACGACTTGTATCAGAAAGTGGGAAGCTAACAAATGAAAATCTAGCAAATGTTTTCTGAGTGTTGTGTGCTCCTGACTGAACTTGTTGTTCGGTGGAAATAGGTAAGACCTATTTATACAAGTCGAAGTTAAACGTACTCTGGTATCATTAAGGAATGGAAAAATGGGTGAGTAAATGGGAAGAGGTGGAAACCGTTAACGTATAGAATTGATGCTCCATAAAAAAGAGCGTTTCACCATTAACTCCCAGTATTTCCTAACCGCCTCATCATTTTGACTCTTTCTTATGACGGGTATAGCGTACGCCGCATGTTGTAAACATCCAAACCAATACCCAAAGAGGATCCCCCAGTTTGTGATATGTGTTGATGTCGAGAATTTTTTTGTGGAAAACATATAACATATTGTTGTTGCCTGGAAAGTCGAGTTTGGGAGACTTGCTAGCTTGGTGACCTTCGACGGTCGAGATTTTTCATCTTAAGATGAAAGGCAGTCATTGATCGTCGCGCGCTTTCGTTTTGGGGGCCGCATAGGGAAGGCAAGCAAGGTGGCGCAGCAAGGTTGGCATGTCATTGGCATGGAATGCCTTGGCGCGGTTTGGCATGGCCAAACTAGGGTTTCGGGCCAAAGGTTACCATGCGTTGTCTGGTAACCTTGGAAGGCTAGGATTTGCTTCTGGGATCGAAGGGCGACCGTTGATTGTTGCAAGCCTTCATTTTGGTAGCCACATAGGGAATCCCATCATGGTGGCACGGAAAGGTTGGCATGGCATGCCTTGGCGTGGTTTGGCGTGGCCAAACTAGGGTTTCTGGCCAAAGGTTACCATGCGTTATCTGGAAACCTTGGACGGCTAGGATTTTCTCCTAGGATCGAAGGGAGACTGTTGATTATCGCACGCCTTCTTTTTGGTATCCACATAGGGAAGGCCAGCATGGTGGCGCGGCAAAGTTGGCATGTCGTTGGCATGGCATGCCTTGGCGTGACCAAACTAGGGTTTTGGGAAAAGGGTTACCATGCGTTGTTTGGCAGCCTTGGACGGCTAGGATTTGCTCCTAGGATTGAAGGGCGATCGTTGATTGTCGCACGCCTTCATTTTGGTAGCCGCATAGGGAAGGCCGCATGGTGGCGCGGCTGGGTTGGCATGGTGGGGCCAAAGGATTGGCATTCCATTTGGAACATGGTGCATCTTAGCATGTCTAGGGCCAAGGAAAGGTGCGTTTGGCTTGGCATGGCGGGGCCAAGGGTTTGGCATGCCGTTGGAACATGGTGCGCCTAGCATGGCTAGGGCCAAGGAAAGGTGCGTTTGTCTTGGCATGGTGGCGCCAAGGGTTTGGCATGCCGTTGGCACATGGTGCGGCTAGCATGGCTAGGGCCAAGGTAAGGTGCATTTGGCTTGGCATGGTGGGGCCAAGGGTTTGGTATGCCGTTGGCACATGGTGCGGATAGCATGGATATGGCCAAGGAAAGGTGCATTTGGATTGGCATGGCGGGGCCA
The DNA here is from genome assembly GCA_023529315.1 of Papaver bracteatum. Taxonomy (NCBI): domain Eukaryota; kingdom Viridiplantae; phylum Streptophyta; class Magnoliopsida; order Ranunculales; family Papaveraceae; genus Papaver; species Papaver bracteatum. The sequence goes on along the minus strand of JAJJWX010002036.1, from coordinate 79,137 downwards.
AGGGTTTGGCATGCCGTTGGCACATGGTGCGGCTAGCATGGCTAGGATTTTAGCGTCGGTCCAAAGGTTAGCTGGTGGTTTTGGACGGCTGAGATTTGCATCTTAGGTGGAAGGGTGGCCGTTGATTATCGCATCCCTTTGTTTTGGCAGACAATGTTGTTCATGGCATGTTGGTACGGCTAGCATGGTTGGCATACCTTAGCATGGAGATGTGGCTGGCATGGTTTTCCTTTGGAATAGTGGTGCGGTTGGCATGCCTTTAGGGCGGTAGGTGTGGCTGGCACGGCTGGCATGGTTGCCATGCCTTTGGCGCGGTAGGTGTGGCTGGCATGGCTTGCCGTTGGCACAGTAGTGCGGCTGGCATGGTTGGCATGCCTTTGGTGCAGTAGGTGTGGCTAGCACGGATTGCCGTTAGCACAGTGGTACGGCTGGCATGGTTGGCATGTCTTTGGCGTGGTAGACGTGGCTGGCACGGCTTTCCACTGGCACAGCGGTGCGGCTGGCATGGTTTGCATGCCTTTGGCGCAGTAGGTGTGGCTGGCACGGCTTGCCATTGGCATAGTGGTGCGGATGGCATGGTTTTAATGTCTTTGGCACGGTAGGTATGGTTGGCACGGCTTGCCATTGGCACAATGGTGTGGGAATTAAGGTTTTGCTTATAGAAACCCTAATTAGTATTAAAAAAAAAGACACATTAAAAGGGTTCAATAAATGTGCCTAGTAGAGATATTATTACTCAAGTTCTGTGATGTCATTTTGGTTTTACGATTTTAACCCTAAGCTAAAAACCACCATCAATATTAAGTCCCCTGCTTAGCTCGGAACAGGGGAATTCTTGCGAGGTAAGCATATGATGGTGACAGACAAGGAAGGAATCGAAACGTAAGTCTTGCAAGATGGTCAGGAAAGTCCGACTAACCTTTTTCGAGAGATTAGGAGAATTCATGATCCCGCGTTTGGCATCCTTACATAGATTCAATTTGTGGTGTAGACCGTGAAGTGGTGAGATGAGGATCGTTGGTTTGGTCCATCTACACGCATCATCTTGACCGGGTTAGGGAGCATCATAATGTTGGGTTGGCGAGTTGGTCCTAGTGCGACAAGTCATGGCATGGACATCTTGGCATGACGGGGCCACGACAATGGAATGGACGACTCGGCGTAGTGCGATGATGGTGAGGTGCGGTTTGGTAAGGCAAGGCGTGCACGGACGGGTTGGAGTGAGAGCTGCAGGTGTTGTGCGGCTTAAAATGAAGCCTCCAGCGTAGAATTGGTTTGGGATGGGGACGTGGACTGTTGACACCATAAATATGGCATTGTTGGCCCGGTTGTCTCTCTTGGGTAGTCTGAATTAGGAAATCTTTTTCTTTCTTCAAAATCCGAGAGTGTTATGCCCATAAAAGGGGGCGTTACTCCTTCTTCTCAGGTTACGTTTCCGGTTTTGTTTCCAAATTCCAGTGCTATCGGCAGAAAAGAAAAACGCGAGCCAGTGTGTCTCAAACACGTACTTCCACGTTTTCTCACCAAAACTTAATTATTTCTCAAAGACATGCATGAGAATTTCCCTTACATTAACTGGAAGAATAGGGTTTAATTAAGACCGGATGTCACGCCTTTATTCACGGATAGTAGAAAGCTTTCCTTTTCGGGACCGCATTGTTCTGCTGAACATAAGAGATAATCTTGAATCCTTCATTCGCATAGTTCGTCCTAAAATCATGCCCATCCTCTTCACAGGTATCGTTTCGTGTTTTCTCCTGGTTTCCATCTCCTTCCTTATGTTTGTTGCTGGTATAGATAGGGTGAAAAACTTGCCTTCTTTATCTGGTTTTGTAGTGCATAATCGGATCTTCCAGAGGCAGCCGTACCTCTAACTCTTCGGATAAAATCTTTGGAATCGGCGAAAACCAGTTTTATTTTCATGAGGAGGAATTAGATATAATTGAATCTATGTTCCATGAAGTTTGCAGAATTATTCAGGGCCTACCTTCCATCCGTCAAGGTGAAGTGCGGGTGTGTGTTCAGACCTTCTTGGGTTCAGTGAACATGGAAGATGAATGGGAAAGTGACGAAGCACCCCGGTGCGTTGAGAGCCTTCAGTGCAGTAAAACTTCTTCAAGGCTCAGTGCTAAGGTGGAACAGCCGACCTCTAGGTTGAAACGATAGAAAATTAAATCTGTGAAACCTTTAGGGGAAATCCAACGTAACTTCTTTGTTTAGGACGGCATCGTAATTCTTGACTCTGGTGCGGATGAACCAGGAAATTCTCCTCGAAAGGTCGCTGAGAAAACTTTTAAGGAAGACGTTGAGTTTGATGGGACTGAGGTAGCCTTCGGAGTAGGCGCTGAAACTTTTATCGGCGACATTGGGCGGGACATGGTGACATGTGCTGGATCGGTTGTTGAAGCGGGTGTCGGGAAGAATACGGGTGATGTGGCTTCTGAGGAGGCTTCGAAGTGGGATGTTGAGGTTACTACTGCTGATGCGGCCGTCGGATGGAACCTTTGCTGCCCGGGCGATTGTTGGGGAAAGTGCTTGAAAATAGTTTTAACCGAGGAGACTCGCGCTCCACCTCTCGATGACTAGCTTCTCCCTTTTATCGTTTCTATTTGTTGTGTAGTCATCCCAATGTTTTGTAGACTCATCTTTACCTTCTTTGTATTCGTGGCGAAGTTAGGGTTTCGCCAATTAGCATCCCGTTTGTGATTTCTCACTTTTTGAATAATTGAATACGGTATTTCTGACACGGCTTTGGATTTCTAGTTGTGATATTATGGTTAATGGATTCTCAATGATTTAGGATTAGTTTGGTGTATTTTTCTGAGATTTGGAAATCCCATTCGGAAAGAAATGTATGTTTTGTTTTTTTGTTGAATGAAGAGAAATTGCTGAGGGAAATACTAAAGGGAGATTGTCGGGAAAAGGGTAGTACAACGCTTTAGGTATTGAAAAGCTTGATCCATCGCGAGTGAACTATCACACCTCCCGGCTTGTCCGTGTTGATGAGATTGAAGTATGCTCCTAAAAGAATGTTTGCCCCAATATACGGCTCGTCTTCTTTTTCCTTAGGTGAACCAATCCGAACAGCTACCTTTACCGTCATCTTCCCAACTTGAAACGAGTTCACTTTGACCACTATATCTTCTATTGAAAACAGGTTCGGGTGTTGTATAAACGTTTGAATCTTGGTCTCGTCAGTTTCGATAACGGCTTCCAAATTCTTTCTGAAGCCATTGAATGGCCCGGCACCCACTACAAGAAAACTTGGCTTTAGCGACTATTTTCTTACCAAGCACAATTGGTGGAATTCTTCAGCAACAATTGTTTGTAACTAAAAACAACTATGGTGGGCGAAAATTTATAACCACCAGTTTATCAGCAACGATAGTGGGTGGAAGGCTTTAGCATGAACAACTCAACAACCGAAATATCGTATTTGTTGTTATTATCCTCCAACCATCATGTTTGGGCAACCAAAATGTACCCTAAAAGTTACATATATTTTTCCACTTATCTTACCCACGAAAAAACCTATTGGTAGACACCTCAACCAACCATTAAATTATTGGCGTTGTTAGTAGCTTTCAACCACGAGAGTTTGACAACTACAAAGTACACTAGAAGGTAAATACTTCAAGACACTATGTGTAGCCACCAATTCAGTCTTTTGGTAGACACTTGTACCAAGGCATTATTTTGTTGGTGTGGTTAGTAGCTTTCAGCCACCAGGATATGATAACTACCAAGTTTCATGGTTTATTAATTAAGTATGCAAAGATGATACAATTTTTCTTGGCGAGTTTATCGCTAGAACATCGTATCATTTGAAAAGTTTCTTCTTTTGAAACAAAATTTGTCTTGGCGAGTTTATCGCCAGAGCATCGTATCGTTTGAAAAGTTTCTTCCACTAGTGGAGAAAGGGGTTTTAAAGACCCACATCCCCGACCCTCAATGGTGGTCAATGGACCGGTCAAAGCGGTCCTAGATATAGTAAATTTCCGGAGAAAAGATTAGAGCATTAAAAACGGTCATTCTATAATTTTTTTAATTACAATTATATCCCCTAGTCATCAACCCACACATTGATCAGGACCAGGTTCTTACCTGTAAATGGATGGATTCATCGTTCTTACCAAGTTTCCGACTTATAGTAGTCCACTCACGGCCAGGTTTCAATCTTGGAGCCAGGGTATGCATAAAATATGCCAGAATAGGGTTTGTTTAAGGTTTCGGGGAATATTCTGAAAGAATCTTACCTGTAAATGGATGGATTCATCGTTCTTACCAAGTTTTCGGCTTATAGTGATCCACTCACGGCCAGGTTTCGATCTCAAAGCCAGGTTGTGCCTCGAAGAGGGTTTGAAGAAATAACCCACCCAAAGCTTCATGGTTCATAGTTTGTTTGTCGTTATACCAAATTTGAAGTTCGAATCAACACCGAGCTTCATATTTATCGATTTCGATGATGTATCATGCTAAGTTTGAAGTTAGAACCATCGCAGAGCTTCTTGGTTCATAGCTTGTTTGTCGTTATACTGAATTTGAAGTTCAAATCGACATTGAGCTTCATATTTATTGATTTTGATGATGTATCCCGTTAAGTTTGAAGTCAGAACCCACCCAGAGCTTCATTGTTCATAGTTTGTTTGTTATTATACAAAATTCGACTATTCAAAATGACTTCATGAACTATGTGACTAGTCGAAATTCAAACCGGAAGCACAAGGAGAAAGCACAAAAACACAAAGAAACACACCAATTATCGATTTCATTTCTTTTTTTTCAGCATCAATCCCATATATTTTTCGGAATTTTTTTTATAACCGAAAATCCATAATAATATCTTAAATTTATTAATATATTTTTTGGATTTTTTCATATCGAAAGTTGATAATAAAACCTAAAACACGAGTTTTTACTAGCACAAAGAGAAACACACAAGCTTTCTCAATCCGTATGATTATCTTAAAGTGAATTTACACTGTCTGATAATTTCTTCAATCCGTATGAGAATACCAAAGAGAATCTACACCGTCCAAATCTGTTTACCTTATCCACACTAAATCGGAGAGAGAAAATCCCCCACTCATTCTCCTCCTCTTACTCTCTTCTCTCTTCTCGCCCTCTTTTCTCTCTCAACCTCACTTCTCCATCTTCTTCAACTCCACCATAGAACCAAAAAATGAAAGAAATCATAAGAAATCAAAATAAATTACTAAAATCATTTCTCCCCAACCTAACCCCTTTCTCCGTATTCTTCATCTCCTGTACAAAATCTAAGTTCTCCCGTGAACCCAATCTTGTAATCACAGAACAAATCAAGGAGGTAAGATTCATCTTTCCTGAACCATTTTCTTCTTTTCTTCTTTTTTGTTAACTTCAAACTCTCTTAAAATCGAAGTTCTCCCGTTATATCTTGTTTTGTTGTTGTTGAGAAAATGAGATAGATTAGGTTTTGTTGAGTTTGTTGTTTTCATCAAATGATTGATTGATTCTAAGTAAATTTTTCTTATTTTTTTTTCCAATTAATTCGCTTTTTTCTGAGTAAATAGGTATTGTTCAGATCTGAAAATTTCAGTGGTGGTTTTGATTGTTTGCTTCTTTATTCGCATATGTACGTTTTTGGAGTGAAATATTTCATGATTTGAGGGATTTTTTCTCTTTTTTTTTTTTTTTGATTTGTTGAGGTTGAGTTCATAGTGTGTATCAAGGGTTTTCAATTTATGTGTCATAAGTCTGAATTTGTTTGACTGAACGGGAATCAAGATAAATAGTAACATGGGTGTTTTCCATGGCTGAGTTCAGAAAAGCATAATAAGATAGTAATGCACATCCACAGAGCAGAAATTGCTACTGGAAATAATGCAATTCCGCAGATACAATATATTATTTTGATCTTCTCTAGCCAATTGGTTATTAGATTTTTTTAATTGATGTTTATGGAAGCTGATTCAATGATCTTTTGAGATTTTTGTAATGATGTTTATGGAAGTTTTTAATGATTTGTGCTGGTGTTCAATGTAGTGGGAGGATACTATGGAAAAAAGTTAGATCCATAACCAGGTAGATGTAGAAGAATATATGGTAATAAATGGAGGTGTTCAAAAGATGAATTCCCTAATTCTATATACTTCCAACGCCAGATACGCAAATGCAAGAACAACGCAGACGGTTCAAGAAAGCCTGTGGAAATCCATACTAGTCTCCATTCAGTGTTTCCTTCATCATCCTCAAAGATATCAACCTTGACATCACTCAACACACTGGTGGTGGGAGTGTAAACAATGATGGAAGCTTATTTTTGTTACTTTGGATGGGTGGTAATAACAATGAACAACGGTACATTTAGTATTTCACTATTTCTATTACTACTTGCTTACTTTAGTTCTTATGAGATTGTTTTTGTTTCTAATAGCACTGTAATGTGTCTTTATGTACCACTACCATGCTTAGTTCAGCTTAGGAATAACCCTTATTGATAACAAGTTTCAAAGGTGGTCAATTTGGTGAAAGTTGGGAGATATGTTCTTAATTAATACTCCACTTGGGAGTATCTAGTAAACTTTCTTTTGATAAATGATGTTATTTTATTATTCAAGGGGATTGTTTATACTGATCTTCTTTACCTTTGTTACTATATTTATTTTTCATTGAAGTTGATTGATTATGTTTCTTATGTCATCCTAGATTGTTGTTGATCTTGCTGTTGCAGCAATTCCAGAAGGTCTTCCAGCCGTCGTCACCACGTAAGTACTTTAAATAATTTTCATAGAATGCTTGTGAGCACTTCTTCATATACCAGTAGCAAGTGTTTCTGCATTATATTTTTCTATGATTACAAAGATGATCATATTTTTCGGTTATGGTTTATTCTGCTAATAATATTGTTAACTAATAAGTTGTCATTATAAACCATATTTGGTTTTATTGTACTGCGTTATTATAATTTATTACTTTCTCCCTTTCTTTCTCTAGTAGATGTTTCTGTTCTGTATGTATGTTTTTCAAGTCCATGTGACAGACTAGTTCCTTCGCTAAACATTCTGTCCTTGTAGTGTACTTAAATTTTTACCCCGTTATGTTTTATAGGTGTTTGTATCTTGGAACTAAAAGAATGGCGCGGTTAAATGCTATTGTAAGGTCTTTGCCATCGGTAGAGACCTTAGGATGCACAACAGTAATCTGCGGTGACAAGACTGGGACTCTAACAACCAACATGATGTCTGTATCAAAGGTGATAAGAAATTTTTAAATCTTGATTCTATGTATTATAATTGTGAACAGTTGACCGTCCTTCTCAAATGCATTAGGTTTATTTCCCTAAATGCATTCACTTATGTAACATATTTAGATATTTACATCTTTTAAGCCCCCCAATTATTTCTAATAAAGATTGTTCTTTTTCTCTTTGCTCGACAATCGATTTTCCTGCAGGAGCTATTTTACTATTATTATTTTTTGTTTAAGAATTTTTTTATAGCTTAGGACCTTGTGTATTGGTAATTTGGTATGCCTGCTTCCTTTTGAAAGAAAGTATTTAATGCGGTATAACTAACCATGTGTATACATAGGCCCCATTACTGCCGAATATTGTGTTAGAGGGTCAACTTATGCGCCGGAAGGTGTAATTTCTGAAAATTCCGGGACTCATGTATTGTTTTCCAGTTCTCATTGGTAAAAAACTGCAGATCCTTTGGCCATCTAAAATCTCTTTTTCACTCCTTCCAGTACATGCTTGTTCAAGTTACTTCTCTAGGGTAGTTCACATATTTCGTAGTGTTGTTTTGTCTGCCTGTATTATTATATCATCATCTTGATATACAACATAAAATATTCTAGGATGTTAATGTACTCTATGTAAAGGGACTGTAAGTAATCTATTTCTGCTCAAAACACTTAATCTTCATTTATTTTCTTGGCCTTTCCTTCTGAGACCAGGATTTTTTTACCCTGCAAGCTTGTATTGGTGTTTGTTAATCATGAATCTGTTGATATCTATATTTTTGGTTCATCTAATTTTGCAATGTATGCTTAAATTGTTTATTGGTTGAATACAGCTTGAGTTTCCATCCCAATCTCCCTGCCTTCTTCACATCGCAATGTGTTCGGCCCTTTGCAACGAGTCAACCTTACAATACAACTCGGACAAGGCAAAGTATGAGAAAATTGGCGAGTCAACTGAAGTGGCCCTTCGTGTGCTAGCTGAAAAGGTTTGTTTGATTCCTTGTATATATGATATACTCGGGGTTCTGTTGTTGTAGATCTAATATAGGCTTCTGCTTAAAACTTTGGTAAATGGAAGTATTACATTCACTAAGCTCAGCAGTTCTTTTTATTATTATTTATCAGGTTGGTATTCCTGGTTTTGATTCTATGCGAACAGCTCTCAGTATGCTGAGTAACCATGGATGGGCATCTTACTGTAACCATTACTGGGAGAACGAATTTAAAAAGGTTAGGATTTCACTTCTCCTAGGAACTTATTTTCTATTTCACTGGTGGTATTGTTATTGAAATTTAATAACAGATTCGATCAGAAAAAGATAACTACATATTCAGATTTCGACATTTTAATAGTGAATTTTTGAAATTTTAGCTCCCTCCTTTACAAAGAGTTCTTCAGTTATCTTTTGGTTAAGTGGTATGATACAATCGTCTATCTGCATAACAGTGGTTTTGATATGACTATCATTTGTAAATGTTTCCTTTTGAAATTTCAGAAGCCAGGTTTTTTAAGTGTTAGCTATCTAGTAGACTCTTTGTAGTGTTGTGACCCTCGTGGTAGCGCGAGTGTTCCCAATTTTTTAGCAGAGCCAAGAATTAAAAAAATAATATTACTTAGTGTATACATGATTAGTTGTTTAAACCATAACTATATCTAAAATGGCATGTGTGATTCATAGATTTTTTTTATTAGTTCAATGGTATCTTGTTTCTGTGCTAAAATTTGAAGCTAATATTCTTGTTTTTGATTTGCAGGGGTCCACAGAAACCACAAGAACCACCACCACTACCATGTGTACAAGGCGTGCCTGGACAAACTTTATTGTAGTTTCCGTCTGTAGTTAGTTCATCTAATTCGTCTCGTCCTTCTACTCCATGCGGTGGTAGTTCTTCGTCTAGTTTTAATATGGCTTAAGGATCTTGATTCTAAAAGTAAAAGTTTTTTTCATATACCAGATGTTTTGTATGATTCATGGCTTAGTTTATTAGAATTTAAGGTTTTTAAGATTTCTCTACAGTTAGAAGCGGTTACTTATATTTCTTTTGAATCTTTGCCAAATGTCAAATACAGGTGGGGAACTTTGTATTCTGCACGGATAGTCAAAATCAAGGAGGAAGAATGTATCAGGTAAAGTTTAGTTCCAAATTGAAAAAACCAATGCCAAGTTATGCTGTTTAATCACAAAATTTCATTGTTTTATTCCTCCGTTGTATTATTGTACAACTATTTTCATATCATTTGACAAATTCTTGATCTGTTCCAGGAATTACTACTTCTACGAGTACAGACTAGAGTACCTACATTTTGCAGTAGTAGTTGTTGTTAGAGGAGGGAAGGTAAGCTTCTTCGTATAAGTTCTTGATTATGTAAAGATTCATGGAACCAACTTGGAAACCTGACAAAGATTTGTAGTCCCTCTTAGTGGGAGGGTACTCCAATTTCACCGAGATTAAGGGAAACTAGAAATGAAAAAACTCTCTACTCTTTCATATTTAATGGTGTTCCTAAGAAGTTAATGTTTATGCAACAAACTATATGTTGTATTGTAGGCTTACATAGCTGGAGCAAGGTGTGAAGCATCGTTCTGCTGCAATATCACTATCGCTTTTATAACCATCCAATTAAATGTTCTTTTTTAAGCACTTGGCAGGTATGGAAAATCCAAATCTCTTCGGCCGGCCCCCCACCGCGCGCGGTAAATGTAGTCTAAAAAGGGGATATACTTATAAGGTTTTGAGATCAGTCTGTGTATGTTGAAAGTATAAAGAAGATCAACAAGGTCAAAGATTCATGATTTTCTAAAGGATGAAGAACCCTGGTTCAAAAGCTGAAAGTGTCAAATTAGTGCGGCCGTAGATCAATTGTTTGCCCATTGAGTGGCCAGTCTATCCAAAACATCCATAAGGTGCAGGTGCAAATGCAAGTTAACTTGCTCAATGTTTTTTCGTGTAAAACTTGATGACTTTGTAATTTATTATTGTTCGTGTTTGTTCTAATTGATTGAAAATAATGATTAAAAGGAAATTTTCTAAATTTTTTTTATTATTGAATTATACTATTATATGGACTTTACCAACACCTCAAGAAGCGCAGCTGGTGGAGGAATAAATGCTCGAGCAACTCAATTTGTAAACATTTGATGGCAACATATCTTCACCCAATATACATTAGGTGCCTACATAACTTCACTGACTAACTGTTTTGCGACTGAAATCCTTGAGCAACTGATTTTTCAATGTCCAAATCCCTTAACCAACTGTTAAGCAACTACATATCTGATGGGTAAACCCATTAGCCAACTATTATTGAGCGGATAAAACTCTTAACCATCCGAACATTTAGAGGCTAAAATTCTTCTCCCACGGTGCCAAACATACAAAGCAAATAGATATCAGAGGTTTAAATACTGTATCAACTAACAAAATTATATAATGGCCATCTCTACCAACAATGTATAAGTCTCCAGCAGCCAATATTTTTGTGGGTTAAATATTTCAGCGACAACTGCTTTATGTCTCTACCAACGATAGTCAGTTGTTATTGAAAATTTGTGCCGACTAAGACCTGAGTCGCTTCGTTGTAGTTGGATGATATCTATTCCAACGAAATGGTTGGTACAGGTCTTTAGCAAATAATCCTTCAACCACACAGCATATTTGTTGCCATGTTGGTTGCTGAAAAGCTCCATCCACTAAAAATAGTCTTGTACCAACTGAATCCAGATAGTCGCTAAAGTCCAGTTTTCTAGTAGTGACCCCATTCACATATCTTGACAGCGTTTGCGCCAGTAGTCACGCTGAGTCCCCATGACGGAATAGGAGAATAAATGACTGGTTGTAGAGAAGATCGTTCGGCCAAAATTACTTGTGTTTGGAACCCATGATTCAGCACCAATAGGTCACCTCTAGGGGTATGAGTTTCATCAGTAACTTGTCGACGCGGCAGCAAGTGGGATGGCTTGTTGGAGATTCTTTCGGGTGTTGACATCGGTAGAGGGGATGTTCCAAATTTTGCTTTGTTGTCGAGTACCCACAAGCTACCCAATATCATGTCGTAACCTAGTTCTTTGACAATATGGAATTTTCCATGCGCTATAGAGTCTTCCATCTTGACCTCGAGATTGATGTAGCCGTGCGCGTTCAAGGCTTCCCCTCCCGGGTTCTCAATCATGGATGGGGATCGGGTAACCGCTTGTTTCGTAAATTCCGCATCTTTCAGAGTCTTAAAAGTAACAATGTTGAAGTTAGAGGCCGTGTCGATGAGCGTGTTTTCGAATTCAATACCTCTTAAATAAGACATGGTCAGCAGTCCCCAGTTGTCCTTTTCAATTCTGCCCGTTGGGAGAGGTTGGGCTCTTGGCGTGGCTTCCATTGAGGGAAAAGACGTTTTCCCAACACTACGCGATTGAGAGCCGTGAAAATATCTTGGCGCTACACCTTAGAAAGTTAGAGAATTTCTTATACGTGTTGCATCATGGATTGCACAGTCTCATGCATGGAGTCCCCGGAGACCCCACAATTCCTCACCGGAAGTGGGTCTCGATGTACTCCCTCATTTCCTAGTTAAAGTTCCCATGTTTCTATCTTTTCTTTAAAGATATGCTTCAGTCTATTACAATCACTGGTTGGGTGGTGAACAAATCTGTGGTAGTGGCAGTATTTGGGGTTTTCCATTTCGGCCTCAGTCGGTGGGCGTCTGGGAGTTGGTGGTCTAATAACATCATCTTGAACCCATGCCTCTAAGAAACCGATTACCTCCTCAATGGGGAACGGGAAATCCATAGTATTTCCTTCAGCTTCATGATGACGCATGGGAGCTTTAGCGGCTTATTTCCGTGATGGAGTTTCCCGTTGTGCTGGTGCTTCACGTTTCGCTGTTGGTCTACAATCGGGGCCTTCCTTTTCCCCCCTCGTTTACTACGCTCACATAGGAGGGGCCAGCGTTAAATTGCTTGATGATGAGACGTCTATTCCCGCGAGTTTTGTGCATGTCTTCGATTATGGTCGGTCTAGCCCTTTCCAATAATGCTGGTGTTGTCATTGCGGATCGTCTGGTAGCTTCATGGAGTTCGGAGAATAACTAAAAATGCAGGTTCTCTAGCAAGGCACGGTAAATGGGATCCATACCGTTGATGCATGTGTTCACCAGCTATTTCTTGGTCATGTTTGGTTCATGACAGTCTAGTGCTTGAACCCTGAATCTCTTAACGAAATCATTCGGATATTCGATGTCCTACTAGTATATTCTCCCTAGGTCTGAGAAAGTAACTTGTTCAGACACGAAGAAGTACTTCTTGTAAAATGTGGTAACCATGCCACCCAAGTTAGGGATGCTGTTTGGCGCGATGCTGTTCTACCACCTGTACGCTCTTCCGATGAGAGATTTCGAAAACTCCCTCAGACGGAGCACGTGATTGTATTTGTGTTCACCTGGGGATTTGAAGAAGCGAGAGACGTGTTCGTGTGCATTTCTGGTTCCATCATACAGGGTGGATTGAGGAGAGGAGTATCCTCTTGGGAGAGGAATTATTTGTATTTCTGATGGATAAGGAGGTTGATGTTGATGCATCCCTAATTCATCATCCTTGACTCGATTCTGGAGAAGTTCCTCCAGATCCTCTCGTTTGATAAAATTGGACGGCTGACTTCTTTCCAATGGGGCTCTGGCACGAATCCCCTTGTCCGCGGAGATGTGTTCCGCCGAGGTGCTAGTGTCGGGGGTGTTGGAGGCATTTCTAAATGGCTCTAGAGAGAATGACTCACGCGGAAGCCGCTCTGTCAGGGCTTTGAGAAAGATGAGTACTTCTTTCTGTATCGAAACCATATCCATCTGGGCTCTAGCGATAACCTCCTTCCGTTCCATCAAATCAGCGATGGTGATATAGGGTCGGCTTCCTGTGGTTCCTCTGGTTTCTCGTCCCGTTGGTAGGGTAGTTGGAGTCTTAGTGGCGGTTGGAAGCTCCATGCTTGACGAAGCGCAAGGAGCGGTAGCGGCAGCTCTGGCCCTGGTGGCATCACGCCTGGAGGAGTGCTTTCGGTACTGCCAGTATTAGCAAGTTTCACAGGGACATAAGAGGCGGCAGCGTCTATGGACCTAGTAATCGGCGGCGTTACACCCGAAGGGGTACTTTCGGTGTTACTAGGTCAGTAAGTGGCGTAGTGATGTTGTTGGAAGTAGCGTTAACACCAGGGACATATTCTTCGTTAGATTCGAGAGATTGATATTATAACTGAGAGATTGATCTCCCACTACGGTCGCCAATTGTTTGAGGGTGAAAATGGTATCTACTGATTTCGGTAATTTCGGGTATATAGGTAAGAAACGAATTTAAACCCTAAATAATGTACTGCAAGGGAGTACTTTTGATTCGAGAGATTAATATGTATAATTCTGGCCTAAACCAAGAAATGGTCGTTCCAGACTTGCCTCTGTCACAAAGTGAAGGAGAATGGGTTGGTTTTGGGGAGGGAATCAAGGAAAGTGATGAGACCAGAATAGTTGATTCCTGGAAGAGTAGTTGTTTTGTACGACTTGTATCAGAAAGTGGGATGCTAACAAATGGAAAGCTAGCAAATGTTTTCTGAGTATTGTGTGCTCCTGACTGAACTTGTTGTTCGGTGGAAATATGTAAGACCTATTTATACAAATCGAAGTGAAACGTACTTTGGTCTCATTAAGGAATGGAAAAATGGGTGAGTAAATAAGGGGAGGTGGAAACCGTTAACGCATGGAATTGATGTTCCATAAAAAATAGAGTTTCACCATTAACTTCATGTATTTACTAACTGCCTCATCCTTATAAAACTTCCTTATGACGGGCGTAGTATACGTCGTACGATGTAAACCTCCAAACCAATACCCAAAGAGGATCCCCCAGTTTGTGTTATGTGTTGATGTCTCGAATGTTTTTGTGGAAAACATGTAGCATATTGTTGTTGCCTGGCAAGTCGATTTTGGGAGACTTACTAGCTTGGTGACCTTCGACGGTCGATATTTTGCATCTTAAGACGAAAGGTAGCCATTGATCGTCGCACGCTTTCGTATTGGTGGCCGCATAGGGAAGGCCATAATGGTGGCGCGGCAAGGTTGGCATGGCATTCCTTGGCGCGGTTTGGCGTGGCCAAACTAGGGTTTCGGGCCAAAGGTTACCATGCGTTTTCTGGTAATCTTAGAAGGCTAGGATTTTCTTCTGAGATCGAAGGGCGACCCTTGATTATTGCACGCCTTCATTTTGGTAGCCACATAGGGAATCCCAGTATGGCGGCGCGGCAAGGTTGGGATGGCATGCCTTGGCGTGGTTTGGTGTGGCCAAACTAGGGTTTCTGGACAAAGGTTACCATGCGTTTTCTGGCAACCTTGGAAGGCTAGGATTTTCTCTTGGGATCGAAGGGAGACCGTTGATTGTCGCACGCCTTCGTTTTGGTAGCCATATAAGGAAAGCTAGCATGGTGGCGCGGCATGGTGGGCATTTCGTTGGCATGGCGTGCCTTGGCGTGGTTTGGCGTGGCCAAACTAGGGTTTCGGGCCAAAGGTTACCATGCGTTGTCTGGAAACCTTGTACGGCTAGGATTTGCTCATGGGATCGAAGGGCAACCGTTGATTGTCGGACGCCTTCGTTTTGGTAGCCGCATAGGGGATGCCAGCATGATGGCACGACAAGGTTGGCATACCATTGGTATGGCATGCCTTGGCATGGCCAAACTAGGGTTACGGGCCAAAGGTTACCTTGCGTTGTCTAGCAACCTTGGACGGATAGGATTTGCTCCTGGGATTGAAGGGAGATCGTTGATTGTCGCACGCCTTTGTTTTGGTATCCGCGTAGGTAAGGCTAGCATGGTGGCGCGTCTGGGTTGGCATGGTGGGGCCAAAGGATTGGCATGCCGTTTGGCACATGGTGCGGCTTAGCATATCTAGGGCGAAGGGTTTTGCATGCCGTTGGCACATGGTGCGGCTAGCATGGCTAGGGCCAAGGAAAGGTGCGTTTGGCTTGGCATGGTGGGGCTAAGGGTTTGGCATGTCGTTGGCACATGGTGCGGCTAGCATGGCTAGGGCCAAGGAAAGGTCTGTTTGGCTTGGCATGGTGGGTCCAATTTGGCATGTCGTTGGCACATGGTGCGGCTAGCATGTCTAGGGCCAAGGCATGGTGCATTTGGCTTAGCATGGTGGGACCAAGGGTTTGGCATGCCGTTGGCACATGGTGCGGCTAGCATGGCTAGGATTTTGGCGTTGGGCCAAAGGTTAGCTGGTGGTTTTGGACGGCTAAGATCTGTATCTTAGGTGGAAGGGTGGTCGTTGATTGTCGCATCCCTTTATTTTGGCAGCCATCGTTGTTTATGGCATGTTGGTATGGCTGGCATGGTTGGCATGCCTTTGGCGTGGTAGGTATGGCTGGCACGGCTTTCCATTAGCATAGTGGTGCCGCTGGCATGGTAGGCATGCCTTTGGCGCTTTAGGTGTGGCTGGCACGACTTTCCATTGTCATAGTGGTGCGGCTGGGATGGTTGGCATGCCTTTGGCGCGGTAGGTGTGGCTGGCACGGCTTGCCATTGGCACAGTGGTGCGACTGGCATGGTTGACATGGCTTTGACGCGGTAGGTGTGGCTGGCACGGCTTGCCATTGGCACAGTGGTGTGGGAATTAGGGTTTTGCTTATCGAAAACCTAATTAGTATTAAAAAAAAAACCTGGTAATTTTCTCGCAGACACATTAAAAGGGTTCAATAAATGTGGCTAGTAGAGACATTATTACTCAAGTTCTGTGACGTCATTATGGTTTTATGATACCCTAAGCTAAAAACCACCATCAATAGTACCATGTCGTATAAATCATTAATTTTTGATGTTTAAATAAAATTAATTGCAATACAAAAGAGAATATTACACAGAAAAAGATATAATGAAATAAATTAATTAACGACCTTTTGTTCAATCTAAACCTCATATATGATTAGAATTACGTCCAACAACCTATATGGGGTGGGCGGCAGTGTAAGGACCCTCAAGCTCGTCAACGCTATTAGACCAGTCAAGAGACGTGTTAACCGATAGTAACTCGATTAGTTTAACAAGAACGTTAAGTATTATAAATTAATCTAGCAACGTTATAGATACAAAACTAGTATCTATCTATAACGTTGCTAGATTAATTTATAATACTTAACGTTCGTGTTAAAATAATCGAGTTACTATCGGTTAACACGTCTCTTGACTGGTCTAATAGCGTTGACGAGCTTGAGGGTCCTTAGTTGTAGAAAGCCATATAGGTTGTGATTTGTTTTATGTTGTTTGCGCTTAGACAAGAAATGTGAGTATTCTTTAAGGTGGGGAGTTTTGAAGACCAGGAGGATGGTTTGATTTTTGAGGACAAAAATGATATAAGGTGGGGAGAATGTAAGGACCCTCAATCTCGTCAACGCTATTAGACCAGTCAAGAGACGTGTTAACCGATAGTAACTCGATTAGTTTAAAACGAACATTAAGTATTAGAAATCAATCTAACAACATTATAGATACAAAACTAGTATCGTTAGATAGATATATATCGAAAAGTTACGCGGAATGGGCTACTCGATCGTGTCAATCAGATACCAAACGAGGAGGTAATCATCAAATTGGCTTGAAAGGCAAAATAGTCTTTTTATAACCGGAGTTCCCTTAGCAAAGTGAGTGCCTGCAATAGTATTATCCTATATATTATCTAGATCAAATCGAGTAGATTAACTCGTGATTCTCTCTTTTTCTTCATTGCGCTTCTTTCTTCTTCTTTTTCTTCTTCTTCTTCTTCTTTCTTTCTCTCTGTTTCTTCGTTCTTCTTTTCTTCTTTCTGTTCTGCACCTGTGAGAGACATATGAAGATGAGAGTGAGATTTAATTTAATAGTATCAGTGATGGGGTTGTGTGAATGATGAAGAGGTTGGGATTGAATGAGTTCGAGAAAAGAATAAGTTGATGATGTTGCGATTTGAATATTAGGTTCTCTGCGAATCGATGAAGGCGGGGATATTAATGAGAAATTGATGATAGAATTAGGTAACTAAGAAGAGTTTCTTTTTAATTGTTGTTGTGGTATAACTCTGGTGAAGAATCAGTGAATTAGGGTTTACAAGAAATTCAGAATAAGAGATTGAAGATAGAATTGATGTTTTGGGATGTTGAGGTGAGATGGGTTGATTTGAATTACAGTTTGAGGTTGAAGAATTGATTAAGATTAATAGTTAGGGTTTTGGTTCTATTTGAGTGAAGATTTTGAGAATTGGTTGAGATGAATTATTAGAGAAGATTGAGAAGTTGTAAGAGAATTGATTTGTATTTGAGGTAATTATATTTCTCTATAATCTTTGTGGACTTATTCATTTTTATTGTGAATTTCAGAGGATTTATTGTAGAATTTCAGATGGTTGAATACATGATTATAAGGTTGTGGTAGTTGATGGTGTTGCCCACATATTGTATTATATTGAGTTATAATTGTAGATATGAATAGAAATTACAGGGATGGAGGAATGTCAGATGTTGATAATGAGTTAGTGATGTTCTGGTTGTGAATGGGTATAGACAGTATGGTGGTGATGGTGCTGATGTGTTTTATTTGGTTGTGTTGAGCTGGGGTGCAGAGTTATTGAGCTGGTGGTATTATGAATGGACTGAGAATAATGTGTATGTAACAAGAGATGCAAAACTAGATTTTGAGGTGTGTAGTTTTGACTGGTGTTACAGGTGATTGCGACTGTGGAGTTTAGTAAACTGAATATGCAGAGATGCATTGAAGAGTGTGGTTGATTTATATGAATGTCTAGGGACTTTCAAAGGGAATGAATGTTACTAGTGAGTTGAGGTTGTGATATTGCAACTGAAGTTGAGATAAATGTGTTGTGCAATGATGTTGTTTAAGAAGGAGTTAGTTGAACTATGATGGTCCTATAGTTGTTAATGGCGTTTAAGGAATTATAGTGATGAACTGAACTGAGATTTGGTGGTGGAAATGGTATTGTTTAGTTTGAACTAGTAGTAATTTTGTGTTGAGCTGAACTATTAAGAATGGGTTGTAAGTTGCAAGAATAGATGTGAGTCTTATGTATGAGCTAGAGATGAAATTGTTGGTGAATATTGAACTGATTGTGCCAGGATGTGAAGTTATAAGAAGTATTTTTGGTACTGGCATGGTGGTGCAGGTGAAGTTTAGTGGCTCTGGTCATCAAAAGAGTTAGAATAGTGATTTAAAGTTGTTGCTGGTGATTTCTGTGAAAGTTTGGAAAAACTGCAATTGCAAGTAAAATGAATTATTAGTTGTGATTCAGTTATGAAGTTTGTTTGAATTAAATGTATGATTGAAATTATTCAGATGATGATGTATAATCTGGTAGAATTGAAATAAAAATGAAGAAGTTGTTTAGAGTTGGATTGCATAATGTTTGTGCATTAGTGTTCTTTGGCCTGAGCAATGGCTCTGGCCTGCACAAGAGTTGTGGCCTTGTGCCATCCAAACTAGTCAGGATCTGACTCTAGCTGACTTAGTCCATCTGACTGAGTCAAGGAGGTTGAATCGGGTTTGACCCACTGAGTCATCAGTCTTGACTCGTTGACCATTGACCCTGGACATTGACTTGACCTGGACATTGACTGTTAGTTGACCATTGACCGTTAGTTTGACAGTTAGTGACTGTTAGTTGACTTAGTGGACTTGGGCTTGGGGTAGGTTTCTTAGTTATATGTTTTGGACCTCTCGTGGTCCGAATTAGACTTTTACTTCTTCTACAAAGTTGTAGATACTCATAAGACTTAGCTATTGGACTAGAGAACCAACCCAATGAATTGGTAAACCTTTAGATATGCAAGAGATGGATTTTGAAGATGTGAAGAACCATAAATGGGCTTTGAACCATTAGATAGTTCACTTAGCTTATTAGGGGTGTGCAACGGTTGGATGGTTGCGGATTAGGGGTCACCCGCAACCAAACCGTAAAAGTTGCGGTTTTGGAAAATCAAACCGTGTCCGATCCAATCACCCGCGGTTTTTTCATCCGCGGATCATCGGATGATACGGTCCGGTTGCGGATCAACCGCAGATTTACTCGGGAAAAAAAAATTAAAAAAAAATTAAAAAAAAAAATACTAAGTTAAGAAAGATAGACAAAGAATGCAGTGTTAATTCATTGACAACTTGGCATGTTATTCTTAGCTGTTTGGTAATGAAAATTATATGGGTCTTGAAATGATTTAATTTATGTTTTATGTTCTGATCTCTTAATGTTTGGGCCATGTCATGTGGCTAGAATTTTTTGTTGGTTTCAGGCTTTCAGGTATTTACATTGTGCTAACATGCTTTAGAATCATGGTTTATATATAAAACCCAAAATCGTGGCTACACAAGCCCACGGAATTAGATAGGGAAGTTAAGGCCTTTACTACCCTACGGTGCGGTTAAAACCGCGGTTCTACGAATCCAACCGCAACCAAACCGCTAAACCTTGCGGTTTTGAAAACTCAACCGTGTCCGGTCCGTAGCCTCTTGCGGATTGGTTTTCACCCGCAATTTTGCGGACGGTTGCGGGTGAAAACCACGGTTCCGTTTTTTTTGTACACCCCTATAGCTTATAATCATAACTTGTATAAATTATGTTATGAGCCTTGTATGATCCTTTTGGCTAATCTCTCAGAGTACTTGTGTGATTAACAGTTAGTTATTAACAACGATCGATTCAAAGGATGAACCAGTGGATCGTGGATCTCGAGGTAGACGTGGCCTGTCATCAAAAGAGGTGTGGGAATGCATTTGACTCTTTTGTAAGTAAACTCATGCATTGTCTTTCCGTGCACTCCATGCTTTGTTTAAAATGCATTATGTTAATGTTGTTGATTCTGTGAATCTTTCCACGATTTGGAAAGGACTTGTATTGTTTTGTTGTCAATATGAATTGTTATGGGAAATGCGAATTTCCACTTGTGGTATATAGGATACGCTCCTTCACATTTATACCTACTTTAATTCAGCTTTTATTGTTTAGAGTTGGTCACCATGGTCTTGGTGGCATCCATAACTAAATAGGTGTGAATTGCCAGTTAGGAGTTTACAACCATATTAGTATATTGTTTGAAAGAAGGAGTTTGTTCCGTATACATGTATGATTATTTCCGTGACTTAGTCACTGTTCAATATTTCAGAAAAACTTGTATTGTTTTTCAAATCTTGCTTATGATTACTTAGAAGTTAAATGTTAATTATTCCCACTTCAGTTTCCGTGATGAGATCGAGTTGCAAACGAAAGCTTCAAGGGTTGAGTTCGCTAGTTGATTAACTTCTGTTATGTTTATTATGTTGTATATATTATTTGCAAACCAAATGACTATTATATATGTATCATTTGAGAGAAGATCATGTATATATATATATATATATATGAGATGGGTTAGTTTTGGGTTAAGTTTTTGTATCATATTTCTTAATTGAATGTTTAAGTATTTGGTTCAGATTTCTTAAAGTTTTTGTGCCTCTTTTTTTAGTTATTTTCTTGTATTAGTCAGCAAGTATCTTAGGGGGCGCTACAGGCAGAGTTGGGGGTAGTGGCAGAGTCAGCAATTGACATTGATGGGGATACTATTTTTTAAAAGAAACATGTAAACTTTGGTGAACTAAACCCTAGATATAAGTGCACAAAGTATTGTTTATAGGATAAAATTAAAGATTTGTAAGTAGCTATTAGAATTTTAAGGAGGTCTAGAGTCAGGTAAGTCAACCCTTGGATTTGCCACTAGGTGGTGGTTAAAAAAAAATGGTACCATACGAGTTTGTGGTGGCGGTGGGTATTGGCGAGGAATATCTGTAACGCCACAAAACAAGTAACATTATAAAGTATAAAACATGATTGATCATTTTAGTATTGAAATAAACTTGGCTAAAGCACATGGCAATTAAAAAAAATATACTGGAATCAATTGCCATGATATTTGATAACTGCAGACGAACGATATGAAACAAGATCGGAACATATGAAATTACTTACTATCGAGCTGTGTGTTACGACACGGGTTATGTTCTAGTCATTCATAAATCATGATGAACGTGATGATCATAATTCATCATGATGATCATATACAACAAAAACTAAATCCATTATCTCCTCCTTCTCTTTTCATTTATAAATCATGATGAAGATGATGATCATAATTTCATCATAATGAAGATGATGATGCTTATATAAAAAAAAAACTATTATTCTTCTTCCTCTCTTCTTCTTTTCCATCGCAGTGAAGATGATGATCATAAAAAGAAAAAACAAAGAAAACCCATAACTTATTTTTTCTTTGGAAAACCCGCAAATTCGAAAAGTAAGCCAACCTACGATGGAGAAAATTTATCGACCAAACCGTAAGCGAAGATTACTGTATGGAAGTATGAATATTTTAAACCATAGGGTTTTGAACCTAAAATATATACAGTTTGGAATTTAAGAACTTCAAACCGTTAACGAGTTACCGTAGGGAAATCACACCGTAAGCTGTGTATACGGTGTTTTTTTCCCACCGTAGATATTCTCAGGGAAACCTACGGCTTGGAAAACAAACCGTATGTAATCACAATATAACTTACGGTTTGGAAATAACATTCTATGGTAGGGAAAAATAACCAAAAAATCAAATAAGGATTCACCTATGGTTTGAAAACCAAACCGTATAAAAACTTATTCCAACTCTACGGTTTGGAAATAGACTCTATGGTTGGGAATCTAGGTTTTCAATTTCGCTTAAGGATTAACTTACGGTTTGAAAACCAAACCGTATGCAGAAGAATTTGAATATACGGTTTGGATATTTGCATTTTTCAAACCATATATAGTGTCTACGATTTGGAAGTTAAGAACCCCAAACCGTAGACAATTCTGAAACTGTTTTTTTGAAAACCTAAATCGGTTGAATCTAACTATTCATGCAATAAAACCAATCAAATAAGATGGGGCTTTTGGTTTTTACCTTATTGAAGTCATTTCGGGCGGATTAAGTGGTGCTTCAACTCCTTGATTGTTCATTTCTTCATATTGATTGGATTGATCATTTGGTGTTGCATATGATAGATTAAGGAGGCGATGAAGGTGATGGGGAAGAAGAAGATGGAAAAGTTAAAGGAGATGAATGAAACAGATTTGTCTAATGAATTAGGTTTCGATTTAAATATTTAAGGGTATTTTAGTATTTCTCTTATGGATTAGGTCTCCCTATCTTCATTGTAGGATATTTGAATCCATTGGAGCCCTCAAAACTATTTCCTTGGAGCCCCTATAATAGGTTTACATAAGTCTATTTTTGTTTCAAAATTGACAAGAGTCGTTATGGTTAAAATTTAAGACAATGACGACTCTAATTTTTTCATGTATAGTCGTTATGGAAATAAATTTATTAAAGAGTCGTTAAAGTGAGAGATTTTCTTTTCCATGGGCTAGGTTTTGTCATTCAAAAAGCGGTTGGGGATCAGCTTGTTGTCGGACTCCCTTCCAATTTCTTGCAAATTGAAAATGTATCCGATGATTGTTTTTTGTTAATAAAAAGATATTATAATAAAAAATTATAATTTTTTAAAACATTTATTAAAAATTATAATTTTTAAGAAAGGTGTTGGTGTCCAGCTTGTCGCTTGGTTACCAACCAAAGCTGTGTATGAGTCCTAATTTGGACCATCTTTTTTTCTTTTCTAAACAACCTTTAATTAATATTATATCATATTTATATTAAATAAATAAAATAAAATATATAAATAGGATGACACGTGTCATAATCCTAGGGGTTAGGGTAATCTAGTATTTGGACTAAATCAAGTCACCCCTTATCCATCTCCTATAGGTGGAGATGACAATTAATTTGGGGCCCCAATCAAACGAGGTTTTTGTTTCTTCTAAAAATGCAAATTGCATTAGTTCAACCTGAGGCCAAAAGGCCCAAAACTCATTTATACAACATTTTTTCTAAAAAAATAAAATTTATTATTTTTAAAAATGTTAGAATAAAATTTAAGTAAATACAAGGATTGTTGATAATATTTCCATTGTTTTTTAAAATAAAATTTCGTCTTCATTTTGACAGTCCATCCTCCACCAGTCCACCTGCATATGAATATTTATGGTTGAAAAACTAAATAAAAGTAATTTTATTTTTTTATTTTGAAGCATGCCAATTATTCAAACAATGATCCTGGTTCCTGCAAGACGGTTACTTCCTCTCAGCCCCATCCAGAGAAGCCTGAGAAGTTTAATGGACTTGTTGATTTTTTATTTTATATTTATTTTTTATTAAAAAAAAAAAAACTTGTTGATTTCGAACGGTGGCAATCGAAGATGCTCTACTTGACAATGTTGGGCTTGGCTGTGACCTCCAACTGCAAAGGATGGTTGCACTCCGATTTTCTTTGCAATAATTTTTTCTTGAATACGCTAGCGGATTTCATATGCGGTGTTTATCATTCTATGAATACTATATATGGAAGTATGGGAATCGTTAAACAAGAAATATAGACCGAATCGGGGGTAGTGCGTAGTTGCCCGATTCTTGGACTTCGATATGATTGAAGTCTGTCATGGCGCAAGTTCAAGAATTTCGGATTATACTTCATGAATTGAAAGCGACTTTGAGTGAATCAAGTAGCAGCAGCCTTACAAATCGCTTCATGGTGAAGATTTGAATTTCCATCATAATCAGCACTCACAAGTCACAACAACCAGTAATCAGTGATTGTTGAGAAAGATGTAGGTGTGTTGTTGTCCTTAACGATTGACTTGCACTATTCTGCCTGCCATACTTGATGTGGCCAGACACTAACGGGAACGTCTGACGATATCTTGCGACACTTCACAATATCTTAACAATCACTGTTACATCGCATGGTCAACTATTGTGGTTGCAAGAACTGGCCTGCTAGCATTGATCTTTTTATCGTAATGCATTTTGATATTTTTGTACCATTTCGAAATTTAAACGCATTTTGACACCTTATAATCAAGAAATTACAACCTCGTCGTTATCAACACCACCATGGCACCATTATAATCATCAGCTGCAAATTGATAAAATAAGATTTTCTCCATACACATACATCAGTAAAACCAAGTTGTTTCTATTTCAAAAAGATAAAATGTTCTGCAGCAAAACGTGTATCATGGAAAGCATTGTACGAGTTCTTACATGAAAATAAACTTATAAAGAGCTACGCTAGCTCAAACCAAATTCGATCTACCTAACACCGTCAAATGTAAAGGTTTCGCAAATAAAAACTCTTTGAAGGGGGCAAAAATTGGCTTCATGCCAGACTTGAGGGAAAATCTTCAACTAAATAGGTCTTCAAGTCAGCAACTCCCTCAATGGCCTTCAACAATGAATGAAGCATCCAGCCGTTTGATCATCCTTCTTGTCCTGTGGGAGGTTGTTCTCCTTTTCTTCATATTCAAAAAACTCTCCCTCCCCCTTCTTGATCTTTTTTAGTTACCATCAAACTTACCAGAATTAACCCATGAGATATCAACCTTGGACAAAGTAATCCCAAATTCCAATAACATATGCTTGGTCGACACGCCTTGGAGGAACACCGTTTAGACCTTGCGTTTGTTAACCAATGGCATCATCTGCTGGGTAAAACTTTTGTGCTTTTACAGCTGCCGCAGCAGGTTCATGCTTTGGAAAACTGGTTTTACTTACAGTCACGAGGTTGACATTCGAAGCGTCTACACCAATGCAGAACCACATACCGCCGCAGCAAGCAAAACCCCCTACTTGACCTATCAACCACATACGAGGTTGATAGCTGGCTGTGACCGTAAGAAAACACATTACTGTTTGGCATTAGCAGGGCTCTTGAAGGATTTTGGTAGAAACTGCTATACTATACTCTCGTAAACCCTATTATTATTATTTATACACATGATATATGGAACCCTAACAGCATCTCCAACGGATCCTCCGGGTCGATATGCAGTGAAGATTAATTTTCTGATTTGTAAAATAAGATTTTCCATAAGTTTAGGAGTTTTAATTTAAAAAAAAAAAAAAAAAAAAAAATCTCTGTGAATATTAGAAAATGTGGTGGTGTACAATTGTCGCGCCTTCATTGGAGGAGCAGAAAAAAATTCGTTATTTGATTGTTGAACCTCTGAAAATTAGATGTATCCTATCTTCACATTAATATAGGAGATCATTCTCCCCGTTGGAGATACTCTAAAATTACCCGTTATACTATTTTATTTTTATTTACTTTTTTGGCTCACGGATCAACTGGATCCGTCAAATCGAATATAGAACTTTAGCCCCAATAAGATAGAACCAAATCCATACCCGTTAAATTAAACCGCACAGTTAGTTGTACACAGAATAGATAGACTAGCTAGCCAGCTCTAGCCCGGAATTCGCAGCCATTAGTCGAAGTAGAACAAGGCAAGTTCAGTGCGAAAATTCTCAAAACTTTGTATTTTTGTATCCTTACAGCTATGGAATTCACAGCATTCCAAATAAGGCCGCAAGGCATCAAGCATGGCTGCTTTTGGTCCAAGCTTGGTTTCCATATTACGTCTCCTATAGAATTTAGGAATGAACTCAACTTTGGAAATTGAATCCTTTATGAATCACGATGAAACTGATATTAAGAAACTCCCCGCAAAATAGAGGATACTAGCTCCCACCGTGATATCCTTTCCTTTTCCCATCCTGACTTCAACTCTTCAAGACTCCAAGCCTATATAAAAAGCTTTCCCTCGCTTTCAGAACCACACCAACCAGCTATCTCTGAAATTATTCTTCCAATCCCCTTCTTCAACAAAACTCAAGTTACAATCTCAGCAATGGCCGTTATCTCTGAAATCGAAGAAGACGAAAAGAGCATTAATCATCAAGAGATCGTGCAAGAGAAGAAACCTTCATCTTCAACTTCTTCTTCTGACGATGATAAGCCTAAGAAAGAAGAATCTAACAAAAGAGTTCCAAATAAAGGTAATGGCATGGACATGGAAAACTATTCTTGGACTCAATCTCTACAAGAGGTTACCATCAACATTCCTGTGCCCCAAGGAACTAAATCAAAGTCTGTTACATGTGAGATCAAAAAGAACCATCTCAAGGTTGGATTGAAGGGACAGCCTTGTATCATAGACGCGGATTTCTTCCAATCTGTCAAGGTAGATGATTGTTTCTGGAGCATAGAAGATTCGAAGTTGATATCTATTCTTTTGACTAAGCAGAATCAAAAGGACTGGTGGAAGTATCTTGTGAAAGGTGAACCTGAAATTGACACACAAAAATCTGAACCTGAAACCACCAAGCTCTCTGACTTGGATCCTGAAACTCGGTCGGTTGTGGAGAAGATGATGTTTGATCAGCGTCAGAAGCAGATGTGTCTCCCAACAAGCCAGGAGACGGAGCAGCAAGAGATGATGAAGAAAATTATGGCTCAGCATCCAGATGTGGATTTCTCCAGAATGAAAACTGCTTAGAGAGATGGACAGTTGTATGCATGCGTATGTACAAGTTTTAGCAAATTGAGATGGATTAGTTCGTGTTTTGTCTTTTTTTTTTTTTTTTTTTTTTTTCATTTTTGATTTATTGAATTTCTTGTGGACTGGTAAGGTTCTTTCCATGCTCATTGAAATTTTCTTTTCTTAATTGAAATTTTAGCATTATGCTTGTTTCAACCTGCCCGTTCACATCACCATGCATTCAACTCAAATTTAATCACTAGACAGAATCACAAATTTTGAGGATGACAAGGGATAAAAGAACAAGCTTGATGTTAGGCCCAAAAATTCCTTTAGTTTACATCCAATCTTCCCATTGGTAGGACACAAAACTACAGCTGTTTTCTTCAAGTTCTCATGGAGCTAATCTGAAAACTTTCACCTTATATTAGAAAATAATTGAAGTTATAGGAAGACAATGTAAACCATCCTGAGCCAGCACAATGATGTATGAGACCCATGTTTAAAATTCTGTAGTAGAGAATTCAGAACAAGTAACAACTGATAAAGCACAACTAAGACTAGAGAATTCAGAACCCCCAACATTGCAAGTGATCAAAACTAAACTTGAACATGTAACCTTTACTCAGGTCCAAGCTAAGAAAGCTAAGAAACAATATGAAAAAACGAGTCACTGAAACGATTAAACACAAGCTAAGGACTCAATATATTGATGAAATTCGGCATTAAAATCATCAAATTCTTGTCGTGCTGATACATCATAAATTTTCTTGAAGCTCATATCCTTTAGATCATAAGAGAGAACACTGCTCTCTTTTGTTAGCAGCACAACCTTTGCTGACTCATTCTCGTCTTCTTTCTCGATGATGAATAAGATACAATGATAAGGAGGCAGATATGTAGAACTACAAGGAGACCCAGCATATGGATTTAACCTCACATCAACCTGACCTTTCGCTATCCAATTATAGTCAGCAGAATCCATCTCGAATATGCTGAAACGATTGCAGCCGAAAGGATCAGCATCCCAGTCTCTCTCAATAAGATAGAAATGGCCCCCATACTCGGCAATGTCCAAAGACTTTACAACATCACCATTTGCTGGAGCAGAAGTTGGCAGTGGCACTACCCCAACTAATTCTCGATCAACATCAAAGGAAGCAATAGGCCCTTTTAGGTTGCACCAGTACAATGAACCCTTCCAGAACATACCAGCAGAACCCAGAGCCACTCCCCATAGTAAACATTCCGCTCGGGGATTACACGAATCAAATCCAGACAACCTCAAAGAAGAGGTTTCGGAATCGTAGATTTCAATTTTATAGTTGATACAATCTGGATCACTTTTCTACCACCAGAAAAATACAACTTTGTAATATGGGGATCTCAATGGATCGAACGCTAAGCAAACGTTAGCAAGACGGAAACCACGGCTTTTCATTTGAGAACGAGGTAAAACTTTGTACTGCTTGGTGAATGGGTTGAAGATGTAATAAGTCCGATCAGACTCGCGGCGTACACAATTACTACATAAGAGTAAGCCATTGCAAGATTGCACAATCTTAATTCCTATTCTGAGTAATCTCCTAATTTTAAAAGCTAGGGTTTCAAAAGGTACATAACTACTGGTATTTCCATCTAAAATGATGTAATCATATATGGGTTTTCTATCAAAGTCCGGATTAGAATCATTCCCCCAGAACAATCCTGGAATTGATAACCTAGGGTTTTGAATGAAATGTTTGTGAACAAATTTTGGGTCATTGATCATTGATAACCAGTGTTTTGATACAGATTTAAATACGAGTAGAGATTTTGATGGTAAGCGGGTAAGAATCAATGTTAAGATGTCAACATTACTACCTATAAACGATGCTGCTGATGAATTAGAATCAATCTTACCTTTTTTACTTCTTCCTTTTCCTCCTCCTCTTCTTTGCTTTGTCGAAGAAGACATCTTTACTTCGTAGAATTCAAGATCAGTTCGATTTATAATCAAATTTATGTGTCTGAAAACCCTAAGCAAGGGAAACGAAGGAATTTGGGAAAAAGAAATTTCATGAGTAGAAGCTCAATTGATAAACTTATGGTGGGTTTGGATGTAGAATTTTCAAGGTGGAATTTATGGGTCCAGGGGATTTAGTAGAAATATGTTTCCCTCTGTATGTTTTGGTTGCCCGAATCCTTAGAATCACGTTTCTTATGAGATTCAGTTTTCCAGCAAATCCTCCATATGGAGTCTGACCTCTCCCCCTAAGATTTGCTAGGAAACTTATCAAGAGATTTATGGACCCACTTATTTTTTAACTTTAAATCCCATAAATGTGCAATTTTAAGATTTGTGGGTAATGTCAAACGGTATAAAGACTTTAATACAAGAAAACTCTATAAATCCTAGGAATTTTAATTGAGTTACCAAACACACAAGGAATTTACATGAATCCCAGAATTTGTAATCCCATGGGATTATAAATTCATGGAAACAATGAATTCTTCAAACAAACCCACCATTAGACACCTCGGCTAAACTGTGCCTCTTTGTTGGACATTTATCGAGAGGATTTAGGCATTGTGCTTGGTGCATACAAGCCATGTTTTTTTTTTTTGAAGCATGTAATTTATTAAACTACTAAAGGACTATTACACGAGGATTTATAATACCCCAAGATTCATCAATTACAATTAGATTGGTAAGGCATGAATCTTCATCAACTTGATATTGGAGCAATATAGTTGTCTTCGGATCAAAGTTGCATCGGTGGGGGATGTTGGTGTCGAAGGTCGAATGGCCTTCGGTCAATGCTTTCCACAAGAAAAGCTGTATTTTTGATGAACACGACAGTGTTCGCAAGAACTTTGATGAAGGTAGAGGTGTTCGATGCAGTTGATTGAAGTTACTAGTCAGGCTTTTTTATCTTGTTGCTGAGGTAGTATGTCCGAGTGATATATGTATCCTTCGTTTTTCGGCTTGATCCATATCTTCAAATTGAGTCTTGAATTTTGGTTGTCTTGAAGTAGAATCCAAATTATGTCGTTGAAGGACTAGTGCTAAAAGTGCTATTACAAGATTACTAGAACTGAAATACAAATACAATATGAAATACATACTCAACTCTTACTAGAACTGAAATACAAATACAATACGAATTACAGACTCAACTCGATTAAACTAATAAAGCTATCCAAATTCTACCGGATCCAAATAACTAAAAGTAACTAGACTGAACAATACAACTTTGATTAAAAAGTAAACAACAACTAATTGAGAAAAAAACTTGTCGAGTTCACTGGCCGATTCGTTTACAATTAGGAATAATGCTTGCTGTTGATAGTTGAAGTGAAGCTGAAGTTATAATACAATCCTAGGATTTCAGCAATCAAGGTTTCAGCATATGGAGGTGGTGATTATGCAGTTTGCAATGAAGGATATGACACTTTGGTCATAATTTATAGATGAACTGAAAATCTTAAGGAAGACCAAAGAGAGATAATGACTTGCCACTGAATTCACCAAAAAATGCACTGAGGATTATATGAGGTTAATGAGCTGAAGATAAGTATTGTCTATCTAGATGAATGTGGGAACTGGAATTCTTTGACTGAGTATTTCGGTTATTGGTGCAGAAGTGAAAATATGTTATTAGACGGGTTAAATCTCAATACTGTTTTCCCAGAGACTAAGAAGGTTAAACCCAAATCAAGAAAGGCTTTCAAAAGGACTCAATCGAGAACATAAAACAAACTACATGAAGAGGACCATAGCCTCGAAAAGAAACACGAGAAATCAAACAAACCAACATAATCAATTGTGAAAAACCAAAATCACCCTGAATTTTGCAACACAAGGCAAAGGTCACAATACAAAGAGATGAAGCTAAAAAGAAACGAAACCACCAACAAACTAAACCACAAAAAAGAACTGAACTAGCCTGGTGGGTTGAAAAATTATCTTTCAATTTTTAAAACTAACATAAGAAATCAAATGAACCATCCACATACAATTCTGAACTAAAAACACACTGAAATTTGCAACACAAAGCAAAGTTCACAAGGCAAGGGGATGAAACTAAAAAGAGAGGACACCACCAACAAACTACGACAACACTAGAACTGAAACTATCCTGGTGGGTGGAAAATTGCCTTTCATCTTTCAAAAACAGGTTCATAGAGGTAAGCAAGCTGGTAACAAGGGATTTTGACAAGCCCTGTAAAGTCTTCGAAGGAAAGAAGGACACATATTCAAAGTAAATTAGGCTTATAAACTACACAGAAAAATAAATAAAAAGGATTGAGAAGACATCGATTGCAAGACAGGCCAAACAAAACAAAGGTTAATTAAATTTACTAGTAGCTTTTGGTTTATCCTGTGATATAGGCATGTCAAACAAAAGGTTTAAGGAAATCCAAAAGTTAAAAACTCAGACTCTGGGCATAACAGCTAAAGATAGAGATTTAACGAGAAAATCAAACACCATGATATGAATAACAGGTATAGGGAAATCAGCCAAACAAACGTTCCTTCTGTTTTTCCGACGATGAGATTGAGGAAATACTAATCTGAAAATTACCTCATACATATTAAGAGTGAATAGGCTATTGCAGATTGAAATCAGGCTAGATAGGTTGTCGATGGAGAACGGAGCTAATACATCTCAGATGAAAAAACATATCCCATCCAGCTGCACCAAGATGGAATCGGTTTAAATCCAGTAAATAAGTAGGGGTATCATAACAATTAGCAAGCAAGCACTCCAATTGAGTTCAAATGGCCGGTGAATCGAGGATTTAGCAGATGAGGTCTGCTAAATCCATGGCGGCAGGTTTAGGGTTTTGATGTGGGTGAAGGTTGATTTACGGATTACGGTTTATTTTCTCTGTTCCTTCTCTAGACTATAAAAAAAGGGGTTGAAACTTGAAGATTAGATTTGATATTGCCCAAATCTAAAAAGATCTGAGCAGTTGAGGAAGACGGAAAAAATTCTCCTTGTCGGAAATCGCCGCGTGCAGAGAGGAGAGAGGTTTTGTTTTTCATACAAGCCATGTTATGGTCCAGACTCCAATTTTTTTATTTCTTTTTGTTGGACATATATCACATGTGACGTGATAATTCACGTATCTTGTACTTTCCTTTCTTACAGTGTATGTGCTGTATATGCAATATCTCTGTATATCTTATATTCCGTGTACCCAAAGGAATATCTAGTGTAATATTTGATGATATAAATATACATGTTCTTCTCTGTGTTTCTCATCCATTGAGAACACCAAAAATCTAAGTCTCAACTTGGTATCACCTTGGTTTTCTTCCAAGGGCCTGTGATTTTATTTTTATCCCTCTTTTATTATCAAATTTTTTAGGTCATTATGACTCCAGAGCCTTCCAAATCTCCACAAACCACACATGCTGATTCTTCTTCTTGGACAGATGTGCCTTTTGCTCTACTTCATGGAGCCATTTCGGAGAAACTTTATGGTCACAATTTTCTTCTTTGGAAAGCTCAATTTTTACCCTATTTACAAGGCTATGATCTTGAAGGTTTTGTTACTGGTTCCGGTAATCGCCCCCCAGTCAAGAACAAAGATGGTTCTGCAAACCCTAATTTTTTATCTTGGAATCGTACCGACAAACTATTACTTGGCTGGATTTTATCATCACTCACATCACCAATTTTGGCAAAGGTAAAATCCTCTCAAATGTCTTCAGAGGTTGGACCAAACTCACTGAATTTTATGCATCTAAAACTGATGCTACTCTTATTCATTTGAAGTCTTCTCTCCAAACTATCACCAAAGGAAGTTTATCCATGGCTGACTATATTCAATCTGTTCGAAATATTGTCGATTCTCTTGCTGCTAGTGGTCATGAAATTTCGGGTACAAAATTCTGTCATTATGTGCTTCGAGGTCTTGATTCGGCGTATTAGAGTATTGTTATCTCTCTCATTACAACTATGAGTTTGATAACCACTGATCAGTTTGAGTCTATACTTTTGGCTTATGATCTTCGTGTTGATTCATAAACAAAATCACACCCTGCTCCTCATAAAGTCAATCTTGTCAAGACTATTCATGCTCCTGATGTCCCTCTTACAAAGAATGGAACTCCAGCAACTATTTGCCAAATTTGTATTCAACCTTATCATGATGCCCGCAATTGTTGGAAGCGATTTGACCAGAATTACTTTCCTCCACGGCGTGCCGCACCAAGGAATGGAAATAAAAGAGGAGGCAGACATTCATCTACCCCCAATGGACCTCGTGCTGCATATATGGCCGCTCACAACCCTGTTAACATTTATGATTGGCTACCTAACAATGGTGCTACTAATCACATGACACATACTTTGGGTAATCTTCAAACTCCTGTTGAGTATACCGGTCCTCATCAGGTTAAAAATGCTAGTGGTGCAAATCTCTCTATATCACACACTGGTAATGCTATTTTTCAAACTCCTGCTCGTAAGTTTGTACTTTCTAATGTGCTTCATGTCCCACATTTGTCTCACAATCTTCTATCAATCTCTCAATTTTGTCATGACAATGATGTGGTTTTTGAATTTTGTGATGATTTTTGCCTTGTTAAGGATCGACTTACGGGGGAGGTAGCACTTCGGGGCCAGCTATGTGATGGTTTATACACTCTTCAGCATGTCACTCCAAAAGCTCTTGTAGGTGAACGTGCTTCTATTCAAACCTGGCATCAACGTTTAGGTCACCCAATGCTTCGTACTGTTCAATCGGTTGTTCGTCGTCATTGTCTTCCTGTTTCGAGCTCTAAATTTTCGTTTTGATCATCATGTTTAGAGAATAATAGTCATAAATTTCCTTTTCCGTCTAGCACTATGATTTATGATCATCCTTTAGATTTGATTGTGTCAGATGTTTGGGGTCCTGCTCCTATTTTATCCAATGAAGGTTATCCCTATTATATTCTATTTGTTGATGCCTTTAGTCGGTATACATGGATATTTCCTATGCATGCTAAATCTGATGCTTTAAAAAAATTTATTACATTTTCTAAACATGTTGAGAATCTCTTCAACACCAAAATAAAGGTGTTTCAGTCTGATAATGGCGGTGAATATCGAAAGTTCACTAAAGTCTTACAATCTAATGGTACTCATCATCGTTTTTCATGTCCCCATACTTCCGTACAAAATGGTTTGGTAGAACGTAGACATCGTCATGTTGTCGAAAGTGGTCTTACTTTACTATCTCTAGCTTATGTTCCCTTACCTTTCTGGTATGATGCATTCTTTACGGCTACTTTTCTTATGAATAGAGTGTCCTCAGCTCCTACCGGCTTAAAATCTCCATATGAATTGCTCTTTAATCGTGTGCCTGATTATTTATCATTGTGCACATTTGGTTGCCTTTGTTTTCCCCATCTTCGACCTTATGGACGTACAAAATTGGACTCCCGTTCCTCTCCTTGTGTTTTCCTAGGTTATAGTGATCACCACAAAGGATATAAATGTCTTCACCCATCCACTGGTCGTGTTTACTGGTCTCATGATGTTTTCTTCGTTGAAGAAAAATTTCCCTTTGCTGCTGCCTCTTCCGAGCTACCTTCTTCGCCGTCGCCCTTACATGTATTTTCTTCACCCTCTTCTTCCAAAGTATTTCCTATTGTTGTTTCGCACTTGAACTCTACAGTTCCTATTGGGTCAAATCCGTTTGAGTTGTTCCAACTGCAAATTCCAACTGCAGACAATTCTGTCCAAAGTACTTTTGGTAATCAATGTGCACCAGGTTTAGCTCATCCAGTCTCCCCGGATTCCGCACCTTCTAATTCACATGTTACCTTACCGAGTACCACCACAACAGCAGTATCTAATGAAATCCTACCGTACCAGCTTGTTACCGACACAACAGCACCCACACGTCAGTTTCAAATAGCGCCGATAGCAGTCCCTGACAGCACACCAGATTTTCAACATTCCATCATTCTGCACACTGACGTCCCAGGCCTGTCTACTCCTATATGTCTCCCTGACCCACCAACAGCAGTAGCTACGGACTCCCAAAGCAGTTTGAAGCTTGAATCTTCCACCCCAGTTGCATTACAGCCGACCAACAACTCTGACGTTGCTGCCTCTATCCCCACGGAGCTGCCTGATAAATTACCACCTCCTACTTCTACGTCTGCAGAACTGGTTCCTACTCCAGCTCATGTATCACCAGTAATACCAGCTCTCTTTAATGCACAACCATCTCTACCAGCTTCACGACAACCCGTTATTAATGAACATCCCATGGTTACTAGGGGAAAAGATGGTATCTTTAAAAAGAGAGTTCTCACTGCTTCGAAGTATACTAAAATTACTAATGATCTTTTTGAGCCTTCATGCTATTCCCAGGATAAAGATGATCCTAATTGGCGTCCTCCTATGGATTTACAATACAATGCATTGATGAAGAATGGGACGTGGTCTCTTGTTCCTCCTCCTTCCAATCATAATATTATTGGATGTAAATGGGTTTATCGCGTCAAGAGACGAGCTGATGGTTCTGTTGAGCGTCGCAAGGATCGTCTAGTTTCCAAAGTCTTTAATCAACAAGAAGGAATTGATTATGGTGAAACTTTCAGTCCCGTTATAAAGCCGTGTACTATTCGCGTTATATTGACATTGGCTCTAGTCTCAACTCTTTTTTTCTTTTTGCTGGTAAAAAAAAGGAAGATATATTAAAAGAAGAACGCACAATTGGGGGATACATTTATTAATCGGGGATACTGATTACTTCCCCCATCCCATGGTTTTTGTTAAGGGGCGACCAAATGTTATGAAAGTACTAAAATGACCTTAGGTTAATTAAATTATTGTTTTACCCTTTTCCCAAAACATAAAATCAAAAAACAAACTCAAATATTCCCCATTTCTAAACATCAGTACCGGCAGTGGGTTAGGTTTAGGTTTCAATTTTTTTTTTCATCGTTCTTCGTCGATTCAAAAAAATTTCTTCGATTAACCCAGCCAAATAATAACAATGCCTACACGAAAGAAACCAAAAGCCCCATCGAACTCAAAATAGATTAGTGAGGAGAGATTAAAACACATACTTGCTTTGATTGCTCAAGAGCAAGAAGAAGAATAAGCAGAGCTGTCGGACCATCAAACGCTCGCAAAGATGGCTTCTGTGAGAAGATTAGTGATTTTAAACTCCTTTATGAGTGTTTGAATCGATTTGTAGGCATGGGTTTAGGTTAGAATCGCGAAACCATAACGAAACAGCGTAGTTGCAGTAGATTCCGGCATTGAATTGTGTATGAATACTATGCCGTATTAGAGTCATGGCATTCAGTGTAGGATGCATTCAGCGCCGGTATTAAGTTACGGTATAGAATGTCGGCATGACTACAATGCCGGCTTCAAACCCTGAAACTTAATGTTAAGTACCGACACTAAAATTGGGTTGACTACTATGCCGGTTTTATACTACGGCATACCTTTTTGATATTTCGCGTACGCCGGTAGTAAAATAAAACTTACAAGAACATTATTGAATTTTTCCCCAGTACCGGAATTAATTTTTGGATGCATTGTAAGCCGGAACTCAGTTACGGCATGGAATTGATTTTTTTTTTTGAAGTGCCGGTAGTACTCATAGGGTATCCAGGAGAATACATATGACTACCGGCATTATCGGTAGTTAATGGTTAACGCCTAAATAATGTACCGGCATGTATTATTAACTAAGTGTCTATGCCGGGAGATGGTTACCGGCTTGGTTTGTTTGAGTTAGTCTATACCGGTACTGGTTCTAAAAATGAGATGTCTTATATTCATTTCGGGTGCTTATGATATAAGTCAAAAGCAAAGGAAGCTAAGAAAAGAAAAGGTAAATATGATGTGACTAAGAAAAGGAGGAAGGACGGTCTTGATACTCCTCAGACTCTGCCGCCCCTAGGTAAAGATGAAGGTCGGAAAAAGCGTTTGGGTGATGAGTCTAAAGGGATAACTTGGGAGAGTGGCGGTGACCGTAGTCGACTTATAATCAATGAACCTACTACACCAGTTGAACAGGATGACCAAGATGAAGAGGAAAGTGAGGAAGAAGATAATGAGGTTCATCCAAGTCAAGTAGCAAGCCAAAGCAAAGTGGGTGGGCCTAGTCAACAACCCACAGAAGGCAAAGCCAAAGGCAAGGGTAAAGTGAAAGTCAAATGTTCCCACCTTCCTCGTGTTGATGAAATGATTCCTGACCTTGATCGTGGTAGAATCTGGGGTGAAGCTCATAATCCGAAAATTCTATTTGGCTACAAGCACTTGTGGGCTCGCACTATCTATCAAACTTATGTAAGAATTTTTTAATGTTGTGCATAAGTATTATTGTGTATTTATGTAAAATGTTTCAACTTTACTATCTCCTAATTGTAGGATCACACGAAGGTTGTGCGTGTATGCCGAAACCAAGTTGCAGCCGATTGGGATTTGTCTTTGGAATGTGAAGAGGTCCAAACAATAGTAAGAGATTCTACTATATATGCTTTGGTTGAAAATTATGTGAAGTGTGATGTTGTGACAGTCAATTGCTTCGTCGAAAGATATCATGGAGAAACTGATACCATGCACTTCCCGTTTGGGGAGATGAACTTGATCCCGGATGATCCTCAGAACATTTTAGGCTTGAATGTTATCGGAAAATCAATACTAGAAGGAGATAATTGTCCGGACCTAGAATGGTAGAAGTTGCACGCTTTGACTAACAAGATGTTGGGTTGGGACTACAAAACTTCTGTGGAAAGATTCTATGTATCTCAAGCTAGTAGGACAAAGACCATCAAGCAGACGCTGCTTAAGGAGAAGTTTGAAAAAACGCAGGAAAAAAGTTTGAAGGATGGATGGTACCCTGCCCATATCTGCGTAACTGTTATTCATCTTGGGCACTAAGGTATTCCCCGACACTAGTGCCAACAGGGTTAGCGCAAGCTTCCTTCAATACTTGGATCCATTGGAAGAGGTCTTTACCTATTCTTGGGGCACCGTGGTAATGGAACATTTGATGACGGAGATGAGAAGGGACTCTAAGGCTAAAACAAACCAATTTGTCGGGAATTTCACTTTGCTCCAGGTAATCTTGTTTGCAAGCTTATGTTCTTATGTATATTGTTCACATATAGCGTTCATTTTATATGAACTCGGAAAGAAAATTTACTGCTTCTTATATGTATCATTCCACATTGGTGTAGGTGTGGGCTTATGAACACTTCCCAACCTTGTTCAAAGACTACCCCTACTTGAAGATTATAGACCTTCCTGAACCTGATTCGCCTAGAGCTAAGAGATGATGAGGTAAGAGATGTCTATGTTTATTGAAGCATTCTTAGGGTTTATTTCATAATATAAAAAAAACAAATTCAGCGAATTGAGTGAATTGAACTTCCAATATTCAGTCAATTGAGTGAATATCTGTAGATAATTCTGTTAATTACAGCATGGAACTCATTTAGTATACAATGCCGAGATAAAATTCCGGCATACTCATTTTGTTCATCGACCATGTCGGTATTTGTTCCCTTATTTTTTTAAATCTCTGTAGACAATTCTCTTAATACCAGAATAATATTTCATTTACATAACACCCCGGAACTATTAATTCCGGCATGAAACTCATCTAGTATACAATGCTGGGGTAAAATTCCGGCATACTCGTTTTGTTCATAGACCATCGACCTTTCTTGGCTCTTCACTTGCTTTGATCCATGTGCGAGTAATTAGCCTTAGTTGGCTCAACAATACTTGTCGGCTAGCCGAGTTTCCACGTGAGTAAGCTTCGTATAATTCCTTTGCTTCATTTGTATCCCATGGTGATTGTCCGGAGCTTCCGTAGGGGGAGGGTCAATAGATAGTTGCCTCCAAAATGGATCAATAACCTCAATAGGTATAACTTCTTTATACTTCACAAGCATATGATGACACGGAATCCCCAATGAAGACATGTCCGGACAAATACACACATCACCTGGTTTTCCATAATTTTTCTTATGCCATTTCTCTCATCATATGTTTTATTTCCCAATGAGAGACGTTGAACTCTATTCCTTGGAGCAACTCAGTATATTGAAGAAATTGAGTCATCCTTTCCATTGATCTTTTTTCAAAAGCCTTCTTGATCCTATCGATATCAGCCTTAAATTATTTCCCCATTACCTCGGTGACCGTAACCACGTTGCCTTGCCTGGATTGGATGAGATCTTTAAATCTACCATGAGAGGATTCCGCTGCACTAGTTGCTTCAGTTTTGAAGTGCATATACCGGTTTGTCCATGCACGCATAAATTTTTCCTTGTACTTATCCAACAATTTATCCCCACAATATGAGACGGCGCTTAGATACACTTCCTTATATTTAGCACTAAACATATCCAATCTCTTTTCATATATTTCCTCGGTAAGAGACCAATAAACTTTTTCCCAATCCTTTAGAAATTCTAACCACTTTTTATGATTTTCATCGTGTTCTTTTGTCCACTCGCTCTTTAATCTTTCCTCTTTCATCTTCTTCTATTTCAGGTAATAGTTTCTTCTTGCGAATATCTTCCTCTGAGCAATCATTCTCTTCTTAATATGCACCTTAGAGGGTTCAAACAAAGCATGACAATGTTTTGTCACATTTTGACCTATATGATACGTACATAGGAAATTTTATGCATCCGGAAATACATCAGATATAGAACCCATTAGTGCATCATCTTGATCGGTTACGATGACCCTCGGAAATTGATTTTCCGGGAACAATAATTTCAATTGTCGTAATTCCCAATGATAATTGTAATCCCTCTCGTTTTCAATTAAATACCAAGCCAATGTGAATGTTACCTTGTCCGATGTTTTCCCCGCGATATTGAACAACGGCATGTTGTATTTGTTTGTCTTGTAGGTGCAATCCATCAAATAAAACCACAACATGTATGAGCCAATTATGAAATCAAAGGATGCGCAATGAATAATTGAAGGGTCTATTCGTCTGTTCCTCTTTTAATGATATGCGTGTAGTTGTGATCCCAAACTATCTTCTCAAATTCTTACATAACGCTCCTCCCTTCCCATTCCACCCTTCTAATTGTTGCTTGTGCGCTATAAATTGTACTTAGAAAAGAAACGTTCTGATCATACTTTTCCTTGAAGGTTCTGAGAATCACTCTTGGTTTGATACATGCTTTGGTCATTACCTTTACATCCTCGAATTCACGAGGTTTTAGCTTCGCAACTATGGAGTGACCATTAAAATCTTTCGGATCTAGGTGGTTATGTTGGCCAAACCACACCGTACAATCCCATTCCTTTTTTTTTGTCTCTTAAATTGAATACAAACGTAAAGGCGCAATTATCCTTCCTCGTCTTTGTCTTGTATACCCCATTAGTCTTTTTTTCATATACATAACCCTTTCTCTTATGGCTATTCTTCGCATATTTACCACTTCCCTCACAAACCATCTCAAAAAGCATATTTGAACCATGGGTATTCCTCACCAACACACACTTGTTCTTAAGACCCGTCTCTTTTTCCCAAGAAATTGCTTCCGCTAGAGATTTAATTCCCTACATTAGGACAACAATGGAAGATTATAAGGTTCATTACAAGAAATCCCCATATAACGTTTTAAAAACTAGGTGAAATGTATTGTTTGGTAACATACCAGAGGCATCTTATAGTATTCGGACGTATCCGGACCAAACGGTTTGGAATTTGTTGGATCAATGTATGTCACAATCTAAGGAATAAATGAAAAGAAAATTGAATTAGTTCAAAGAAAATAAAAAAATTACCATGCCGGGTACCATTTCCGGCGTGCTCGACCACAGTTCCGGCATTGAATGTTCTTGAACACAAAGGCCGGAAGAGTCAATACCGGAATTCTCGCTAAACAAGGTACAAGCCAGTAACATGAGCCGGCATTCTCGACATGTGAGTTTTCCAACCGGATTCAAGTGTCGGCATTATAGTAATTTTAAAAGAATGTCGGGAACAACTACCGGCGTTCCAGATATTTTATATACCACACCGGTATTGGAGTTAAAAAATCTTAAACTCCTGGATGCTTTTCTGTAAGTACCGTCATCGTCAGTTAGTAGTAAACCATGCCGGTTGGAATATTCTATGGAATATTCGGTGTTAGGTAAAAAGCATAAGTGCATACCGGCATGCATAGTTGGTTTCAATACAACACCGGGAAAGTTTTTAAAATGGGGGATATATTGTAACGGCATGAAAAGAAGTATGAATACCTCGCCTGGAAAGTTTTTAAAATGGGGAATATATATATATTGTACCGG
The DNA here is from genome assembly GCA_023529315.1 of Papaver bracteatum. Lineage (NCBI taxonomy): Eukaryota > Viridiplantae > Streptophyta > Magnoliopsida > Ranunculales > Papaveraceae > Papaver > Papaver bracteatum. Next base: position 38,193 of record JAJJWX010002036.1, on the reverse strand, counting down.
CATTGAATGGAGTATGAATACCACGCCGGTAAAGTGTTTTAAATGGGGGATATATTGTACCGGCATGCATTTTGTATGAATACCACGCCGGTAGATCTAGTTCCGGCGTAGTATTCATATAACGAGCATGCCGGTACTCAGTTTTTTCAGTGAAAAAAATGGCGGTTTCTAAAAGAAAAATCAAATTTTCGACCTCCTTGAAGCATTACCTGTGTGTTGGGGTTGCTTGTATGTTGAACATGTTTACTTTCTTGGGTTGGTTCTTCACAAAACACTTCATTCTCACGAAAATCATGATCCAAGGGTGTTGGTTCATCATATGACTCCAATTGTGAGTTGTTATCATACACCGAAGATTGAAGATATGATTGTTGTTGTAGTTGAGCTTAAGATTCAACTGATGCAATTCTCTCATCACAATCATCTTCCATATTCAAAAAAAAAAATTCCACTCATTTTTTTTCCTCTCCTTCTACTCACTCACACAAATTAAAATAAAAACACACACTAATCTACCCCCCAAATACTTAAGAATTTACTAATTATTATTAACCACTGAACATGATTATTGAGGGCTAGATTAGGAATTAAAAAAAAATTACATAGGGGGTCACCCAGAATTTCTATTGGGACACCGTTTTTGTCCTGTAGCTATATCCCCCAATTATAAATGTATGGTAAGGACCCTCAGGCTCATCAACGCTACTTGACTGGTCTAGCGATTATCAAGAGACGATTAAGCCGACAAGGACTCGATTAATTAGAGACGAACATTAATTAATAGAAATTAATGTAACAACGATATATATATAAAGATAGTATCAGTAGATAGGTCTCGAAAAGTTATGCACAATAGACTACTCGAACATGTAACTCGGATATCGGACGAAGAAGATATCATCGAAATCGTGTGAAGGGCAAAATAGTCATTTTTACGAATTAGCAGACCCGACATCCATTATCCTTTTGCGAGGTGTCCCATTAACCAACTCTGGTCTTATCTACCCAACCGATAGGATAAACTCGTATCCCTCTATTTCTTATCTCGTACTCTTCTTCTTTCTTATCTCTTCTTCATCTTCGTTCTTCTTTTGTTCTTCTTTGTGCGATTCTGAGAGTTTGTGAGAGATTGTTAGAGATAATTGTTCGATGAAACGATTAGATGATGGAGGTGTGGTTGTGGTGGTGAATCGTGAAGGAGGAGAGTTAGGGGATTGATATAGTTCTGCTCGAGATGATGAAACAGAGAAGTAGGGTTTCCGTTAATTATTTGGAATTCGATTTGAGAAAGAATTAAGAAGAGTTAGACGGGATTATAAGATGGGTTTGTTTGATTAAAGGTTTTGATTATTGAATTATCGATTGGAGATTGTTCTGATGAAGAATCACTAAACCAGGTAATTTAGGGTTTCCTTAATTTGAAGATTTAATTTGAGGTTTCTGTTTTGGTTGATTTCTTTGTGAAATTGAATTTAGTTTGGTAGGTCTATCTCTTGGGTTTTTTGTTAATTAGGTTAGAAAGTATTGTATCAGGTTTAATTTTTGGTTCTTTAGGATTTTGAGTTATGGGTTAGGGTTTCATTGAATTAAAGATGAAGATTAGGGTTCCTGAGTTGGGACGTGCTGATAAAGAAGATGAATTGAATGGTGATGTTTGAACTCAGGTTATAGAATTAGAGTTTGAAGAGATTTTATAAAGTTGGGTTAAGAACAAACTAATTCCATGGAGAACTATTGCTAATGAAGTTCAAGTGGCATGTGAAGATGTTAATTAGTGGATTTGAATTATGTGATTTGCTGACTTGGGAAGTTTAGTTATGAAACTGAGACTCTGGTAGTGTTATGGCATAACTGACGTTGGTAGAGTTGAGTTTCTGGTGTCTTGGGGGTGCAACTGAAGTTTAATGAAGCTGCAGATGGAGGATGTAATGAACTAGGTTGCGATTCAACTGAACTGGTGTTTTGGGTGTTGGTGGTGGATGTGAGAATCTCAGGAAGAAGTTGAGTTAATGATGTAGAGGTTGTTAATTTAGAGTTGGAGGTTCCAAGTGGAGAAGGCTAAGGATGAAAGTGAAATATGGGTTTATAATGGAGATATAATTTGACATGTTATTGAGACATAAACTAGTTATGCAGTACCTGGATTGTTGTTTTTATTACAAGCTTAGGTTTATTATTATTGTTGTTACAAGACGAATATGTTAGATTATAAGTAGTGATGGTAATTTTGGGGAAGTACAGAAATTGGAGTTGGTTTGAGTGGAAGTTATGAATAATGAATCTGGTAGTGAATAATTGTATTAGAAGTAAGGGAAAACTGATGTTATTGGGAAATAGTATGGGATATTGTAAAGATACATGGAGGAGGCCTGAGTTCTATGGAATGAACTGATTTTGTTATTAAAGATGAAATAGTTAAGGTTTAGCATTGAAGTTGTCACAAGATGTTTGAGTTTGAATGTAAATTGGATTATGTTTGTATTTGTGTATGTGCTTTAGTTTGAGGCATGAGCTAATGGCTCAGTCCTTGTGTTTTAGCATGGCTAGTGGGTAGTCTATTCTGACTCGCCTGAGTCAATTTATCTGTATGAATCAGTCTTCAGACTGAGTTGACCCTATAACCAGACTTGACCCGATTCGACTCAGTGGCTTAACTAGTTGACCTGACCTTGGACCAGTTGACTTTCCTTGACCTTGGACTTGACCTTGGACTGAAGTTTACCGTTAGTTGACTATGTTGACCATTATCGTTGACTGTTAGTTGACCATAATAAACTTTAATTTCCTATATTGATATTTTGGACCCCTTATGGTCCGAATTAACCTTTGATTACTTCTACAAAGTTGTATATATTCATAAGACATATCTAATGGACTATATAACCAATCTAATTGGACTAGTAAACTTTTAGATAAACTAAAGGTATAGAATAATACGATGTAGAACCATAAATGGATTTAGAACCATTAGATAGTTCACTTAGTTTATAACTAGACAATTGTATGAAATTATATTATGAGCCTTTTGGATAATCTTTAGAGTGCTTGTGTGATTAACAGTTAAATCTTTATTAACAACGAGCGATCTAAATAATGAACCAATGGATTATGGATCTCAAGGTAGGCGAGGCTTGTCATCAAAAGAGGTGGGAATCGATAACGAACTCTCTTGTATTCATTATTGTTTTACAAATCAATCTTCGTGTTGTGAAATTAATGCATATCTTTGTGTGCTCTGTGTGGTATGAGATGTGTGCCGACACAATATCAGTATTCTATGGCTAGGGCGATACACCGCAATATTACACGGCTAGGGCGATACACTGCAATATTATTCTTCCTTTATATATATTTAGTATTCTATGGCTAGGGCGGTACACCGCAATATTATTATGGCTAGGGAGATCCACCGCAATATTATTCTTCCCTTATGTGCGGAAACACATATCTCATACATAGATGTTTATTGTTATTTATGAATGTATATGAAGAAGTTTCTACGTTATGTTTTATCGTCTTTCTTTGTATTACCGACTTTCGATAAAACCTGCATTATATTCAAATCATATTAATGATTACTTTAAAGTTAGTTATTACTTCTACTGGGCACCCCTTTTAGAGATGATGTGCTCACCCATTCCAACTTTCAGTTTCAGAGACAGATTAGAGTTGCGCAGCTGAAGCTTGTGCCGTTGTGTCCGTTGGTTGGATAGCTTCTGCTATATTTATTTTGGTTTATAATTTAATTGCAAACCAAATGACTATTTTATATGTATCATTTGAGATAAGTTCTTGTATATATATATATTCCAGAGCGGGGCTAGTTTTTGGATTAAGTTTTGTAGTAGATTTAGTAATTGAATGTTTAAGAAAATTATTTAGACCCTTAGTGCCTCTTTATTTAGTTAATCTCTTGTATTAGTCAGCTTCTAGCTTTAGGGGCGCTACAGACTTGGTATCAAAGCTCACTATTAGATCTTACATGGGCAACAATAGGATTATCCAGTGACAAATAGTGAACTAGATTAGTTTAGAACTGGGTTGGGTTCGTGAGATAAATCTTAATCACTAAAAGCAATCAAAAACAAAAATAATATTTGAATTGATCGATTAATTTGTTCAATATGTTGATTGTTTGGTTCTTGATTTGCATGTATATATATCTATGAAATAAAAATTGTAGGTTAAAACCAATTGTGGTATAAGTTAGAAATTTCAATAGATAACTAGAAATTAGTTAGTCTCAATTGAATGATACTTAGATAATCTAGCACTGGAGAATAGTGCGGTTTGAAATTCTGGTGTGTTTGTGTTGTCTTTGTTCGTAGGAAACCATCGTCGGGTCTTGCTAACCTGGACAGGCCAACTCCAAGCATGGATTACTATTCATATTAGGAAGACTTGCTTCTATTAGTGAACGGGTAGATCCCAAACTTTTATTTAGAAACTAATAGAGTACCTGTTCCCATAATTAGAACCATTGATCTATTAAATTAGAAATGAATTTAAATTGTAAAAGTAATTAAGATAATAGTTCGACCATTAGTGTTTATAATAATAATTGATAATAAGATCACTAATAAATCATAATAAGAGTAATATTAACACTTATCAAGTAGTTATGCAAAATTACTAGTAATTGTCTACGATCAAACTTCGTAAATTAAATGAAGTTAGGAATATATTCTTTTGCATTTGAAACAACTACCAGGTAGTTAATATAAGACTTAAGAACGTGCGAATATATTGTATAAAATAAAAAGACTAAATTTCTTAGCAATCTTATACCCAAATTATATTTAGTCTAATAACTGATTTAAAGAATCATACTTTTGGAAAATAATAACTGACTAAATATTGATATGGAACAAACAATTTACGGGAACATAGATTCATTTGACAATAACTAAATTTTATTGAAATAAATTTGTAATGGCTAATTATTAAAATAAAATACACATGAAGAAATAATTATAGTATTTGGATGCCTAGTACCATAATAGACTTGAAAGAAAATAATTTTTGTATTAATAAGATACTTTACATTGATAGGAAAATCTAACGACTTCTATGATACACTAAAATTTTATGCAGACTCGAACTGAAATAATATTAAGTTACCAACGCTAAAGCTTAATAAGATAAATATAGTATACAAACTCGATATGAATAAATAAAACCAGTTACAGTAATATTTACGTGAATGTAAAATTATACTTAGAAAATTAAGACTTAGCGTACCAACAGAACTATCAACAAATGAATAATGATAATAATAAAGAAATAGTGAATAGTAACACTTCCGATAAAAGTATTTCATTAATTATATTAATAACAGATTTAAAGTAGATAATATTTGGAAAATTTATATATTGAATATCGGAAAAAATTAAAATATCAGATAATACATATTTACGTGAAATACAATTTGGATTAGTTATATAGATAAATATATAACAAACATGGAACTATGACAAATTAATAAAGTACTAAATTTAAACTATAAATTTTAGTGTGAAGAGCCTAGACGTGCATATCTGTTAGAATCAAATTTACCATAGTGAGCATAGAGACAATCTTATTATTAAATAGGGAATTAGTATTTTTTGAACTTAGAGATACAAATTATAGATTCTAGTTGTAGAAAACCATATAGGCTTGTGTTTGTAAGTATGGGCAATACTTGCATTTGGTTGAGAGATAGTTTTTCTTTATAAGGTGGGGAGTTTTTGCAGACCAGAAGTGTGGTTCGATTTTCGAGGAGGAAAATGAATAAGGTGGGGAGAATGTTAGGACCCTCAAGCTCGTCAACGCTATTTGACTGGTCTAGCGATTATCAAGAGACGATTAAGCCGACAAGGACTCGATTAATTAGAGACGAACATTAATCAATAGAAATTAATCTAACAACGATCTAGATACAAAGATAGTATCACTATATATGTATCGAGAAGTTATGTGTAATAGACTACTCAAACGTGTAACTCGGATACCGGACGAAGAAGATATCATCGAAATCGTGTGAAGGGAAAAATAGTCACTTTTTCGAATTAGCCGACCCGGCTTCCCTTATCCTTTTGCGAGGTTTCCCATTAACCAACTCTGGTCTTATCTACCCAACCGAGAGGATAAACTCGTATCCATCCATTTTTTATCTCGTATTTTTCTTCTTTCGTATCTCTTCTTCATCTTCGTTCTTCTCCTGTTCTTCTTTGTGCGATTCTGAGAGTTTGTGAGATATCATTTGAGAGAATTATTCGATGAAATGATTAAATGATGGAGGTGTTGTTGTGGTGGTGAATCTTGAAGGAGGAGAGTTAGGGGATTGATATAGTTTTGCTCGAGATGATGAAACAGAGAAGTAGGATTTCCGTTAATTATTTGGAATTCGATTTGAGAAAGAATTAAGAAGAGTTAGACGGGATTATAAGATGGGTTTGTTTGATTGAAGGTTTTGATTGTTGAATTATCGATTGGAGATTGTTCTGATGAAGAATCACTAAACCAGGTAATTTAGGGTTTCCTTAATTTGAAGATTTAATTTGAGGTTTCTGTTTTTATTGATTTCTTTGTGAAATTGAATTTAGTTTGGTAGTCTATCTCTTAGGTTTTTTGTTAATTAGGTTAGAAAGTATTGTATCAGGTTTAATTTTGGGTTCTTTAGGATTTTGAGTTATGGGTTAGGGTTTCATTGAATTAAAAATGAAAATTAGGGTTCCTGAGTTGGGAGGTGCTGATAAAGAAGATGAATTGAATGGTGATGTTTAAACTCAGGTTATAGAATTAGAGTTTGAAGAGTTTTTCTGAAGTTGGGTTAAGAACAAACTAATTCCAAGGAGAACTATTGCTAATGAAGTTCAATTGGCATGTGAAGATGTTAATTAGTGGATTTGAATTATGGGATTTGCTGACTTGGGATGTTTAGTTATGAAACTGAGAATCTGGTAGTGTTATGGCATAACTGACGTTGGTAGAGTTGAGTTTCTGGTGGATTGGGGGTGCAACTGGAGTTTAATGAAGCTTCAGGTGGAGGATGTAATGAACTAGGTTGCGATTCAGCTGAACTGGTGTTTTAGGTGTTGGTGGTGGATATGAGAATCTCAGGAAGAAGTTGAGTTAATTATGTAGAGGTTGTTAATTTAGAGTTGGAGGTTGCAAGTGGAGAAGGCTAAGGATGAAAGTGAAATATGGGTTTATAATGGAGATACAAGTTGACATGTTATTGAGACATAAACTAGTTATGCAGTACCTGGATTGTTGTTTGAATTACAGACTTAGGTTTATTATTATTGTTGTTACAAGATGAATATATTAGATTATAAGTAGTGATGGTGATTTTGGGGAAGTACAGAAATTGGAGTTGGTTTGAGTGGCAGTTGTGAATAATGAATCTGGTAGTGAAGAATTGTATTAGAAGTAAAGGAAAACTGATGTTATTGGGAAATACTATGGGATGTTGTAAAGATACATGGAGGAGGCCTGAGTTCTATGGAATGAACGGATTTTGTTGTTAAAGATGAAATAGTTAAGGTTTAGCATTGAAGTTTTCACAAGCTGTTTGAGTTTGAATGTATATTGGATTATTTAATTTGAGGCATGAGCTAATGGCTCAGGCCTTGTGTTTTAGCATGGCTAGTTGGTAGTCTAGCCTGACTCGCCTGAGTCAATTTCTCTATCTGAATCAGTCTTCTGACTGAGTTGACCCTATAACCAGACTTTACCCGATTCGACGCAGTGGCTTAACTCGTTAACCTGACCTTGGACCAGTTGACTTTCCATGACCTTTGACTTGACCTTTGACTGACGTTTACCGTTAGTTGACTATGTTGACCATTATTTTTGATTGTTAGTTGACCAGAATAGACTTTAATTTCCTATATTGATATTTTGGACCCCTTATTGTCCGAATTAACCTTTGATTCCTTCTACAAAGTTGTATATATTCATAAGACATATCTAATGGACTATATAACCAATCTAATTGGACTAGTAAACTTTTATATAAAACAAGGTATAGAATAATACGATGTAGAACCATAAATGGATTTAGAACCATTAGATAGTTCACTTAGTTTATAACTAGACAATTGTATGAAATTATATTATGAGCCTTGTATGAGCCTTTTGGCTAATCTTTAAAGTGCTTGTGTTATTAACAGTTAAATCTTTATTAACAACGAGCGATCTATAGAATGAACCAATGGATTATGGATCTCAAGGTAGGCGAGGCTTGTCATCAAAAGAGGTGGGAATCGATAACGAACTCTCTTGTATTCATTATTGTTTTACAAATCAATCTTTGTGTTGTGAAATTCATGCATATCTTTGTGTGCTCTATGTGGTATGATATGTGTCCCGACACAATATCAGTATTCTATGGCTAGGGCGATACAACGAAATATTACACTGCTAGGGCGATACACCGCAATATTATTATGGCTAGGGCGATCCACCGCAATATTATTCTTCCCTTATGTGCGCAAACACACATCTCATACATAGATGTTTATTGTTATTTATGAATGTCTAAGAAGAAGTTTCTACGTTATGTTTTATCGTCTTTCTTTGTATTACCGACTTTCGATAAAACCTGCATTGTCTTCAAATCATATTAATGGTTACTTGAAAGTTAGTTATTACTTCTACTAGGAACCCCTTTTAGGGATGATGTGCTCACCCATTCCCACTTTTAGTTTCAGAGACAGATCAGAGTTGCGCAGCTAAAGCTTGTGGCGTTGTTTCCGTTGGTTGGATAGCTTCTGCTATATTTATTTTTGTTTATAATTTAATTGCAAACCAAATGACTATTGTATATGTATCATTTGAGAGAAGTTCTTGTATATATATATATATATATATATATTCCAGAGTGGGGCCAGTTTTTGGATTAAGTTTTGTAGCAGATTTAGTAATTGAATGTTTCAGTAAATGATTTAGACCCTTAGTGCCTCTTTATTTAGTTAATCTCTTGTATTAGTCAGCTGCTAGCTTTAGGGGCGCTACATGTATCCCCCAATTGCGCGTTCTAAAAGAAGAAGAACAAGGAAAATAAATATTTAATAAATAAATACGTGACCATTAGCCAGAGAGGCTAGAGAAACAAAGCGAAACCCAAACAAAGAAATGGAAACGTTTTGACAAAATTTGTTAAAAAGACCAAAATCAACAATTCCTTGGTGAAAAGGATATTTAGATTTTGATAGTTTTTAAATTGATAAAAATGTAAAAATATCCAGGATGTAAACGGTTTCATCCTACCTATTTTAAAATATTTTTTCTTATTTTTAATTTACATCAGGATGCATCCAGTTTCATCCTTGCTATTTTTTAAGTTTAAGTCAAGATGAATCCATTTTCATCCTTGCTATTTTTTTGGTGTCTATTTCACCCATATTAATTTTTACTCATCCATTTGAACCATGTTTTAAAAATATTTAGACAAATAACCAATTTTCCGAAATATTTTTATATTTTTGTTTGGACTGTGCATTGTTGTCGCATCGGATGAACGGAATTTTCTTACCATATTTTTCAAGAGAGCGGAACCTTTTGAAATTAGTAACAATATGATTGTATACAAAAATAGAAAATTGAATATATATATCCCGGATTCACCAATTGAATTGGGATCTATTCCATGACGGCCAAAATTATGAAATATATAAATATGCTCAACAGTTATGCTTGTAAGCATATTGTACACAATATGCTTGTAACAATATGCTCAACAGTTAGATGATTCACTTAAATAGTCATGACTAATGACTTCACCCATGTGGTTTTGTAGATGAAAAATATAAATATTGTTATACCTTTCACTTTTCAAAAACAAAAAAATAAATCGATTTTAGCTTGATAAACGTTTAGCTCTTTTCGACTGAACATAGTGATACGTAGTTACAAGGTGGAGATTTGATTTCATAAATCCAACATGGTAAGATTTACTTGCAAGAAACCATAGAGAATCTTCCAAGTCATCGAGGGATTCAGTATTCCCTCGTATGATCGGCCGCTTTTCCCAAAATTTCCATGATATGAATGTTGTTCTTTACTGATTCAAGTATCTTTCAAACGAAAGTTGCCTCAAACTAGTTTGTTGCTTATATCCAAGTTGATGCATAACACGTCGGGTACCAGCCATAATGTATTCTTATGGGTGGAACAACAGTCCATTATAAAATACGACGTTGGCAAACCTCAACAAGTGACAATTTTCTCTATCGTCTTTGTGAGGATCAAACACACTTAACCTCTATGGTAGTCATCGCGTCCAAAGCCAATATGATATCTGCCAATCGAAAATTGTTACAGGGCTTCAGATTATTGTTGAACACGTATCTCCGAGATCTAGGCTGATCTGGTTGGAGATTATCTTTTTTCGACAAGGCTTTATAGTTCATGAATAATTTTGGGAAGTGTTCATAAGCCAACATCTGTGCCAATGCAGAATGTATCACACAAGAAGCAGTAAATATTTTTTTGAATAATAACGGTAGATGTCAATAATAAATAAGAACCACTAGTGGAAAAAAGCCGTTTTAAGATAGTCGGAAACTGTCGTTTTAGGTGGTTATAAGACACTTTGGAGATGTAGCTGAAAGTGTCGTAGATTCAGTGTCTTTTTATGGAACGACACTTTCAAGTTGACTCGGATTTACGTTACTTTTTAGTTGTCGCTTGGTGTGATACCTGGATAATGTCGTTGATTTAATTTCATAATATAATTTTTTTTAGAAATTCAGCTAAATTCCAAAGCTGATCCGGATGACTCAGTGTTTCTGACTGGATGAAAAAAAATCATCACTAAACTTGAATTCTATTTAAATAAAAATCATCTCATTAGTTACACAATTCAAGTTTACACTTAGGTTCAATATCACAAAAGAAACTAAATAATCAAGTCCTGAATTTAGACACTAAATCTAAATGACTATAAATGCATCCCCATCAAAAATCTCACCAGCAGCAAGGTAATCCAAATACAGTTCTCGAATTCCATTGCGCGTAAGATGAGACCTACCTGCAAAACAAAATGCTTTTAGGGTTCAACTATCACAAACAACCAAATAAAGTATGAAGTTTCATCCAATGCCAATAAAAGAGGTGGATGATATTTACTTGACATTACACGATGGCATTTTCAAAGAAGTCGAACAATTATGCATCACACAATAGTTGATTATCAACAAAATAGATCTTAGAATACTAATTTTACTGCAAACATCTAAAAGAACAAGTCTTAAGAAAACTGGTGGTCCTTACACTAGTGGAAAAAGACGTTTTAAGATAGCTGGAAAGTGTCGTATTAACCATATATAAGACCCTTGTGAGTTGTCGCTGAAAGTGCCGTAGATTCGGTGTCTTTTTATGGAACGACACTTCCAGGTTGCCTCAAAATGTACGGCACTTTCAAGATGTCGCTAGGTACCACAGCTGAACTACGTCGTAGATCTATTTTTATAATACAATCTGATTCAATTGAATTCCATATCAGACCTAGCTGACTGCAATGAAATGAATTCGGAATAAACTCAAATTACCCTGAAATAAAACTTAATTTATAAATTCAACTAACCAGTAAAACAAAAATCATTGTATTGGCTACACAATTCATAACTGATTACAGTTTCCACTTAGGTTCAAAATTACAAAAAAAAAAACACATAATGAAGTCCTGACTTCTTCCAAGTCAACTTCAAACCAGAAAAACGAAATCCTGCAGGATGATGAACTAAACCAACAATTCCACCACATCTAGCACACCTACAATAAACAAAATGTGTCAACATCACTAAATTATAAAACAAGTGAAAAAAAATCACTGAAAAGTGAATATACTAGGATGCAATTTGAATAATTTCACAAGTAAATTCATGACAAAAGATAGGTCTCAATATCTCCTTATCGTCCTCAGAATATAAGCTATCGGGTACATATTACTGAGAAGTATAGATTTATGCAAACTGGAGGAAAGATTTGAGATAGCCCATGTAGCCACTTTCTTTATATCGAAATCAGCAGTTAGAAAGAAAGGGCCTATGATTTCAGCTGCAACGACAGCCTGTATAATTGAGAAATTTGGACATAGATTAGTATGAAACCTTCAAACAAACTCAAAAACCCAAAAATCAAAGATTTGTATTCCTAAAGAAGTCTTAAATATAGACAAAAGCATATTTGAAGCAAGAATGAAGATGAAGATATTAAATGAATCCTTCAAAATAACCTGTATAAGTGAGAAAGTTAGGCACAGTTAAATAAAACGATTTAAACAAGCAGCATATAGATTATTTGAAGTAAGAATGAACACACCAAAGTGAATGAAGCGATACTTAAAAACACAGAAAAATAATCATTAGAAAGATGAAAATACTTTTCATTACCTGTATCTGATACTTGTTCCTTGCTGTAATGTTTGAAATGGTCTACCAAGCTTCCTTCTTGATGCTTTCATGTGACTATTCATAAGCAAGTTCAGAAGGGAAGGAAAAGAAGGATGCAACAACACATTAGATTATACATGAACATCTTACACAACCATCAAGAAACATTACAAGGAGTCATGCACATACTTCTACCAGCTACAAACCCCTAAAATTATATTGCTGGATGATTGTAAACTACTTTATTTTTTATATGCAAATACTATGTAAAGCTACAAAATTTTATATCCAGCATCAATTTATACACCAACAATTATTTTCTAGTTAAATAGAGTCCATATGACTGGAAGAGAAGCAGAAAAGAAATGGCCACATACAACTTATAAAAACAACAAAAGAAAACCTTTGTGCACACAAAGTTTATATCCGGCTGTTCCAATAAGTTTCGCAAAAATTTAAACATAGTAAGATGTTTAAATCAACTACTAAGGTTAAGATGATATACACCGATCATCTAATGAACCAAACAAATCCAAACCAAAATGTAGGGAAGTATTAAAGGAGTCCAAAACAAAGATAGCTGAAGTACCACAGTATTAATGGTGCATTTCAGTGATAATATAGACCTTCAATATATTATTTAACATGCTATATGCGTAAATGACAGTGTTTACCTATCTAAAAGCATAGGAAAATGATTTTGCAACCACGCCTTACTAAGAAGTATAGAAGGACTACAACTCCAGCTAGATATTTTCTAAAGAACTTGGGCCACAGTCAGGGAGAAAAGTGCAATAACTAGAAAGATTACAACCTCTTGAAATGAACATCAAAGATACCAGAAACCAAACTTGAACAAGGATGCTATCATTTACCAATCCATAAGTATTAATAGCGAATATGGACAAAGAAACTCCACATTTAAAGTAACGACTACGATGGTGTACACATGACTTTATTATGAAATTGATAGGTATGTCAAACATACATATACGTATACAAAGACAAGAACATGAATCAAAGTTAGTGGACTACATTGTAACCTTGGGGGCATACTGGCATCAAACAAATTCATGAAGTGCATATTTAGTTCATTCATTACACCATTTCATGGACTATAATACCACCTGATGTATCTTGTTGAAAGATCATCTGAAGAGATTGTCTCAACCAGCATTTGGTTCTCACTTCGTTACATGTATTCACAAGAAAACAATTGTAAATAGTATGACTAGTAAATTGGTTTCTAAGAGCTCAAGTAAATGAACCATAGAAGTGATATAATTTATACCTCAAACATTTCCAGTTCGTGATAGAGCTCGCCATGACTAGTAAGCTTAAACTTGTCAATGCATAATCTAAAACCTGTATACGGTTACAGAAATCAGATAGTTGGAACATTACAATATGTCAGAAAAAAATAGTACGTAATTACATAAGCTGTACTTCCATGCATTGAGCAAAGTCATCCATACAATGTGCATTGGAAAATCAAACATAACCGACGACACGACTCAAACTTGTCTAGGCACCTTATAGTTTCACATTTTTGAAGTCTGCGACCATCATTATACAAACATATACCAAAAACAATTCAAAAATTGTAGAAAAACAGAGCATGAGGAAACTTCATGAAAATCATAAAATTAAAACAGTGTAACTGATTCCAATGTAAATCGAAATTTAACTTGAGACTAATATGAAAATCAGCATTCAATTAGCTTTAACATATGCAACATAAAGCCAAAATTTAAGACTTTCGATTATATTCTTGGCCTTGCAACCCAAACGTCTAGCCTTACCAGTACGGGTAAGGCGACAAATCGATTTGAATGATGTTGGCGAGACTCCCAGCACCTCACCCTCTGCAAAATCCTTATCACATTGGATTGTTTCTTCCTCCATAACTTACTGGTAAGCACCTATAAAACCAACAAAATCATTAATCCCAACAAGGAAAAAACCAAAACATTTGGATAAGGGGAAACCAAAATCTAAAAAACAGTAGTTTCAGCAGATTATAAGCGAATCTAAGTTAAACCCAGAATCCATTGGCCTGATTCAAGAACCCTAAAAACATTTTCAGTAACTAAGATAGGAAAATTAAAAACCTCAAAACGGATTTAAACAAAAAATATCATACAAAGACGAATCCCTAATTATAAAAATCCAGGGTTTCATTCGGATGAAAACCCCTAAAATTGATTTAAGAAAGAATCCAGAAGAGATTGTGTAAAAAAGATTTACCCATTTTTCTGCAGAGATGGAGAAAGAGTTTTACACTTTTGTTGTACAGACGGAAAAAAACCACCAAAGTTTTATCCTGCAATCACAAAACACTTAAATCAAAAATAAATAAATACAGATCTGGTTTAAAGATGAAGAATTAAGGTTAAAATTCATTACCTTTAATTAGTTAATTCTTTAGAGATGAAGATGTAGGGTAAGAATAGAGAGCTTTTTTTCCTCTTTGAAAGAACGTAGAAGAAAAGAAGAGAGTTGCGTAAGAGGGAGAGGGGAGAAAACGAAAAAGATAAGATATGTTTCTCTCTCCTTGCTTCGGTATATATACATGTGAGATTTTTCTCTACTAGTGGGACCACATAAACAATTCTACTCATATGTCGTTGTATAAGTCAACAAAAGTCTTATCACAATGACATCTTGACTTTAGTCAACGACACGTTCGGTATATAGTTTCAGTTTTTGTATTGAGATATTTTTTTTGTATCGTTTCATTATGTCTCAGATAGCCAGTTTTCCATTAGTGTTAAGTTATGCAGAACAACCATAAACACCTTTTCAGTTAATGAGTATAGCAATATTGGATAATAAATGAAAACAAGATAGTATATAATGATCAAGGTTGGGAGATTACAACCAGGAGTAGTGAGCTAATGAGTCCTGACACATCAAGCGATTGAGATCCAGATAAACACATAAAATTAATAGAAGCCTTAGTAGGGAATCCACAAAGTTCACCAATTGAGATATCCTTACCAAGCAGACTTTCCAGTTTCCACTCGTTAGGAGGTCCACAATAACAATCGTTAAGAGCTATATGCACAAACATTAAATCCACCTGCAAAAAATTCAAACAAAATGAATTCAAAAAAATAACATCAACAACTCTTAAGAAATCCAACCATGTGTGTATATTTTGTTACCTCTACATATGTATGACTAGGACCCCCAAACAACCTTTATCTCCCTCTCTGAACATCCAATCACCACCACCAGTTCAATCCATACAACCTCTACCGCTAGCATTGAGCTACCAGCACGAGATAAAGATCCATAAACCTTACCTGCAACAAAATCACAAACAACCAGTTATTAGCACACAGAAGAACCAGTTAAGTAGGCCCTTCGCATCTTCTCATCAAACGTTCCATGACCATGGTGTCCCAAGAGTAGCTAATGACCTCTTCTAATTAACGTTCCAAGTATTATAGAAGTTGTAATTCATCTTGTTTCGGCCACTAGTATCAGGAAATACCTTAGTGCCTAATAGGAATAACAGGTATGTAGCGGCTGCATAACGAATTTTTGTAGGATCCCAATCATCAATCTTTCGTTTCTCCTATGTTCCTTCAAACCTTTATTGAAGTATAACCAATTTTAATGTCTTTGCCTTAGAATTCTTAGATACATATAATCTCTTTAGATAAGTTTCGTAGTCCCAGCCAAACATCTTGTTAGTCAAAGCATGTAACTTCGTTCATTCTAAGTCCTGATAGTTATCTCATTCTGCAATATATTTTCCTCCCACCCATAGGCCTAAAATGTTATGAGCATCTTCAGGAATCAAGGTCATCTCCATAAATGGGAAGTGCATGGTATCAGTTTCACCATGAAATCTCTTGACAAAACAATTAAATGTTACATAATCATACTCCACAAATTTTTCAACCAACGGATACAACCCAGATTTCCTTACTCATTCTTGGACCGCTTTATATTCCTTAGCCAAATCCCAATCACCCATGTATTGGCGTGGCAAACATGTACAACTTTCTTATGATCCTACAAAGAAAAGACCACACATACATAAATGGAGACCATGAAAGAAAGCATACATAACAATACACGAGCACAAGGTAAAAATTCTTACATAGGTTTGATTGATTTGGCGAGCCTACGTGTCATTATAGCCAAATAGGCGTTGGGGATTGCGTGGTTGACTCCAAAGTTTTCCATCATCACGGTAGGTAACATGTCATGAGGATGAAGGTGCGAACCTTTTTATTTACTACTTTTTTCCTTATGTTATTGTCCTTAATTATACCGGTTGTTCACCTTGAACTTCAGCTGGTCTAGATTCTTCGACTTGTTGTGCGGTTGTTGACTTGGTTCAACCTTTTCCTCTGAAGATTTACCTTGTCTTTCTTGTTGACTTGGTTCAACCTCATCATCTTTTTTTTCATCATCTTCATCATCTGATTCTCGAGTATGTTCACATATTGCTATTTTACAACGATCCCCACTTTCCCAATCTTACCCTATTTTAGAGCCTGCCCCAAAAGTTTAGGTCCTACTTCCCAGGAGTGCCAATATTGTTATTCTTTCCCTTTGTAACGCCAACCTCTTTACTCTTTAATTTCTTAACTTACATGCATGGGTTTATCCCCACATCAAAAGACTTACAAAAAAATAAACAACAATCATAACTGAAGCCGACATAAATATGATCAATATATACCGACATTGAAATACCAATGCCGGCATTGTATTTACAAATGTAGAGCATGCCAAGACAACAGGACAAGATTCAAATAAATAAAAAAACCGTGCCGTATATTATACAAAATCTACAGAGTTTTCTATATACTCTAACCAATATATGGGAACAATAAATAAGCTTAAAACCAATGCCGACACAGCGTATGGATTGGAATTTGATACGTCAACAATGCCGGCAGGCTTAACATTCCTAAATAGTTTTCTGGTTCTTTTCTGTAAACTAAGTGAGCAGCACCGGTAGAAAACTAAAATTACAAACAATACCAAAAACCAAGGTCGTATGGTATTCAACCTAAAATCAATGCTGAAGATTAACATGCAATATCTGGTGATTTTTTATATCTCAGCCGACATGGTGTTCATACTAAAATTAATGTGTTTACATGTGTCGGCATGGTATTCACACTAATTTTAGTGCCAGAATTAACTGTAGATGAATTTTTTCACTCAGCGTTCGCGATTCTAACCTAACCACCGTAAATCAACTGAAAATACCTATACAACGATTAAAATTCACTTACCTTATCAAAGAAGCCATTCGTAAGAGAGTTTGATCGTCCGATTTTTCTTTCTCTCCAAGAGCAATTCGATTTAACATATCTTTTTGAACTTGTTGTGCTTTTGATTTTGATTGTGGATTGGGTTTTTTCTGAGAAGATATATTTATAGATTCGGATAATCGACAAAGAAATTTTGATTCGACAATGAAATCATGTTAAAGATGACAAACGATGGAAAACAAATAATTCAAAACCCTAACATAGAATGCCGGCAGTGAAAGTAGAGGAGAAGGGGAGATACGTTTTTGATTTTGTTTTTAGATATAAGTTTTTATTTAAATAGAAGAGCATCATAGCCTTTTCCATAGAGTTTTAATTAATTAAAATTATGCATCAATGACAACATCGCATGTTGTATTTGTCAACTTGGCCTTGTCTAGTCTTCTTCAACGAAGCTTCATTGTGTTGGCCAATAAACTTCGTTACTTGGCCATTGACTCTACAGTATAACGCCATCTTAATGCTTTACTGGACTTGCAGTGTCCCGTTATCTTAGTGCTTTGTGTGGTTTATGCAGTGTAGATCCATCATGGATGAACACTGACTAGGATGCCTATGATGTAACATGCAATCTTTTCGCTTCACTAGCCATGCATGTTATAGACCTCCCCCACCTAATCTGTTCAACGTCATCATTGTACGAAACTAAGTATAAACTTTATATTGGTCTAAATCTTCGCTGCATGCACTTTCAAAACCATTCTGAAATTCAGCAATTATTGTTGGATTTTGCAAAACGCCTTTAGCCGACGTCTATGCTTTAGCATCAGCATCACTTAGCTCACTGCCTTGTCATTGATCCTAATGAATTGAACTTCGTTGTTGCATCACAAACTATTTCAACTTCATTACAAATCATATATCAACACCCAAGTGCAGATTAAAATTCACCTTAGCCAATTCCCTGAATTATGCTTGAACTTCGCATGAATTATTAATTTGTACATAAGTGTACACAAGAAATGATTCTTTCCGACAGATCACTATGATCCAAGGTAGTCAATATTGGTTATACCAGATGAAATTATAGTTTTTTATCGTGTATCGAAAAAAATATTTACGATATCTAAAATATCGGTGATACAAGGAGTGAACGATAAAACCGCTCATATCATCTAGTACAAACCAATATATTAGGTTTACCAATACACTGATAATATCAGTAAGGTAGATTAAATTATTTAGATTTGAAAATATTTAAACAAAACCATTCCTCCTAATAATCTTCTTCTTTTTTACCCTTGAAAACTCAATTCATTCATTAAAGAAATTTGCAACTATTTCATCTTTTTAATGAGTTTTTTATCCTTGAAAACAACTATATGGTTCTTTATTTCTCCTTCTCTTTCTTTTTAAGATTTATTAAATGCGAATTTATTATCATTGGCATTGTTATCTTCAACGTCACTAATTTAGGTTAGTAGCAACGACAAGGCCATCTAAGATAGGAGTAGTAAATATGTGATAGAAAAGGAACGAGATTGAATCTGTATTGTAAATTTTTTGACCTTGAGAATTAATATGGAACCAAGAATTTTTAATTTTAAATATATATAAATTTTTAGGATGCTAGTCTTAGTGATGTATCACTAATTAAAATAGATATATTTTTTTTGTATAGGTGTATCGTTGATGAGTGCCAAATATTGCATATTCATACACCTTTTCATTGGCACTTAACTCATCTTTCACGCTTCAAAGTCATATATTATCCCAAATTCTGCATTTTTACCATTTTCAAGAATAAATATTTGTATTAATTAATTTTGTGTTTTTAAGTACTAAATAAAGCTTGGAAGAATTGAGAAGACAAAAGAGAAGAAAGTTGGAAGCGTTGCAACCCGCTCGCGCATCAGTGACAATCTGTTTACAAATTCATGGGATTAAACAACCCATGATCCAAAACCCATGATCCAAAACCCAAGACCCAAATCCATTTCCACCTCACCCCCATTGGATTCTTTCCAAAACATCCACCTCACCCCCATTCTCTCACTCAATCACTCCCAATTTGTTTCCCACAAGCAAATATATTCCATCAATTAAGAAAACATGTTTTGTTGAGTGGATGAGTGCCAAAATTCGGATCCAAGTGCTTGAGGGAATTTTGTGTATAAATAGAGAGGGTTGTTGTGTTGAAAAACCATCCAAGAATAGCTTGTTCATGTTAGTTTATCAAATTTCAATTTTGTTGTAATGTTCTTCATGTTCTAATTTCATTTACTAGGGTTTAGATGAAGCCCTAATCTCATTAGTATGTATTCATATCTTGTATCTTGTTCTTGAAAGTTTAGAATTGTTTAAAGATATAATTTAATCCAAGTTTTTCAACATCTTGCTCTCACAATGTATGCCATGTATCCATTGTAGTTAGAATATCTCTATGTTGATTATGCTACAACTCATGCTTAACCAAATATTGATCTTTAGATTAGTTGTGCTTAATTAGACAATTAATGCTTTGGAGAAATACTTTAGTTGTGATTAAATTATCCATTGGAGAAACACCTTAGTTATACGGTAGACTTGAATCTACTATAAGGACAAGAATAATATTACAAGTTGAATGTATATCATAGGTTATTGGTGGATTTGAATACCCTAGTATCCATATTATCATTGTTTACATATCTTGTTATTTGCATCTTTTACTTTTATTATTTCAGTCACTTGAAAATCATATCGTCGTATCGACAAAATCAAACCCCTTTTGGTTACTCTCTGAATCAGGATTTAGAATCAACTTCTACACTCTCCAAGTCTCTGTGGTTCGACCTGTGCTTGCCATGTGTTGCTTTTCGACACTGTGCACTTGCATTATACACAATAGTAGGTATCTTTCCGAGCCTACCAATCGTACCCGACTGATACGATACCCATATCTGTAGCATAGTTACTGTAGCAACGCAACTATTCACTGTCAATTTTACACTTATTTTTGATATATATATATATATATATATATTTTCTTAATTTTGCTTTTTCTTTACAACTTCGAAACCCTAACTACCTCTTTTGAGCTCAACAGGTGCCTGAGTAGCTGTTGTAAAGGAGAAGGAAAGGAAGCGAAAGAAAGCGGAAGAAGTTTTTATTTTAATAAAAAAAAAATAGTTTATTTTGATTATCTATTTTTAGTTTGTATTAGGATTCCTCTACTCTTGTAATTTTCTTTTTCTTTTGCATTTTTTATTTTTGGACTTTGGACTTTGGACATTCTATTTTTATTTTTATTTTTAAACCCTACGGAAGGGTAATATTAAATATCAAACTGTTTGCAGAGAAGGACGGTGATTACAATATCACCTCGGCCCCTCGGGTTCGTTCATGACATAGGAGTCGTGGCCCGAGTCGACAACAACGGTTCATCCCCCGTCTGGAATGGGAGGTAAGTTTGTCGAAACACTCGCGAATCCCTTGTTAGCAATTTACTGTATTCCTTCGGTTGCATATATGTCGAGGACTTGAATACGGCTGCTTTTATTTTCCTAGTAAAGGGCAAGAACTGGCTATACAAGATAATGGATTCGGATTTCATCACCGTTCTCTTCTTGCCCGCCTTAGGCAAACGTTTCCAAACGCGAACCTAAGATTTAAAATTTGGAATAGAACGAGACCTATAGGGTAACGAGCTTAGTAGGAAAGTCATTTGAAAAATATTGGTTACTCTTTAAGCATACTTCGAAGTTCATGACGGTTTCTGTAAATTGAATGCGTGACTGCACCGCCTTGTATTGCTGTGAGGCCTTGGGTATCAAAGCTCCTGCAGCTTCCCTCGCCTCTATTCAATTTATTTAAACTCAGATTGATTCCAGAGAGGTTTACTCAGATTGTAACGAATTCCCTTTCGAAGGATTATAAGCTGGTCTAGAAAACAATCTAAGTGGAGCCATCATGCTTTTTGTTTGCTAGAAATCAGTAGGTTTACTGTGGTGGAGTCATCCTTGTTTGTGATTGCATAGAACTTCCCTTCCGTTTATTTCTTCTTTTATTTTGTTTTTCTAATGTATGCCCGAGGTCATTAGAGAACAAGCTTGAAAAAAAAAAACAAAAAAAAAAAAAAAAAATAATGAAAAAAATATTGGTCTGTTTTCAGTGTGTACCTCCCAATCTCTGCAACAAGCCTAGTGCTAGTTAGAGATCATGTCAGGATTTTGGTCTGCAGGTGAGGATGAAAAAAAATTCATTAGAGAGCTTGCTTACAGGCATGCTTCATATTATGAGCCTCCAACAGACCATGATGTCAATAGTTATAGGGATTTTTATGGACATTTTCACAGTCCTGAGCATCAATACATGGACCCTAATAACTATTCAAACATGTATCATCCACCACAGGGTGAAAATGAACATCTTGACAGTTCCCAACCCTCACAGTCATCATTTTTGGATCAGTTAGAAGCTAAAATCACAGCTTTAGAAATGCAATATGAAATCTATGCTTGTACCTTATGTGGAGGCTTAGGCCATCCTGCTGAGAATTGCTATATTTTGCATGATTTTAGGCAATCTAGAGAATATCATGAAAATCCAAAATATGAAATGCCAACAGATTACAAAGATGATAGTCATTGGGACCATAATCAACCTTTCGAAGGTTGCGATCAGTATTTTATAGACCCTAATGACCATGCACACATGTATCATCCACCACAGTGGGAATTTGAACAATTTTTTACTTCTCAATATGTGGAGGAAAATCTCAGAAGCTTCGAACAAAATAATGCTAGGAGTGTATTGCATGATAAACCATATAGCATTGATTATGAATTTCCTATTGTTGAAGACTCTCCTTCCATTGAACAACTTAATGCATTTTTAAAAATGAATTTGATTCATTTACAAAATGTAGGAAAGGAGGAATTTCAGGATGAAATATTTGTTTGTCCTAATGAAATAAAATGTGAAAATAGTATGCCTAGTCTTACTTGTGCAGCTGATATTGCATATGAACCTATTTTAAATGAAGGGACTAGAAATACTACGATTTTAAATAAGGAAATGCATTTCTATGATGATGATGATGATGATGATGATGATGATGATGTTATGAAGAATATGTTTTTTTTATGAAAATATTGTCGAACCTTTGGGTTCAGAGACATTAGGCTTATCTTCCTCGACCTTAATGGATGAAGTTTCTTCTAATGTTCCATTTACATGTGATGTGGTTACTAATCTTGAGCATGTGCAGTTGTCCTGTGAAAGAGAGCATGCTACACAACTTGTTTGTGACTTAGAAAATGTTGAATCTTCTGTAGACACTAATGATACTATACATGAAAATAACTTTGATGTGTCTGATTCTCTGTCTAAGTCACGGTGTGAAGTTTCTTGTGATATTCCTATGCATGAAACTGAAGTTGTAGTGGATGATTGTGAAATGGGTCTTATTGATTTGTTTTATGAGCATGAGCATGATGTTGTACTTGTTTCTGACTTAGGAAAGCTGAATCATATAGTAACACAGATAAAAATAACTTGGAGAGTTATGATTCGATGCTTAAGTCACAACATGACTGTCTTAGGGTAAACCGAGAGGTTGTCAAACCCATTTTGTGGACAAGTCAAAGCTTTGGATTGGAACTGTGTGCCTCTCAAGTCCTCTTGGACTATTTTGCAGCTAAATATAATACCTTTGATGAGCCACAGTTCGAGTTTACTCATGTCTCCTCATCCATCCATGAAAAAATCCACTTTGAACTAGATCTTGTGCATGATGCACCACTGAAATTGTTAGATTTTGTACCCAAAAGTTTATCTATTGAAAAATTTAGGTTTGGGGGTAACTCATTCACATATGCAGTCTCACTTGCATTGTTGTCCTGTTATAAATATGTAAGGCTGTTGTTGTTTTCACACTCCGTCTTTTGGGTTGATCCTCAACTTTTTAGATTGTTGGTGTATGGTGAATTTTTATTGTATATAATCCAGTAATTAATTTTTGAATCTTCTTCATATATATGTGTGCTAACCAAACTTTTTGTCTTGCGCTCATATTGTTTGCTCTCAAAGCATTCATTCAATTATGGTTAGCACCACCCTTTCTGCATCGGGTAATCTCTTTCCTTTAAATCTTCTCTACCTTGTTCTCTTGATATGTGTTCTTATCATCTTTTGAAACATTGAGGACAATGTTAGATTTAGGTTTGGGGGTGTGTTTTGCATATAGAGTTTTTAGTCTTTTATTAAAAAAATCAAATTAGTCTTTTATTAAAAAAAACAAAAAAACAAAAATTTTCTGATGACCAGCTGTGTAGCGGGTCTTTTGTAGGATTTTTTTTTTTTTTTTTTTTTCTTTTGCATTTTATTTGTTGTTGTTTTTAGGATGACCAGCTGTGGAGCGGGTCTTTTGTATGTTTTTTTTTCCTTTGTAGTCTTTTGCATTTTTTTATGACCAGCTGTGTAGCGGGTCTTTTGTAGGATCCTTTGTAGTCTTTTGCATTTTTTTTCTTCTTTTCTATGACCAGCTGTGTATTGGGTCTTTTGTAGGATTTTTTTTTGTAGTGTTTTGCATATAGATTTTTTAGTCTTTTATTAAAAAATAAATAAATCAAAAATCAAAATTTTTTTATGATGACCAGTTTGTGTAGCGGGTCTTGTGTTTGGTATCGATGATCACTGTAGCGGGTCACTAAAAAAAATGATGATCAGCTGTGTAGCGGGTCACTAAAAAAAATATGATGATCAGCTGTGTAGCGGGTCTTAAAAAAAATGGTTACAAATTATCAAGGTTCTACGAAATTCCGAAGTTCATCATCTACAGTTGAAGACCGAAGACAAAGACATTTCTATGGATGCTCTGATATTGGAGAAGGGTTTGTGGGTACTTCTTTGGTAGCCACTCAAGAGACTACAACTCGTCCACTAGGGACACCTAGGGGTTTAAAGGCTTAGTGCATACGCTAAATGCATTCGAGAGACCAGCGACAGTGGTATAGTTAGGATTTCTGGATTTCTGTTTCACTTGAGGACAAGTAAAATTCAGGTTTGGGGGTATTTGATGAGTGCCAAATATTGCATATTCATACACCTTTTCATTGGCACTTAACTCATCTTTCACGCTTCAAAGTCATATATTATCTCAAATTCTGCATTTTTACCATTTTCAAGAATAAATATTTGTATTAATTAATTTTGTGTTTTTAAGTACTAAATAAAGCTTGGAAGAATTGAGAAGACAAAAGAGAAGAAAGTTGGAAGCGTTGCAACCCGCTCGCGCATCAGTGGCAATCTGTTTACAAATTCATGGGATTAAACAACCCATGATCCAAAACCCAAGACCCAAATCCATTTCCACCTCACCCCCATTGGATTCTTTCCAAAACATCCACCTCACCCCCATTCTCTCACTCAATCACTCCCAATTTGTTTCCCACAAGCAAATATATTCCATCAATTAAGAAAACATGTTTTGTTGAGTGGATGAGTGCCAAAATTCGGATCCAAGTGCTTGAGGGAATTTTGTGTATAAATAGAGAGGGTTGTTGTGTTGAAAAACCATCCAAGAATAGCTTGTTCATGTTAGTTTATCAAATTTCAATTTTGTTGTAATGTTTTCATGTTCTAATTTCATTTACTAGGGTTTAGATGAAGCCCTAATCTCATTGGTATGTATTCATATCTTGTATCTTGTTCTTGAAAGTTTAGAATTGTTTAAAGATATAATTTAATCCAAGTTTTTCAACATCTTGCTCTCACAATGTATGCCATGTATCCATTGTAGTTAGAATATCTCTATGTTGATTATGCTACAACTCATGCTTAACCAAATATTGATCTTTAGATTAGTTGTGCTTAATTAGACAATTAATGCTTTGGAGAAATACTTTAGTTGTGATTAAATTATCCATTGGAGAAACACCTTAGTTATATGGTAGACTTGAATCTACTATAAGGACAAGAATAATATTACAAGTTGAATGCATATCATAGGTTATTGGTGGATTTGAATACCCTAGTATCCATATTATCATTGTTTACATATCTTGTTATTTGCATCTTTTACTTTTATTATTTCAGTCACTTGAAAATCATATCGTCGTATCGACAAAATCAAACCCCTTTTGGTTACTCTCTGAATCAGGATTTAGAATCAACTTCTACACTCTCCAAGTCTTTGTGGTTCGACCTGTGCTTGCCCTGTGTTGCTTTTCGACACTGTGCACTTGCATTATACACAATAGTAGGTATCTTTCCGAGCCTACCAATCGTACCCGACTGATACGATACCCATAAATGATATTATCTATTTTGCTATGACCAATTCCACAGTCTTATTCCTTCACTTTCCAATTTTTGTTGCACCACACAACATAACAGGACTTATACAAGACTCGTCTCCATTCTTCAATCATGTTGCGCCTACGTCAAATCATGACATGCCTTAAGGTATACAAGCTATGATTTGATACCACTTTGGTATGTGCCACAACCTATAGTCTTTACTGCACTTTGCTAACATCAGAAATTTTACTAGATTTTGACTCCAAATCATATTGCAAAGTTTACCTTCTTGGACTTGCATAATTAGTATGTCAAATAACAAGTACCTTGCTATTCTTTGCTTGCATTGTCGTAACACCATGTTTGAAATGCATGACTTTGGTATAGTCATGACTTAGGACTAGCTACCCGGGACATTTTCACTCTGGACAAGGTATCATCTTCAAGCTCCTATGAAACCAACATTCCTCATTTGTTCTTCAAACTGCTATGTTTTAATGTATTGGAAAATAATATAGTCTTCCACGCCATAAGTCAATCTTAACTTATTTACTTGATGAACTTACTTGTACATTCTCGCTACGTTATTCCATGTCATCGCTACCAACATGATGTCGCATTTTAATATAACTCTCAACAAAAAACTTCTTTATGTCACCAACTCTATTTGCTTCTTTCACTTTCAACGTCTTATATTGCATATTTTGGATTAAAATGCTATGTAGCATCTTCCACGTGAACAAGATACTTTGAACGAAATAGACATGGACTTTTTTCTCAAATAATAGCCTCATTCACTACTATTTTACATAGAGAGACTTCATTCCAACACCAAAGTCAACACGACCCAAAACAGAAAGTATACTCAAACTTCAGCACATACTCGCATCAATTGATTGTAAACTTGTAAGACCCAACAAATCTTGCAATACTGACTTCGTCTTAGCTTTTAAGCAACAAACAAGGAAGTAAGACAACACTTACTGTCTCAAATGTTGCAATTCACTTTTCTACATGCATTATTCTAATTATCAACGTTCTTATGCAACTCCAATAACGAAGCACAATATAATTGACACTTAGTTGAATATTCCTTCAAACTGAGGATTTCATGTTTCTTTAGCTTTCATGAAGATTTCTTCAAGAATGAATTCATACCATTCTTATGCATCACCTCTATATTTTCCTTGTTTCTCCATACATTTACAATTCGACCTAACTTGCATTTCTAGACACATGAATCTTGGCCATACCCAAATTTCATTTAGCGCATGCTATTGTTGCATATCTTCCACCTAAATTTTGGCACAAGCTTGTACACCTTTGCATAACTGGATTGGACTAACTTGGTGATTCTGAGTATCACAATGGATCTCAGCAACCCATATTATTCAATAAATTTCACGGACGAATCCCTTGGACAATCTCAAACAAGGCCACAATCTTTGCAAATGAGGCACCCACTGATTACGTTCCTTGAAGCAAGCCGCATTCTTATTAAGTTTGGAACTCAATTTTACTGTCCATGCACAACTAGTTTCCCTTGTCTTTCCCCTTCTCCAAAATCATAGTTAGTAGCAACAATTGTTGATTTGCAGTCGACAAGAACGTCCGCAGTGGTTATGATCTAATGCAAATATTTGGATACCCCTTGTCCAAGTATATAGATCATACTCTTATAAACTAGGTGCAAGCACACTCTTTGTGCACATCTAGCATCAATGAAGAACGTTTTGCATAAGTAAGACCGTGCTGTATTGGTTTTCCCTAATTTACATTTTATTTTTTTAGCCTTATGATAACTTTATGTTAGATAAGAATTATTTACCAATTCCTCTTCCATGACATCACATTGCCACGAAATTGCTGGTTCATAACTAGACTTTGCATTACCAACAAGGTATATGCATCGAGAGATAATTTTAATCTTCCGTCAAACTAGATACAATGAGACACCTTCAATTTTATCACATAGACAGGTTCTCGATTCTCTTTTCCACTGTAAAGGCCAATAACATCTTCGATTTCAGGAATTTTCGTAAAATTCCCATTACTATTTGTAATATAATATAAACAATATAATTGTTAGAGCACTGCTCGGTCGAACTTGCAAGCGTTGTTATCTCAAGCTTGTTTTTTAATGTTAGTGATCAAAACTATAAGTCTTGATTTATAGTCTACTTATAGTGATGTCTCGGACTAGGATAGATTGTGTAGTTAAGAATTAGAGTTCACGACATTCATTAAATGAAGACGAAGAACTACTAAGGCGAGCTTGTGGAACTGTGAAGACTAAAACTCATCTATCACTTGAAAAGTCTATTTCTACTTTATCTCCTATATTGAGACATAAGTCGTATAATGGTTTTCGATTATATATACACATTTGAGATTTCGAGTTGAGTTTAACTCGCTTACATATTTCTCGAAATATGTGTTTGTAATTAAAATTTCACTTCAACCAAGTTCATCTTATATTCTTGATGAAAGTCAAAAGATGATCATGTGAAAATTGTCGAGTAACATCTTACATTGTTTGTGTGATACAATCATTTGGTGTAGACTTGGAATTTTTTGTTATGATTATTTCAATAACTTGAAAATTGCTTTGATGCTAATAGTGTGTGAAAACGGATATTGTCATCCTCTAAGAAATTTTCAATGATTGAAATAAAAGTTTAGAACACTTAACCAACATTGAATTATAAACATGATGTGCACTCTTGCATATATGTGATCCATGTCCGGGAACCATAATATGCATACCCGTATGCGTATCTGTTGGTTTGAGAAGTCCGGGAACCTAAGTGCGCGTACCCGTACGCATACTGGCATAGGTTTGTGACCTGAATTTTCTGCTGGGTTTGGAGGTATGCGTACCTGTTCGCATACTGGAGAAAACCAAATTTGGTCATGCTATTCAAGTATGCGTACTCATTTGCATACTTGAATGGTTAAAGTTATAAAATCAGTTTTGTTGTGAACAAATACATTTATAAATAAAAAATGCATTCTTTTCAAACCGTGGCCATAGTGTTCATAATTGATTTGAGTGAATCAAAACGATTTTGCTTCAATTGTGTTCTTGTATACTTCTATGAGAATATAGAAATTGAACAACTCTTTAACTAGTTTCATTTGAGTCATTTGAACTAGTTATGGTTAAGATGAATAAGGTTGATATGAGAGTGTTCATATATCTAACCTCGGTTAACTACGGTTGAGAGAACATGGTGTACACGTTTATGTATGGTTAAATAAACTTAAATGAGGGTACATTTCATTTTTGTATAACAAGCTAATTTCTATCTAACGGTGGAAAGATATTAGATTGAATCTAATTAAAATTTTATTTAACGGTGAATATTGAATTCTTTGTTATCAAGGTAACCTAGATTGCAAACCCTGATTTGAAAACTATACAAAGGATAACTCTAGCAACTGGGAAACTTAATCCCCAGACCTCATGTGTGATACTAGTTGCGACTAGAGTTGATTTTCCTTTAACCTTAGGTTTTCACGAAACCCTGTAGGTTAACGACTTAGAGACTTCATTAGGATTGTGAACCCAGACCCAACTATTTTCTTTGTAGTTGTGTGTTCTGATATTATTTTTAATATCGTTATGGAGTATTATCTTTGTTAAGATTTGCTTGAGATTTATCTCCGATAGGTAAGATTGAAAATTAGTCACAAACATCTTCATTTCATCGTTTGTGATTCCACAATATCTTGTTTCGTTAATCGATTAAGATTATTGTGAGGTGATTGATATTTCTAGGCTGTTCTTCGGGACTTTAAGTCCGGTATATCAATTGGTTCATGTTCACCTTGATTTATCAAAAGACGGAACAAAACTCGTAGGTATTTCTGTGGGAGACATATTTATCTATTCCAATAGACTTTTATGTGTGAGACATATTTGTTTATCAAGTCTTCGAATTTGGTTCGTAGAAACTCTTGGTTGTGGGTGAGATTAGCTAAGGGAATCAAATGCGTAGTATCCTGCTGGACTAGAAGCGTAAGGAGCATAAGTATACCTTGAATCGATATGAGATTGATTAGGGTTCAACTACATTCCAGTCTGAAGTTCATTGGTAGTGGGATAGTGTTTGTAGCGGCTTAATACAGTGTGACGTTCAAAACTGGACTAGGTCCCGGGGTTTTTCTGCATTTGAGGTTCCTCATTAACAAAACTTCTGGTGTCTGTGTTATTTTTTTTCCGCATTATATTTTGTTATATAATTGAAATATCACAGATTGTGCATTGAATCGATCAATTTGGAAATCAAACCTTTGGTTGTTGCTTGAAATTGATTTATCCTTGAATACTGATCTTTGGTACCGGTTAAGTTATTTCTCTTATATTCAATCGGTCTCGCAAATTTCTATTTGATGATTGCGGAATGAATTAAGAGATAGAGATATAAAACTCTTTGATATACTTTTCTTTAGATTGAGTCTGAATGTCTAGTTGATTCTCTTGAAAGTATATTGGAGTTTGTCTATTCATATTGCAAAACGAAATATTGGGTGTGGTTGTTAGACCCCCGCTTTTTCAACGATAACACTACGAATATCTTCATTCCTAATTCTTAATCTTCTATTGTAAACATGAAAATTTAACTTCTGACTTACACCATAGAAGTCAGCATACTCTTTAGTTTTTTCATTAAGTCTATTGAAAACCCGGTTTCTAATGTGAAAACACTAGGGGTACCAAAATATACCACCAACTTTTTCTTACACAATCTGTAAGGACAAACTTAATAAACACAATTCTGATAGTTCAACTTAATGAATCTTAATCAAGGAATAATGTCTAGAGGTATATCTCTTTCTCTCACAATCAAAAAGTTTATAGAGACTAGTCTGTGAACCTGATTCTCGTGTGAGAGTACTTGGGTGATTCCAAAGATAAACTTCCCAGTAATCAATCAAGTTATATCCAACAAACAAGGATGGATGTATCTACTTTGATTGATTTACGTACAACCTGTGATATTTCAATTATAAAGATAAACAAAATTAACGCGGAAAAGAAATAACACAAACACAAGAAGTTTTGTTAACGAGGAAACCGCAAATGCAGAAAAACCCTGGAACCTAGTCCAAATTGAACATCAAATTGTATGAAGCCGCTACAGACACTAGCCTACTACCAATTACCTTCGGACTGTAATGTAGTTGAGACCGAATTAAACCCATACATCAATTAAGTTACAGTTGCGCTCCTTATGCCTTTTGAATCCCAGCAGGATTCCGAGAAAATGATTACCTTAGTTGACGTCCTTTACAATCTAATATTTGTTTCAACTCAATTGAAGACTTTAAACCAATCTTCCTCCCACAGATAAGCCTATATGTGTAATTTCTTTTTGATCGTAGATCAAGATAAGATTGGAAATCGATAGCAACAGACAAAGTCTATCTAACCTCAAAATCCTGACTTATGATACCCGAAGTGCAGCCTAGATTATTATTCACCTTACAAGTCTTAAACTTGTGGAATCAACAAAGTCTGAGACGAAAAGAACTTTGGTGATTTCTATCTATCTTGATTGATGAAGCAAACTCAACAATTACGCAAGATCAGGCTACTCAAGCTATCAAGATAAACAATAGTTGTACATGGCTTCACAAATCCCTATGAAGTCTTTTTAGTTGCTAAACCCTAAAAGGGTTTTAAGAAGCAGACGACTCTAGTTTTACAACTAGGCACTCAAAGAAGTAGTGCCAGGATTCAAAGATCCCAGTTATTTGAGGTTCCCTTTTATCGACTTTCAAATCATAAGTTGATTTAGGTTTAATCTAAGATAGCTTTGGAACCAAGCAAACAATATCCACCTTTAGATGAATATTTGAATCTGATTAACATAACAAGATATACACTCTGGTTAGGATGAACTGTATCTGAAACGTGTACAAAGACCACACTCATGAATGGTTAGTCGAAACTATCCAACTAAACTATAAGCTTGAACATTTTCATAAGCACTTAAGACTTTAACTTGAGTCACAATGTGATCAGATATTTTTCTATAGTGTCTTTAGCAATTATTCTTTTTTTTATGCTAAAATAAAATTTATTTCTTAGACATGAAGAGATACAAATAAGTTATCCTCCTACAGCATATTGGCTATGAAAGTAAGGGGATTCAAAAATCAGGTACATGATGTTTAAAGATTCTAGCGTGTCTAGCCATTTTGTCGGCTACTTTATTACATTTCCTATTTATAAATTTGCAGATCCATAATGGATTACTGCTAAGCATAAGTTTGATATCTAAAACCAAATATTGATTCTCCCAAGCGGCTTTATGATGATCACCATTCACGGATTCAACTACAACTTGTGCATCGAGTTCGAAACGTACATGTTGCAGTCCTTTATCTTGAGCGCAAATCATAGCCTGTAGTAGACCACCATATTCATCCTGCTCTGCGTTCACATATTTATCTGCATAGGCACATCTCCGCCATTCAAAGGATCATGCACAATTGCGAACAATTAGACCAAATCATGTATGATGAATATTAAGCAGTTTTTTATAAGACGCATCACAGCAAATGGAAATAAAAGGGGCAGTAGGAAGTTTCCAATGTGGTGTGCGGTCTTTGTTTTGTTGTATTTTAGCTACTTTCTTTAGTCTCAAACCCATGGCTTTTCCTGTCCCCAAGTTTAGAGTCTGTGCACATTTAATCACTCCTATTGGGTTTGGTTTTATGTCTTGGAAAACGAAATTGCAGCGTGCCTTCCATATTTCCCAGGCTGTATTAGCCTTTCGAATTGTCCCACTACACCAAATTTAGCGATTAGCAACGGTAACTGGCAGTTGCAAAACGGGGTCGCAATAGTTTAACTCTGTTACGAAAGTCGATGTTGCAGTTTTTCGCAACAGCTACATTGCCGTTGCAAATTTTCAGTCGCAATGATTAAATCTGTTGCAACGTCAAAAGTTCGCAATTGTTTCAAACTGTTGCGAATTGGAAGGGCGCAACTGTTTTAAACTGTTGCTACTTGAAAGATCGCAACAGCTTATCGCAGTTGCGAAATTTTTGCAACGTCAGAAAAATAGTGGTTTTGACTGGTCAAACCCTGGTTTTGACCTGGTCAAACCAAGTCAAAATCAGGTTTTGGACCGGTCAAAACCACTATTTAATTACTTTTTAATCAGGTTTTAATTCTTTAATTCCCCTACAACAATTTCAGACAGAATTACAGTAGAATTCTTCAGCTTTTAGGCAAAACCTTCAAAACATATAATCACATAAGTTTCTAAGAGACATAACTTAGGCAATACATAGTCATTTTATACATTGAATTATAAACACCAACCATCATTGAACTTGGGAAATTCTTGAAATCATAAACTAAAGAGTTCTTCTGTACACCTCTGAAAAGAACAACTTATACAATACATATAAATTTCTTAAGTTCCAAGTTGTAGCTAGAAATATTTCTCAAGTTCCAAGGACATACAAATTCTGTGTGTGGGATCAAAAAAATGACAAGTATATAACCGTTTCCTAAGTTTTCAGATAATAGAAATTCTGCAGCTGCAGTTGTAATGTGAAGTTTAATAGAAGTAGTAGATACAATCTTAAAGGCACAAGACTGGACACAAGATCAACATTCTCAAACAAGTATAGTGGCACTTACTGCTCATATCTGTTACCTCCAAAACCCATGTACACTAAGAGAGTATCCATTGTCAAAATGAATTCTAACAGTAATACGAGGAAACAAATAATAGTTTTCATGGAAACTTAAACTGAAAAAGGTTAGCTAAAAAGATTAGTGGTAAAGAAATTTCTTTCCAGTTTCTAAGTGATTTCAGAACTCGGGACTACTGAAAAAGGTTAACAAAAACGAAAACTAGCGCAAATTATTTTTTTTCCTGTTTCAAAGTAGTTTCAAAAACTCACATACCTATTTATCCAAACCAATTGCTTTTAGGCTGATAAGGTTCCTTCATTAGTCGTATCCCACTCTTCTTCATCTTCATTACTGTTTACAAGAACAACGCTATTTGTAGAATCAGCATTGACCTCAGAAAAGCATCTACCACAGCAAGTAAAAAAAATAGAATGAGTACATGTTTTTGGTATAGACAGGATGGCCATCCTTCACTAAAGCATACCTAGTTTCAATTACACTTGTTAATAATTGATTAAAAAGTGTCAAAACTTCGCAATAAGTCAGGAAAAGAAAATCCAGTTTACACTATTAAAATTCATGAAATTACAAGACATAACTACTTAAAGATGTTAATCAGAGTAAGAAGCAAATCTAGATATAAGAAGTTAGAGCATAAAAATGAAAAGAAACACAGAATTGTTAAAGCATACCAGCAGCTGTTGTGAAGAGAGTCGCCGCCTTTAACTGCGACCACGACTTCATCAGCTCCCACCCGTATGCCTGTGAACAATGAGATGCAACAAAACCTTTTATTAAAAAACAAAATTATACAACACTCTGTGAAAAGAAAAACAACATCAACAAGGTCACCTTCAACATAACAAAGGTAGAAGACGTTCACCTTAAAATTGTATATTGAACCACACGAGCAACATGTTAACATATATAACAACTAGAAGAAAAAACAAATCACAAGTAGATGGACAATCCAGCTGCAATACCTTTTTTTCCTCTTTCGCCTATGTCTTGAACCTTACAATTCTGAAGTGGAATAAGAGAATCTAGGTGTTCTATGAGCTGAACATCCATTTCGAAAAATAAGAACAACGGAAAAGACATCAAATTCTTAAAATAATTGAAGCAAAAATTCGAAAAATAAAGACTTCTTTTTGATTTTGTCTGATCTTTTGTACTTGATATAATGATGAACAATGAATTGATGTTGAGTATTAACACACCCAAGGATGAAATGGTTCATCTATGAAATTGAAGTTGAGTACTAACAAAATGCTTCATCTAAGAGAATGTACATACCAAGTGACAAAATGGTATCCAATGATGCCCCTAGTTATCTGCACCACCACCACTCCTGCTGCTTTTATGGTACTGATGAGGTCTGAAATATAATATAAAGAGCTCATCCTCAAACACAAAGTAGATGTATCGAACAAGGTTATGTCCATTAAGTCTGTTCATTATCTACAGATTCCCTACATTGATTTTGTCCATTGAGTCTGTTCATATCCGAAAAGTTAAAATTCAGCATATTTAGCAAAAACAAATTGCTGGCATTGACTACTAAATAAAATCTCATGCTTGCCTTCACATCAATGACAATGTAATTATCTGCATCCTTGACGTATCACCCACAGAAATCATACACCATGTCTTAAAGCACCCATCATCATCAACTGCTACAACTAAGTTTTATCCCTACATGAGCCGAACCAAAGACAATGAGTAAACATAATCTACCATGAGCAGAAAAGAAATGCATATGGTTTATTCCTTTGGCTTAGTAGGACTATACAGAATGTATAGGCTCATACGCTATTCGGATTTTCCAGACCAAATACAGATACCGAGTAAAATAATGAATGATTAAGTACAACATAAGAGCAGTTAAACCTTTTGGATTTTCTGGTTTGAAATACAGACTCGATAATCCTCATCTCCAAATGCAAGAGCATAGTGGATAACACCAGTACCACTGTCATTAGTGACATAGTTGTCTGCTACTAATCTGAATGTTGAACCAGAGAAGTCGGCGAAATAATCAAACAAAGGAATGTACCTGCATTAAACAAATCCTTCATAATCTTAGAAATCAAGGGTTTATAACAAGGGGAAAAGGAAGAAACATGGTTAGGAAATAAAGAGCTCACTTAAACCCCACTACTGAAGCACAGACTCGATAATCCTCATCTCCAAATGCAAGAGCATAGTGGATAACACCAGTACCACTGTCATTAGTGACATAGTTGTCTGCTACTAATCTGAATGTTGAACCAGAGAAGTCGGCGAAATAATCAAACAAAGGAATGTACCTGCATTAAACAAATCCTTCATAATCTTAGAAATCAAGGGTTTATAACAAGGGGAAAAGGAAGAAACATGGTTAGGAAATAAAGAGCTCACTTAAACCCCACTACTGAAGCACCAATCATTGTCTCCAACACCTCATATGGTCCAAAGTCAGCTTCCTTTTTTGACTTTCCTGTTGGATGAGCTCTTGTTCTTAGACTTAGCATTCTTTGGATCTTGACTATGTGCATTTAGTTCATCTGCTTTAGACTTCTTCATGTCACTAGGAAGCTGGGATAACAACGAGATAGACTAACCCAGACGTTTTGTTGCGTACCTGTTTGTTATTGCACACCCAGTGAGATGATCCAAGCACAAGCATTCAAAACATGCGTAGTCTCCACAAACGATAAAACCACATAAATAAATTCCATGTACTTAATATCTTCTTATGCACTAAAATGAAATATCACATTTCTCTCTCTATGTGAAGAATTTATTGTGAACAAGTGTGTATGCTTAACATGCTCCTACTTCTTTTCGAATTCACAATACTTTATCTATGTTGCTTTATGGAGATCTTCTCTTCTCAACAGTTATTTTTAGAAATATCAATCCAGATATAATCAAAAACTCTAATAGATATGTAGATGTAAGCTAAATACAAGAAGAAACTAAATACGGAGTTGAATCTTCATCTAAGCACTAAAATGGAACTATTAGTCCATTATAATTAAAACTGCATTTATACTGACCTTTACATAGTCAAACTTTACATTTATACATAAGCAAAGATTACTAAGAAGAGTCCATGGCGTTGTTGTCCATGCTACAAGAGCAGCATTATGAGGATCACCAATTATGGGAAAAGCCACCATGATCTCAGGCTCAAGAACATCCTACATTACATAAGAAAGTAAGAAACCCACCGTTGTATGGCACTTGTAATTGGAATTAGCATGTTACTTCTATTAAAATCTAGATAGGACAATAAACTACTCAATGCAGCTACACAACATCAAGATTTAGTACCTTGTAATTGGAATTAGCCTCGAAGTTTAAAAGTGGAGTTTTGCAGCCAGTATTGTATGGCATTACCTGCAGGTAACAAGTGATAATTAGCACCAGTTCCAAGGAAACGAAAACAAAGCTGATAATACAACAGGTAGAAGTCTGATACCTTAAAATCTCTGTAAACCAAACCATGTATATGTTACAGAGATATAAGGTATTACACTGTGTGATGCACCTATCAGTATTTATGCACATATATCAACCAAAATCAGAACAAAAACATCTATCAGAATACCCCTAAACCAAACTAAACCAAAATTGAAGAAACAAAAGCAAAAATAATTAGATACTACAGGTCAAATCATTGCATCATAACAAACTAATAACCCCACCTCATAAGACAAACAAGCATGGTAAGAGCAATATCCTTAGCAAACTGAGTCATCTTCTTCTTTATCACCACCACCACACCATCATCATCAGGAATCACAATAAATACCAGTTTGAGTAATCCACAACCCTAATCAAGAAAAACAATACTTCAATCGAAACTATTACTAAGAAAATCAAGAAAAATTACCCTAACCCTAACATTAAAATTTAATTTCTAAAATTAAAGATGATGAAGAAGATTGAGACATAAATAATTACCCAATTAATTGCGAAAAGGATTTTATCATTAACAACACAGACTAGCAATGAATCGATTCTTTTTTTGAAGATATTGAGTTCTTCTTCTTCACCACCACCAGTGCTAGAATCGAACCACTTAATAGATTTGTTCAAAAATGTAACAAAAACTGAAAATCTGCTACACGAGATTAGTGAGTTTCAAATATAAAAATTACTGGCTTGGTTCGTCTTGTTCAGCAGCAGGAACATCCAATTTGTTTTAAGTAAATCTAGGGTTAAGGGTTAGATATTGGGTTTTCAATCGAGAAGATGCAGGACATTGATGAAGAACATAGGTTTTCATTTGAACGATTTCAGAACTTTCTACATAAGAGGGAAAAGGATTTGGGGTTTTATTAGGGTTCACAGGAGGAAGAGAAAGAGAAATAGATAGAGAATGGAATGTTCGATAATAATAGAGATAAGAGAACTGACTCAGACTACCGAGTATCTGAGTTAGCTGAATAGCGAGTCAGTTTCAAAGTGTAGGCATACACACTAGTTTTTCGCACGCGTACAACTGGGTTTAGTTGTGAATCGCAACTGAATCAAACAGTTGCGAATTTTTCGCAACAAAAATTAGCAACTGAAAATTCGCAACAACTGCTAAGCTGTTGGTAATCTGAGTTGCTAAACCCCATATTTGGTGTAG